>CM072815.1:28893734-29493734 GCA_036937905.1 Salvia rosmarinus | reverse complement strand
GAAATGTAGGTCGCCTCTTTATTGGGACGAGGTTGAAGAAAGAAAGATTCTTGACCCTGAAGCAGTAGAAGAAATGATCCAGATAGTGCGACAAATTAAGAGAAGAATGCAAGAAGCTCAGGATAGACAAAAATCCTAAGCAGATAACCGTCGAACAGAATTAATTTTTGAAGTAGGAGATAAAGTCTTTTTGAAAGTTTCCCCTACCAAAGGAGTCCATTGTTTCGGAATTAAAGGGAAACTTAAGCCACGGTTTATCGGACCTTATGAAGTGTTAGAAAGAATTGGGCCAGTAGCATACAGATTAGCATTGCCACCCAACTTTGCTAATGTTCACAACGTGTTCCATGTTTTTCAACTTAGGAAGTAAGTGTATGATCCGAAACACATTCTTCATTACGAAGAAATAGTTCCCGAGCCTGATTTGAGCTACGAAGAGAAGCTAGAACATACTCTAGACCGAAAAGAACAAAAACTAAGGAATAAGACTATTCCTTTAGTTAAAGTTCAGTGGAGACACCATGGTTTAGAAGAAGTGACATGTGAACTAGAAGACCAAATGAAAGAGAAGTACCCTGGATTATTTTACCAGGTACCAAATTTTGAAGACAGAATTTTTTTAAGGGGGAGGGAATGTAGTAACCCGAAAACTTTTAGTCCAAATTAGAGCCTAATTAAGTACTAATTAGGGGCTTAAAGACATTGCATCCCTAAAAATTCATAAAGAATTGCATAATAAATTAGGAAGCAATAAAATTCGATTAATTGCTAATCAAAGAAATAGAATTTCATAGATGTAAATATTATTTAAAAACAAGTTTTATTATGATAAAATAGGAGATATAGGGTTAGTATTGTATGTTTGGATGAAAAATTCATTTAAATAGAAAATGTTTTAAAGAAATGTATTAATTATTATTTATATCAGATTTATTTATAAAATGAAATGGAATAATGTTTAAGCTATTAAGTGGCTTAAATAATTTTATTTTATTAGTATCTAGTGATAAAGATTTTTTTTATAATTTTTGAGAGTTTATGAATAAATGGAATACTTATTTGATTATTTGTATATAAAAGAGTTAATTCTATATTTATATGGTTTGTATTCCAATAATTGATTTATTTGTTTTGGATCTTTATATTAATGAGAATAATGAGTTTTATAATTAAAGAATATTAATGTCCAATATTAGTAAATTTTAGAGGATTAATTAAGGAATAGTCTAGAAAAATTAATAACAAATGAGGAAAAATGAATAAATAAATAAATGAAGCCATATATATACACCTTTTAGAATAAACATTCATATTAATCATCTTCCAACTCCTCTCTTCTCCTTCATTTTCGGCACACACACACCCCAAATTTTTTCTTCAGTTTTATCCAAAGTTTAAGTGGAGAATTAAGTGTTAATCATTCCAAAAGAGGTAAATATCCTATTTAATCCAAGTTTTTATGGTTAAATTTGAAGAATATGATCTTCTCACATTCCATGATTTAAACATTCATATTAATCATCTTCCAACTCCTCTCTTCTCCTTCATTTTCGGCACACACACAACACACACACCCCAAATTTTTTATTCAATTTTATCCAAAGTTTAAGTGGAGAATTAAGTGTTAATCATTTCAAAAGAGGTAAATATCCAATTTAATCCAAGTTTTTATAGTTAAATTTGAAGAATATGATCTTCTCACATTCCATGATTTTCAAAAAATTTGGGATGAAAGATAGAGTGGAATTGTTTAATTTTTGTTATGTTTAATGATTCTTTTATGCTTAGAATGCTTAAATATCATAGATTTATGGTTTAAATTATTGAAATTATTGAAATTTTGGGATCAAGTAAGAATGCATAAACCCTAATTTTGAATGTTGATTATTTGTTATGATTTGATTCAATTGAGTTTATATATGTGTGATTAAGTGGAAATAAACATGATTTAGTAGAAGAAATTGGAATAAATTGAATATATATATATTCCCTAATTTTCGAAAACTAGGGGGTTGAATGATCTTTGAGTTCTTGATTTTATTTGATATATTTGATATGATTTTTGAGATTTAGGATATAAATAATGTTTAACTTGAATTTATGAGATTTTATTAACTTGAAATGTGAAAGTTGAATTTAGAAAGTTTATGCTAAGTTGAAGGATTTATATGATGAGTTTGATTTGGCTTGCAATTGGTTATGGATTGGTGATCATTGATGATAAATAAGTATGGATATCAGTTGTTTTGAATTGAATTGTTTGTAGATTGAAAAAAAATCATTTATTTGTTTAATATGGTGGTTGAAGGGTATATTATGAATATAGTATAAATGGAAGTGTTTGAGCGTGTTTGGAGTTTCTAAGTATATAATTAGACATATGCTGATGATTTGATGAATTTTGAATGAGTTTGAGTGAATTGGAAATGATTTGCCGATTTTTTTTATAAACTTACTCTGCCGAAATTTTATATGGTATGGTATATTGTTAAAATGCTTTGAGAAGTAATTTAGTAAGCTTATAACAAGTATATAAGTGAGATTTAATTTACTTGTTTGCTTTAAGTTAAGGTTTAAGATGTTACGTATTGATAAAAATTAAGTATAAACTATTTAAATTATTTTAATTATAGAATTTTATATAACTTATTAAAATTTAAAGTTTACTAAGGAATAAGTCATGAAGGGATGCAATAGTCTAACCTAAATCTTAGATTTAGGTAAAACTAAAAGTGATGTGATGTGTTCAAGTGATTAAGAATGTATTCTAAGTTCGATAATTAATTTATTTACAAGGATCGAGTAAGGATAAGAGAATCTTGAAGGATGAGAAAGAAGAACTCGTAGAGTAACAACATTCCAGGTGGGTTTTCTTTTCACTAACGTGTGCATAATATTAAATGTTCCATTTATATCTTGCATATTATTGTGAAAGATTAAATTTTCATATGTTGAGCATAAAATTACGTTACCTATCTATGCAAGAGTTATGTATAATGACCGTGAGCTTGCAATTATGTAAGACGGTCAAAGTATTGAGAATGAGGCATACTTCTCCGTACCAAAGAACGTAGATAGGGTAGGACTGTGATTGGTAACCTTCGGGGCCAAATTAGGAAAATAATGCCAGCATAGCACAACATGACATGTGATTGCATTGTTACAGTTTCATAAAGTGCATTGTTAATGAAAACCAATTCAAGTATTATTTATTTTAACCCTTGTGTTGAGCAAAGTTTGGTAAGTCAATAAAATTTAAATTTTGGCGATAACCCACTGAGTACTTATCTGTACTGACGCCCTGCATATGTTTTCTGAATATGCAGGTTGAGCTTGGAGATGACGATGGAAGAGGAAGCTGAGCTAGGGTTCTTTTGTTATACATATAGTCGCGCCCTGGATGTTAGTCTTCATACATGACATTCAACCACTCTTTTGTTGTTAAACACATATGATTTTGTTGTTGATCCATGATAAACTCTTTTGTATGTTTGAGTTGTATTATGTAAACTTAAATGTTGATGTGGATTTCTGTTGGTTGTCAATTAAATAGTTAAACTTTTTTTTTATCCTTGGAGACATTGCAGATTGGAATTTAATATGTTCTTATCATAACCCAGTCATAGCCTGATTACTTAGTTAATCATTTAATTAAGTAGTCGGGTCGTGACATTTTTGCCATATATGCTCTATCAAGTTGTGAGCATCCTTGTTACGAAGTTGTGACCTATTTGTCATATAGCTGGCTAGACTTGCAATTCGTTCTGTAGAGAATTCGAAATTTTGATCATCATTTTTTTTTTCATCTCCACTTTGAATGCTATTCAACGTAGGTCGAGCTTCCATAAAATCTATAAGATCGCGATAGTTTAGGTAAGTGGATCGTTCATCTTCCACTATCATATTGTGCATGATGATGCAAGCATCACTATTTTTTTCATCATATCACGATCTCAAATAAGACATGGTCACTTAATAAAAGCGAAACGAGCCCGCTCAATATCTTTTCGTGCTGTCTTTTGATGTTGAGCAAACAACTGGCACTTCCAGATTTGTGGACAATTAATAGATTTCACAAATGTTGCCCATCGAGGATATATGTCATCGGTGAGATAATATCACATATTATACTCGTAACCATTAACGATATAATTAACATTTGGTGTCGACCTTCCAAGATATCACTGAAAAATAGGACATTGTTCAAGTACGTTGATATCATTTTTCGAACCCAAAGTTCCAAAAAATGCATGTCAGATCCACAAGTCTTGAGAGGCAACTGCTTCCAAAATGATTGTTGGCTTGCCACTTCTCTCTGCATATTACCTTGTCCAGACAGTAGGACAATTTTTTCATTCCTCATGCATACAATAAATACTGCCTAGCATACTTGGAAAACCACCTTCCTCACTGACATATCTTTCTCTGGTACTTATCACCAAAGTTAGAAATTACACCTTCGACAATTTTAGTAACCAACTTCTTATGATTTGTGCAATCATTCGTAGGTAATCAGTCTGCCCCTGTTCTATAGTCCAACACCCTTAGAGATGTAGTACATTTGTGAATCGAAGACATACCCAAATGATCGACGACATCAAGTTTTTGTTGAAACAAATCATCAGTGGCTAGATTGGATGGATTGCTAAAAAGTAGTTGTTCGAAAAATGATTTATACATATGAAACCTCGTTCAAAAAACTTGTGGAGGATAGATTGGATCGTCTGAAAAGTACTATTCGAACAAACTTTCGTGACCCTTCTTGTGTTTCCGCTCAATGAACCTCTATGTTGCTTTGATTGTGTGGTTTGTGGGTTGTAATGACATAGTTGTTATGTGAATGGCAACATCCTCGAGGATGTGCTAAAATCACCGATTTTCTTCAGCCACGCGTTCTTCCCATTCATCGAACTCGAAAACATGAAGCATTGAAAATAGAACTTGAAGGCATTTTTTAGGAGTGCGAATTTTATTTTTGATCTAGAAGTGAAGATGCAAGAAATGTGCATTTGGGGAGATTTGTATACAATTTTAAATCAATTATTTGTCCAAACATTGAAAGACAACAAAGATCCAAAAGCCAAAGAAAATGCATGTAAGTCTTTGCAAATTATTGATTGTTGTTTTCGGATATGTTGTTGCTCCGACAAAATTTGTCACGGTTACCAAGTATTGAACATCAATTCATATGACAAAATGTTTCTCTTCTCAAGTCCGGCAATCCCAAACTTTAATTTCTCGAATTACAAACTCGAATAATAAGAATTTGTTTGAAAATGCAAGTTGGGTGAATTGTTCAAATTTGTTGGTCGAGAGGATGTTAAATTTTTGTCGTCTTGATTCTTTCTTCCATTGTCACCGACGTCGATTCTTCCGCATGCAGTGATGTATTTGCGATCTCTCTTTGGATAAGATTGATTTTCATCATGGTAGTCTTGTCCATGACACATCCTCCTCCTGGGATCCAATACTATCATATCTTTTGACAAAATATATACATGTCACAACCTGACCTTAATCATAGTTGAGACTTTAAAGTATGATTTCCTCTAAATGAAAAACACTCAAAATAATTTGAGTGAAGCAACCAATATATATTGTGCATCCTTTAACGAAATTTCCTCACATATATATGTCACAAGCCTAATCTTGGACATACACAGGAATAGAATAATATTAATCTGAAAAGAAATTTTCATTTCTTATTTCAACATTCTGTCATTTTAGTAAACAAACAAACAAACAAACAAATAATCAAAAAATAATAAAGATTGCCTAACTGGTACAGGTCTAGTTTTGTAAAGACCTCCACGCCTCTACCGACCACTGTTAATTTGCCAAATCACATGTAATAAAATCTAGAGGACCAATAACTGTGTGACAAATGTCACATTATGGTAAAGAGAGGGGAAGGTTGGGGTCGGTCTCCATGAAACTGTGGGTGGTCTTGACAAATGAAATTTTATTTTTTATTTTTTAGTGGTTGATCACATAATGAAATGGGCTCCAATAGTGCCGGTCTTAAACCTGTGCAAATTGCAACTGCAAGTCTACAACCTTAACCAAAGTCTTCTTTGTACCTTCTCTTCACTGCAATAGGATGGACCGAGAGCCATAATTTCTGTCGGAAGTTAAATCTCTAAGAACTAAAAAAGGGTAGGCATCTTTTAGCCAACCCTAAGCCTAATGTGGCTCTGGCCCTAGATGCACATGTAGCTATTATTTACTTTAAAGTTTGATTGGAGGCTATAGGGATGAAATCATAGATTGATAGATAACTGTTTTTTAAATAATGGACCTATATTTAGAATCATCTCTACTTGACAAGAGAGAAATGTCTGCACGCATATATTTGTACACTGCAATTTAAAGATTTATTTTTCAGTTTCTCTAGTGCCAAATTATTTTATCCAAAAACAAGTGGCTAAAAGGCCCAAAACTAATGGAAAAATCTGAAGACAGCACGAGGCCCATCAGCCTGTCTTTACTCCATGACCAATTCAGTAAAAATTTACACGAATTGTTTAAATAGTGGACCTCTCACCACTCTCGAGTTCAATTCTCACTTTCCACTTCTTTCTCTCGACACAATAAATGAATAGATGAGTACCACGACTCAGTTGATTAAAAGTTAACAGATTTTGAACTGTAAATAAATATACGAACTCTATTTTTTTATAGGTCTCAGCCTATATGATTATTAATTTGTACACCTTAAATTTATCGACTCAAGGGACACAATTTGTTTGGTATTCTGTCTGGTTTTTCCTTTTACTATTAACTTTCCTATCTATCCGAATTTTTATTTGGCTATGATATAGAATATTGGTTTGATTTGGTTAGAGATTTTTTTTTTGTTTTATTTTATTATTTTTCATCCAAATTCAAGTCTAATTATTCAATCTGTGAATTTTCAAAACTACTATAATCCACGACACAATCCAAACCGTAATTTGTATTTTATCGAACTAATTTATTTTAGTTCGATTAAAATACATATTTTCTTGTTGATAATTTTACATTGGACACTTTTACTATAATATTCAGTCGATCAAAAATTTAAAGAGGTGAGAAGTGGATCAAATTTAGCTCATCATAAACAATAATAATATTACCCGGCTATTGTAACTCACTGGTATTCCTCTTTTTTGTGTATGAGTGAAGGACCATTATAACTCATTATTATCGTAATTTGTAAGATATAAATCTCAATATTTTCGTTCTCCAATTTAAAAAATAAAAATAAGCAATAAAATATTCAACCTCCAATTATAACAAGACAATACAGATTTCAAACAAGGGACTAGACACTCTTTCCCTTTACAGTTATGACTTAGAACTTACAAAAAATATTCCTAGAATTTTATTTAAAACAAATACTAAATACCAAGATAAAGAAAAGAAAAAGAAAAACAGTCTATAAAACACAAAATGATGACACCACACAAAGTCCATGCAGAAACCTAAGACAAAATCACAGAAAAATGAAGCAATCCAACGCAATAAGAGGATTATTTATGTCCTCCATCATAACATCTACTTCTCTACCATCAATCTTACTACTGATATGCTCAGAAAATGCATCAATTTTCCTCACGGAATACTCACGACTGATGCTCAATTCGCGGTTCGGAGTCGCCGGCGCCGGAGCTCGAAAAATTCCCTTTGGGAGTAGAACCAACCGCATTATTCCCTCTGGACACGACCGGTTTCCTGTAATAACTTTCCTTAACCGGAAAGATTCTGTTACTGTCGCCGTTAAATCTCCGACCGGGAGAAGGGGACTTCAGGCCTCTATTAGGCGAATTCTGCTCTTTTCTGAAGCTCTTCTGCCTAACGAGAGGCGGCGAAGCCGCACGCGTCCGTTTCTTAGGCGTCGTCACCGTTAAAGGAAGATTCTGAGAATGAATCTTGTTTGGGAATAATGCCGTTTTTTCCACGTTAAGGCCGACCACGTGTGGATTCTCCTTCGCGCAAGACCACAGGAATTCGTTTGAGAAAGATCGGTCTTTTAACACACTAGTAGTATAAGAAGACGAAGATGACGACGAAGACAGCGACGAAGATGATGATATTGATGTGGCCGCCGCCATAGCAGCGGATTTGCTAGCGGCGGAGCATGAAAATGACGAAAAATAACCTGTGGAAGAAGTGGATGGGGCTGGCGAGAGAGGTTTGTGTAAGGGCGATTTGGTAATTTCAGGATCCGGATCTCGTGAGATTACGAGCTTGTCGTGGACATGACCATGGCTTGGATGTTCTTCCTTCACTTGTTTCTTCTTAGGTTTGCATTTGCTAAAGCAAGAACCCATTTTTTGAGTTTCGAGAAAATTTGAAGGGATTGATAAAAAGTCTTGAATTAACAACGTTGTAGTGTGATATTGTAATGAGATATGGGAAAATTTGTTAAAGGCAAAGGAAAAAGGTGTTGGGTGGAATTTTGCTTTTTATGTGTGCGACACTTTTTCAGAATTTTGAAATTTGTTGCCGGGTGATTAACCCGTTGGGGACTAACGGTTATGTGGGTCGAATTTGTTATGCAATTGCAATGATCATTTCTTTCACTTTTACGACAACTATGAGATGATGAGCTTCTTTTATTTTCGTACCATTATTCTGGTTTTGATTCATCATTTTTATGTTCCTGATTTCTTTCTTCTTACTTGTTTGCTATATTAATAAGTGTTTGGAAAATTATGTCTTAATTGTATATTTTGATAAACTCTATTGATATTTGTCCTGTTGACATAATTTATGCTACCCATTTATTCTGGAGTTAGCCATTTTCGTTACAGGTTTTAGTAGAACAACTATCAGCTTGAAAATGTCCAAGGTTGAAGGAGTTCGAGCAGTACTGAAGCCAACCTAACTGATAGGAGTATCAATATTAGCACAACTAATAGAAGCTCAATCGAAGGATCGCGTATTGAAGACTGAAGACTGAAGTCAGGCCAACGGATGTTTGGACATTGAAATATAGCGATGCTAATGAACAGACCTCCTGAAGTTAAGTCGAAGACTGAAGACTCGACACTACTGAAAGCAAAGAAGTCAGGATATGAGTAAGAGTTATACCAGCAGCTGATTGCTCATGCTGGGAGATTAAAGCTAGCGACTGGAAGTCAATGTTAGCTATTAGAAGTCAAAGCTGGCAACTGGAGGTCAAAGTTGTTGATCAATAGTCAAAGCTAGAGATACCAAGTCAAAGTTGACTAATGAAAAGTAGGACTGTATACGAACCGAGCCGAGCCGAACACTACCAAGCTCGAGCTCGACTCGTTTAAATTTTATTCTGTTGGAGTTTGGCTCGAGTTCGAATTCAAACTTTAAATTGAGCTCGAGCTTGGTTCGTAGTAAAATTTTTGAGCTCGTGAGCAGCTCGAATTCGTTTCGATAACTACTTGTTTTATGTTTACGAGACATATTCGAACTCAAGCTTGAACTCTACTCATGTTCGACTTTGTTCGTTTTCGAGCTTGAACTCGAGCTCGAACTCGTTTTGATAATGTATTATTCGAGTTCGAATTTGAGTTCGAGATCAAACTCGAATTGGTGCTCGAGCTCGACTCTGCTTAAAAAACTATTTAAGCATAATTCACTCCATGATTCCATTAATTCAAAGAATGCATAGTCTACTAATAAATAACAATCAAGCAACAATTACAATAAGAAGTTTAACAAGATTCATTACCAAATGAAATTTTCACAACTAGCACAAGAAAAAGATATATGATTCTAACTAGCTTTGGATGAGATTCATATCAGCAAAATGCAACTTATCCATCAAAATCACCTACAAAATAAATAAAAAGTTAGATGTATATTGGATGAAGTGCTATAATTGAAAATGAATAAGAATATATAAATATTTTTTGATATAGACTATCCAATATATAAAATTAATATACTATTTAATATCACTCGAATACATCTACTCCATTCATCTACTTACGAATTATTATTATTACATTTATCTCATAGTAAATTAATTATGTAAGTTAGATGTTATTTATTTTAAATTATAATTATAGAGATATAAATATAACTATGTAACTCATACTTGTATATTTATACATTATAATGAATCTATATTGATATTTTATTCATAAGATAACTTAGTAGATCATGTTATTTTTTTAGTTTCCAACTCAATATTTTATTTGATTAATTAATTGTTAATTTAATGATTTTATTTTATAATACACATGAAATATATTTATTAAGATATGATTAAAATAAAAAAGCACATATATAGTTGTCAAAAGTTTAAAGTATATGTGAAACATAAGTATTTGGTATCATGAACTAATAATATAGACTATATAATTTATAAAGCGAATATACTATTCAATATCATTCTATTATATTTACTTTTCAAAATCTACTTATGAGTTTTAAATTATAATTGTTTTATCTCATAGATACTTAGTTATATAAGGTAGATGAATTTTATATTAGAATTATGAATTATTATTATATTTATCTCATAGTCAATTAGTTATGTAAGTTGTTTATAATTTATTTTTAGAATTATAATTATAGAGATATAAATATAACTATGTAACTCATATATACTTGTTACTTATACATTATAATTATCTAAATTGATATTTTGTTCATAATATAACTTAATAGATCATGTTATTATTTTTTAGTTTTTCAAATCAATATCTCATTATATTAATTAATTGTTCATTTTTATTTTATTTTATAATACACATGAAAATATATATTAAGGTTTGATTAAAATAAAATATATATATATATAATAAACTTAATATATTATTAAATATCATTCAATTACATTTACTTTTCAAAATATTATACGAATATAAATCGATAATTAATTAATTAGTTATATAAGTTAGATGAAATTTATAGTAAAATATATATTTTTAATTCATTATTTATTTTAATTATTTAAATATATAAATAATTTATTATCGATACTTCATCAATATCTTCTTTATTGTTAAATAATTATATTAACATGTATTTTATAATTTATTTTAATTATTTAAATATATATAAATGATTTATTATTTTATACGTTTGCGAACAGGTTCGTGAACATGTTCGAATCAGGGTTCAGGAACATGTTCGCGAACTGGCTTGTTTAAGTTCGGGCCAAACATGTTCGCGAGCGTACGAGCCGAACATCTCTAAACTCGAGTTCAACTCGATAAACTTATCGAGCTTGATTCGAGGTTCCAGTTCGGCTCGTTTACAAAAAGATCGAATTTCAAACGAGCTTTTTTGAGTTGAGCTCCGAATATCTCACGAACGGTTTGCTTTGTTTATAGCCCTAATGAAAAGTCAAAGCTGACTATTTATACGTCGAAGTCGAAAGTTTCATATTGACACAAGTTCCCAAACTAATAAAGGCGAGTCCACTGGCGATAAAAGACGAGCGGTCTCGGTGACCTAACTCAAGTCAGCGACCGATAAAACTCTGAGTCAACTCAATTGAAAAAACACATAGTGCATTTAGCGTTGATTATTTGACTCGGTCACATGTCGTAGTATATCTATAGAAGATCCCGACATTCCGGAAGATCTTTTCAAAGTTGCGAGCTCTTGTGTATGATGATGCATACCGATAGCGACGCACGAGGATTCAAACGGAATAATTCAAATGAATAATTCTAGTTTTTCTCGATAAATTCAGTTGTACGCCTATCTATGGCTACTATTTCTTCCACTCATTGTAAGAAAATTTCTACCTCTTCCACATCCACGATCATTCAGGTTAGTTCAAACCGAAACCTAGTCATCCCTCTCATGCATATTATCTTGCTTGTCGGAGCAAAACTACGGTTTATCATCATTGAATGGGATTAAGAATTCGAAAGATGGGAGGTTGTGAAAGGGACTCCACTAGTTCAACCAGGGATGAACTCTTACGTGTAACCGCCACGCATCCTACTTTACCTCGTTCATTTTGTTCCTTTCGGGTAATTTCAATGTCGATACACAACACGTAACTATCTCGTTGATGAAAATTAAACGATATATATATAGGAGTGGATCGAATGAGAATCACATCTTTTTGCGAACTCTGCGAACCGTACATAAGGCGTTGAAGATGATCGATAAAAGCGGTATAAAGTTGTCCATGTGAAATCTTTCTAAAATTATTTTGTTGTGCAACAATTTTAGAAAGTTTTAGTTATGCACAACTTTATCTTGTTTTGTGCATCATCTTCAACGTCTTATGCATGGTTCTCAAGTTCTCAAAAGATGAGTTCTCACTGGATCCACCCTATATATATATATATATATATATATATATCCTTCATTATTTCTCATCGAATGCATTCCAGCTAGCCTTCTTTGCTTGGGCTTGGGTAAGTATCTGCACATTCCATTAATCATAATCCATATACAAGATGTTAGCTTTTCAAAATTAGCCAACCTACTATCACTCTAAGCTAAGTATAGCATCTATCACTACTACAAAAATCGGTATAGACTACGCGTTTATGTGTAGTGTGTGCGTTCGTAGTGTAAAGAAAAGTGGTGTGAAAAAAATAGCACGCACACACCACGCTTTTATGCTTAGTCTATACCCACTATAGACTACGCCGCACATAGACTACGCTTTTACGCTGTAGTCTATACCCATGCACTCACACAAAATTCGCACATACACTATGCTTTTATCGTAGTCTATACCCACTATAGTACTATGCTTTTCGCGCATAGACTACGCGCCACGCGTAGTCTATCACCCATGACACACAAAATTTCGCACATACACTACGCTTTTTATCGTAGTCTATACCTGTTATAGACCACGCCGCACATAGACTACGCTTTTTCTGCGTAGTCTATACCCATGCATCACACAAAATTTAGCACATACACTACGCTTTTCGGCGTAGTCTATATGTATTAACTACGGTTTTGAGTTTATTTACTATGGTTTTAATGTCAAATTTATTACGCTTTTCTATTACAACCGTAGTCGATTTAATAACAACTACGGTTTTCAATTTCAACCGTAGTTAATTTCTTTATTTAAACTCGTATAATTAATAACGCAAGCAAATGAGATTAAAATATACTTGCACTACGTTCAAAATCACTATTCAAAATATACAATCTGCTTTCATTACACTACAAAATCACTATACAAAATATACAACTGCTTTTATTACAACTACAAAATCACTATACAAAAATACTATGCACATCACATAACAAAATAATAAGACCGTATCCCCCATATCACAGTACAAAATAATTCAAAAGATCAATAACTTACAACTAAAACATCACAAGATTATATGTGAAGAAGCATGAAATTTGATCATTCAACGCGAACTTCATCAATGTCCTCTTGAGAGTAGGATCGATTTTGAAACTATTAACAATTCAAAAATAGAATATTAGCACTCTTGTATGAAAAAAATGATTATATTAAAGAAATGAAATGTTTATCTTACATGTGAGCGTAAAGAAATGGAACCACTCTTCATAACTTCTTCAATTATATCTTTCATGAAGCGTAGTCAAAGAACCCACATTGCTTGGAATCGGGTTGTCTTGGACACTTTTAAAATATCAAATATTAGCAACATGTAGATGTATAGGAAATCCAACATAAAACAAATGTGATTTGATAAATGAAAATACCTTTACAATTTCCAAGTTGGTTGCTTCTTCCTCTTTTCTCCAATTTTCATTAAACATAAAATTGCCCTTCAAGCAATTAATAGTAATTAGATACTACAAAAAATACACACATTTCAAAGTACAATACACAGTATCAGTAAATGCTCAAACATTATGTTCATGGCAATGCAGTAACAACATCTCAATTCCAAATTGCCCTTCCTTTTGTTTTGCTTTCATCCTCTTTGGAAATTGCTTATGCCCTTTGGCTCTTATTCTATATTTATGTCCCAAATGCACATTAAAAACTAAAAATTGATGCATATCATTTCTGGACTAGATTGGCTAACATATCATGGTGTTCACCATATTCTAATCATTTACCAGAAATTATGCATTGAACAAAGGCCAGTATGAAAGAGCAGAAGATGGCTTTTTCTTCATTACTCAAATATCCTAACAAGATCCAAATAAGCATCAGGGTAATTAAAGGTTTTATCCCAACCTTTTGCACTTTTACAGAAATTGTCCGACCTTAGTGAAACAGCAATTTATTAACCGACCTTTGCAGATTCTTTTATATCTATCAAATACCCATTTGGTGAGTGAGAACACAATCATGGTTAGGGGTGTGCATGGACCGAACCGAACCGAAAAAACCGACTGAACCGATCGATTTCGGTCGGTTCGATTCGATTTTGAGGAATCGGTTTCGGTTCGGTTCAAAATTTTAGCTAAAATCGGTTTTCGGTTCGGTTTCGTTTATGTTCGATCGGTAACGAACCGAACCGAAACTATTATTTTTATATATTTATATATTTTATATAATAATTAAGTAATATTTTAATTAAATAATTAGGATAAAAATATGTTTATTTAGAAAAATATATATATAATTTATATTTCGGTCGGTTTTTCGGTCCAACCGAAACCGATCGGTTTTTCGGTTCGGTTTTCGGTCGGTTCGAAATTATAAATCGGTTCGGTTCGGTTCAAAAAAATTCATTCGGTTCGGTTTTCGGTTTTAAAAATTTCGGTCGGTCGGTCGAACCGACCGACCGATGCACACCCCTTATTCATGGTCATAGATTCAAGAAATGGAATCTTGACAAATGAAATCTGAGGGCATTTATTATTTGTTTGGATAAGAAACAGAAAATATTAATTTAACTAACACACCACAATTTAGAAACAGAAGATACGGAAAGGGTGTAAACTACCAAGGCGTTCACGTTCCCTTTCTGCATATTTAACTTTTTAGAGGAATCTCCGCCTGGGCAAAAGTAGCACGTATGAGGATTAAACGTATTTAGAGAGTTAAAATATTGAAACAATTCAAAACTGCCAGATTAAGCAAGAACTTACCCCGGGGAAAGTATATTGAGTGTTAAATGCTCTAATTGCGTGCTCAGCTTGCTCGATCCTTGCATACTTCACAAAGCAACACTCTACAAATAGACAAGCCAAAAAAATCATGTAAAATATATTCCTATATCATAGGACCAACTAGAAGTGATCCTTCAAGGTTTGGCAAAGCATGTACAGGAGTATCTGATAGATAGCAGCACAAGACAGCATCGGATGAAATAATTAAGCTGAGTAAAACAGTGTTATTGCAAGAAAAGGTAACAAGTTCAAGAATGACTTTTGGTACAAATTGAGGAGTATTACCGGACTGGACATAGATCCTTCAAACATAAACAAGAGAGCCATATTAGATGGAATTTTCAAGAAATTGTTGATTTTATAAATGTAAACTCTTAAACTCACACTTAAGTATTTTAGCTTTCTCCTAAATTAGACTCACTCGTCTAATCAGATGGGAACTCTTCAACTGATACAAATTTTGAGCGGGAACAATGCATACCCTGAGAATAAATATTATTTCTTTTAATTTGTAGACTCTGTACAGTTGCCCAAGCATGATGCATATAAAATATTTAATCAATCAATACATAAAAGCAAGGGTACATTTACACAGAGAATAAACCAACAATATCTTACTAGAAATGAGAACAAGTTAATTAAAACAATAGATGTCAATATTACTAGTAGGTTTTGAGGAATTTTGTGGGTGAGCTGGTGCTCCTCATAATTCTCCAATATGAAATAAACTTCAGCAGGCTTTAACCACCGACTTTGAGCTTCTCGAGCCAGATAATTAATATCATATCCTGAAATAAATTTTGCATTTGTGTAAATCCAAACCAGTTGCATCTGAGCGTACAAGGATCACAGTCAAAATGTGCAAGTTATGTTAATTTCAAGAACCCAATAGTACTCCAAAGATTATACAGCTGGAATGCTTATTATGCTAAAAAGGAAACTTGAAGAAATCAAACGTCAGTAGTATGAATATTCTTTGCATTTCCTCTGTGTTTAGATATATATTTAACAAGTGCACACATTATTCTAGATATACACAAATACTGAAGCTGCGAAAATATCCAAATTTTCCAGCTTTGAATTAATGTCTTTCCAGTTTCCACAGGGGAACTTGGCATCTCGTACCAATAAAATTGGACAGAAGCAGAATAAAGATTCTTTGAATACTCAGCAGTTGCAAAATCTTAACTTATCCAGACTTGGATATACACAATATACAAATAAATGTTTCGTTTTCTCAACTCTTACTGCCATGGTATGCATTTCTGCCATAAATCAAGCCTTTATGGTGTCAGAGTTAAAACTTCACCTGAATCTTCGTTCAAATTAGTTAACATTTTTATGCTTTCTTGGGCTTTTGCATCAATGGTGGGTTCAGCTCCTGCACCAGAAGTTGAAAATACAGCAGAAGATTATGTAGAAGAGGCATGTGAAGCGAAGAAGGTGTCCAAAGAGCATCATGGAAATAAGAAGGTGAAATCAAAGAGAAGTAGCAAGAGGTCGAGAGGTGAAGAAGATTGATATGTTCTTCATTCCTTGAAGGAAAAGTTTTGACACCAAATTTTGATCTGGTAAATTTTGTATCATGCCTCTTGCCTTTTCCTGCCCCCAAGGATAGAAGTAATTCTTAAGGATCCATATAAAGCAAGTGATGTGAAAGACATAATTAATGAGTGAATTTAGAACTATTTTTATGATAAATTTGTTTACTTCTATTCTCCACAACTATAATGTGGAGAATACGCCCATTTCATAGAGCATACGACCTGCCTGTTTTTGCCAGTGGTTGGCACCTACAAAGTCAGCATCCAATTCCCAGAAATGCATTGCAGAGAAAGCGAACAAAATAGGCACTAATACTACAAATTCACTAGGAATCTAATCAGATTTGAGGATCTTTGATACTGTCTTAAGAAAAATAGTTTCTCCAGATGAAAACAAATTTGAATCTACAATCCTTTTAATTTTCCATTTCCTTTCTTGTAGCTACATTTCCACATCAAAACTCTCCACTAATTGACGATATACTATCAAATGACACGTATATATATATATATATATATATATATTCCAAGTAGGAGCTTTGCTGGAAAGAACAAATAAAAAACCCATAACAAAGGGCTAATTCCAAACAATGAATTAGCTAGAGATTCTGCATTCATCTACTCCACAAGCAATCACATTCAACCCTAAAAGAAAATTCAAATAAAAGCCTAATAAATTGAACAGAACCGAAAACAAAGAACTACAGTCACCAAGGCAGCATCCACACAGCAAAACCCTATCCTCTCAGGTTACCAATAATACCAAAAATCACCATACAAAAATGCCAAACATACACGCAGCCTCTCAACACAGATCTATCGCATCTTTGTCCCCAACAAAAATTGCGAAAAAACGCCGAAAATTTAAGACTAGAAGGAAAAATTACCTCGGGTGATTAAATAGAAAGTGTCGCCGACTTTGGTCTGGGCTTGGCCACAACAATGTCTCTAACGGCTTGCTTCTTCCTCCGTCACCGCCGCCACCTCCGCCATATCTTCCTCTCCTCCCGAGTCGCACGGTGAAGTGTGTGATCGCATGCGGGACGAGTGAGTGAGGGTTTCGATTTCAATTTCAATTTACATAGGAATCTATGTAAATTCGAGTTCTACTTATAATATAAATATAAATAAAGTCCGGTATGAGAGATGTTGAATTGTTGGTGAAAATGGTTAAGTGATATGTTAATAAACTCACACGTCGTGAGTTCGAATCCTCACATGCTTTTTTTTTTTTTTAATTTATGACATAGACTACGCTTTTTATTAAAACACGCACATACACTACGCTTTTTAAGCGTAGTCTATACCCACTATAGACTACGCACATACACTACGCTTTTGTTAATCGTAGTCTATACTTGAAAAATTGCACATAGACTACACTTTTGATAAAAAGCGTAGTCTATACTATAGACTACGCTTTTCACGAAAAAGCGTAGTCATAAGTGTAGAGAAAAGTGGTTTTGTAGTAGTGTATCCGAAAAGTAAGGAATCGAAAATGGAAGAAAAATCTATATCTTGATTAACCAACTTTAGGTATTATTGTCATATTGGCCGTGACGATATGTAAATTGTATGTGAAGTTCTATTGTAATTTAAATTAACATAAATTGAATTGTTATTACAAATTATCATAAAAAAAGGTTTATAGAAAATTTGAATTTGAATTTAACAAACTACGAAAATGAATCTTACTAAATAAAATTTAAGAAATATGACATGCTAATAGTTTTATACCATTAATACACATATTTATATAGTGGTGTTATAGACACTTTTCAAGACACAAAATTCATTTCCAATTTGAGAGCAACTAAAGTTTATCATCTTTCTAATTTATATAAAAACTTTCATATGCATAAATATATGAGAGAGTCACTTATTATGAACGGCGCTCATATATAGGTCACGTTAGTATTTTTTTATTATTATTCTAATACCTCAAAAATTATTATTAACATCATTAATTTTACAAATTACATAAAAATCAAAACTAGATTTGTTCTTATCCCTTTAAGTTCAAATAAGTGAATAAAAATAAGAATGGAGGTTTGATTAACTATTTTAAAAAGGCAAATCTCTGTTGGACTTCAAAATCTTTCTGCAGCATGACTGTAACAATAAACCATATAGCTAGTAAGATGAGAAAATCAGAGCATTGAAATGGTGAGACCGATTTGTATCCCTATGAACAATCACAATCATTTGGGAGCATACACCATTATCCAAGTAATGGAACAACAATTTCTGTGTGCACCAATTACTTTGATATCTTCATGTGAATTACTTTGATATCTTCATGTGTCTGCACTCAAAGGTCTAAAGATGCACAATATATTATTTCACATTTATGGGCGATGATCTCTATACTTAAGAAAGATGGTGCATATGTATTTTTCCCAAATTTATGACGGATAGGCACTCTATTTAAGAATAGTACTGTGTCATTTGACAATCTACATCTACTAATAGCTGAAAACAATTATCTATTGCTTGAAATGGGAAGACAGAAAATATATGGCAAGACTTTGAAATGAAAATTTATATGCAATAGGAAAAAGTATACTTACCTATGATATACAATTCGATTTTCCAATTGTAAGCGAACAGTTTATATGAGGCATCCGACATTAGGATTGCCGTGACGTGGCTGAAAATAGCCGAGTAGGAAAATCTAAACTGAGCAACGACTTGATATTGAGAACATGGCAAGATATAACATATTTAGCCATAATTACCAACATATAAACTCCTCCAGGTTTAAGAAGCTTGCTTGCAAGTGGAAAATTAGAAACTCATAAAGCAACAGAAAAATCATGGCAAGCAACATAAACCTAAACTAACCAAAATATAGAAAGAGATGGAATTTAAATGATTAGTGAAAACATAAAAATCTTAGAACCTGCTAACTTCACCCAACATTTGAGACACACTTAATAGAGCATCAGTACCACACTAAAGAAAAGAGTGATGAAAAAATTGCCAGCTGGTTAAGTACAAAAGATGATGAAAAGAAAGAAAGATGTATATCTAACTCACCATCAATGAATCAATAGTCCCTATTATTCGAATTGAGAAGGTCAGGCAAAATATTAAGATTAAATTACAGCACATGAACAAAACTACAAACTATGTGATGCATATTGGAATATGACGTCTACTTACCTTTAACGATGACACTCTCAAATGAATCATCGGAAATAAACTCATGTCCCTAACATCCATTTGCATGTCCGGAGAACTTTTAAAGAAATCACATAAAAATTCTGGGATATGCGTGTGTGTACTGACTAAAAAGAGAAAAAATGAAACCTAAGCTGCTACACATGTATATTGTTGAAATAACATTTATTTGACAATCGGTAGCAAACAAACAAAAGCACTCGATTATCTTTCACAACGCGTATACAAGAACCTATTGACTTGCATTTTATAGGATACACTTAAGTTGAGGTACATCTCATACTTCTTTCTCATCATCTCAATAGCCACAAACGATATGTCGATGTTTGATATTTTATTCAAACCCATCTTTAACCATGTTCTCCAAATAACTAGCAAGCAAAATTGACACTATCTATTTAGAGATCCTACAATGCACAGGCTTCTTTCACACTCACATGTAGGCATCCAACCCAAAAGGCACAAGAACAACAGCCTAAAAGTTGAAGATGAATTAAACACTACAAGCAGTTACAAACTCAGTAAATAGTCCCTATGCAGAATAATTGTAGCGACAGCATGATAAATATGCAAACTCTTTCCCTGGCGAAGAAAGGTAGTGCATCAATGCTTATAGAAAAATAACTAAGGATAAATAGTAAAGTATACAAGTTGTTATCATTTTTTCAGTTCTATCCTAAACTATCGATTTTGACCAATTAATACACAAACTACTGAAAATTATGCAAATCTATCTCCAAACAAATGTTTCAATACCTGAAAGCCGAGTAGGATAGTCACGAATTCGAGGTGGCTTAAGCTTACATGGTATTGAAAGAATTCATTCTTACACACGGAAAGCCACCTCAAAGTCGATAATTGAGGATAAAATTGGAAAGAACGGTGATATAGTTTGGGATATATATGACTATCTAGCCAATAAATAGTAACAGCCAAAAATAGCTCAATTGGCCCCTACACTGACACAGATAATTACATGAACTGTGCAAAAAATTCCTTCTTGATATATAATTCTTAACTATACGTGAAATCACTGTTTGGGGCAGTTCAGGAGAACTATCTCAGATAAATCCCAGCAACACAAAGACATAGTTCTACCAGTTCAAATTCACATCTTTCCAGCAAAATACAACTGCTCACAAAAAGGACACCACTAATTCGATAAAGCCGGAGCCAAAATTAGTCATGTAATTCACCAACTTTTTTAAAAAAATATACTAATTTACCACCATTTCCACAACCAACCATGAGCACGCGAAAATTGGGGTAGACATATTTGCGTATAAAGGGGCGCAGAGCTGAATAGCGTTGGTACCAGTCGAAGGAGCCGCACTCGAGTTCTCAAATGTAATGGGTGTCCCAGTACAGGGCCTCGTCGTAGTTGCAGGTGTTGCACGCCGACACATCCCTGAACATTGCGGCGGAGAGACGGCGACGGTGGGAGGTTGGTAGTTGGTCGTGAGCTTTTTTAGTTGAGAGAGAGAATACAAGATGGTATTAAGCTCGACGGTGTGTGGCGATGGAGAGCAATTCAGAGCACGACAGACGGCCTTGGGCTCTTCAATTTGGGGAAGGTTTAGGGTTAGGTTAGGGCTCTTCAATTTGGGGATGAATGAATTTGGAGGAGCAGCGTCCGAGGAGACAAATAGCTTCTTTCTAATTTAAAAAAATATGCACATACAAGCAGTCTTAGGGAAAAAAAATACTCACATACACTACGCCTTTTCACTAACTGTAGTCTTAAAGAGAAAAAAATTCGCACATACATTACAATTTTTGGTATCGTAGTAATTACTTCGTATATACTACGATTTTTAAGTATATTGTAGTCTATACTTAAGCAATTTTCGCTCATAGACTACGATTTTTATTAAAAACCGTAGTCTATGATCAAAGACTACGGTTTTTCAAAAAAAACGTAGTCTATATGGTGTAGAGATAGGCCAAATTTGTAGTAGTGGTCGATTACAGCCTGCTCGTTTCCTGGGACTAAATCCGAAGTTTCGCCCATGAACATAAATCACTCGGGTTGACGAACAACCCTCCCACTACGACAAGACGCTACTAGCACAATGGCAACGGTGGGTGTAGCAACCTGTGGTTCTCTATCATGCACAATTTGCTGGGTAGGTGCCACTTGTACGGTCGGTATCTCCAATGGAACTCGACCCACTTCAATTTCTTGAAGTATCCGGTGCCGATCCCTTCCACTGTACACGACATCTCATACCTTCGCCTGTCTGTGGTGGAATACGATCATCTTCTAATTCTCAAGTATGATTTCAACTTTGATTTGTGGTTTTCATGTAGTCATCTTCTAAGAATTGGGCGTTAGTCTAATAACTAATTTACGATCCTTGGGACTATAGAAATAACCATCTTCGTTCCTTTAGATAACCAATAAATAGCCTCGCTCGGATCTAGCCTCCAACTTGTCAACTTTCTTGTTCAAAGACATGTGTTTGGTCGCGCCCATATCCTTATATGGCTTAAACCAGCTTGCACCCAAACTATAACTCGAAGGGTCTTGTCGATCGACTTAGGCGGTACTAGATTGAGCAAATATGCATTGCTTCTAAAGCATACCCCGAACAAAATAGACAATGTTGCATAGCTCATCATAGATCTAATCATTTCTAATAGAGTCATATTTCTTCGATCGACACACCATTTCTTTGTGGTGTGCCCGGTGTAGTGAGTGGGATGTAATCCCACACCGCACCAAATAGTCCATGAACTCACATCGAGGTATTCACCACCGTGATCGAGACCGAATGACTGATACTATTACCCAGCTTCGCTCCACCGCCTTAAATTCTTTGAATTTCTCAAAGCATTCAGACTTGCGGTGAAACAGTATGATCCGCACTTGAGTAATAGTAAATAAAAGTGACAAAATACTGTACCCTCCACGAGCTTGTGTGGACATTGGTCACACAAGTCGAATGGACTAGCCCAACACTTCCTTTGCTCTATACCCCTTCGCTTTGAATGGTTTGGTCGATATCTTTCCTTCTATACAGGATTCGCAGACTAGGAACGAAGTGACTGTGATTTCACCCAACGCTCCATTCTTAGCTAGTCTTTGGATCCTATTTAGATTGATGTGACCTAATCTAAGATACCAAAGAAATGTGGTGTCATCTAGCGAAGAAAACTTCATATTCTTAAGGTTTGATGTAGATGCAACATAATTAAAAGTATTATGTTTAGCGAAATAGTATAAAGCGAATTATATAAAGTGTCACCACGATAACTTCGTCATTTCTTATAATGAAACACCACTATTAAAAATAATGAATATCCATGTATAAATAGTTTGAAACCGAATAAGGTTTCATGAAACTCCGCACATACAAAACATCTTTTAATACTAAACTGTTTTATCAAAACATAAAGAAACATCTCCGACTGCAACGGCCTTGACTTACGCCGCGTTGCCCATGGAATCGTTATCTCGCCATCAAACAACTCTCTTGTCCGCAGGAACCCCTGCAAGGTGTAACAAACATGATCAGTCACACCCGTATCTACTACCCATGATTGAGTAGAACAAGTTGCTAAACATGTTTCCGTTACTAAAGCAAATGGTATACCTTAAGCCTTGAGCATGGGGCACTTTGCCTTCCAATGCCCAGTCTCGCCGCACTTGAAGCACCTACCCCTCTCCTTTGGCTTTTTCAAGCCTCCGGTGGCAACCATGATCTTGCTCCCACTGCTTCCACTGATTCTCTTGCCTCTACCACATTTGGTACCCCTTTTTCTTTTTCCACTTTTCAATGGAAAATTTGGGCCCTTAGATGTGCTAGCAATGGCATGTGCTCCTTTTTCCATGACTCCTTCCGCGGTCACGAAATGATTTAGCAACTGACTAAGTGTATACTCGGTCTTGCTCATGATCGCGTTCACGCGAAAATTCTCTGAAGACTTGGGCAGTGTGTTGAGGATGATATCGACCTTGGCTTCGCCGTCGATACCTCCTCCCAATTCATCAAGACTATCCATGAGATGAGTCATGTGGGAGACATATTCATGGACCAAACTTCCCTCTTCCATCCTACACGCCAAGATTTCTCTCATTGTGTGGAAGCGGACTGTCCGATCCGACTACCCAAACTTACTCTCGAGACTTGACCATATTTCAGTCACGTCTACCATCGACTGATGCTGAAGTTGCAAGCCTTTGGACATAATTGTCATCATATAGCATTTAGCCATATTATTTGACTTATGCCAAAGTCTGCTTGACTCTCGCTGCTCATTCGTCGATGCATCAGTAAGGGCATCGAGTTTGGGAGTAGTAAGAACAAACATGTGTTCTTCTGCGATAAGAACATATTCCATGTTTCGTTTTCACTCGATAAAATTTGAACCGGATAGAGGGTTTTGTGCGAGCATATTGATAATCGGTGCAAGAGACATATCTGAAAAGTAATGCAAACAATTAAGCATACAATCACACATAATTTGTAACAATAATATTATAACCTTTTGATAAAACAATATTAATTGAAATCTCCAATCTCCAAGGAATTCCACATGCAAGCCACGCGTGTGGACTTTTACATATGAACCCCTTGACCAGACTAAAATATATCGTTTAGTCGTTTAATTTCAATCCATGTCAAATTATCCTTATGATAAATGAAATTAATGATTGGACCTTACTAGATCACATCACTATCACAATAAAGGACTTCGCGGGAAGTTGTACTTGAGGTGATGCCTAAGCAATGACCATAATTTTGATAGCAGATAATGAATTCTTAGAATTGGCATACTCACTCGGACCATACCGCCCAATTCAAAATCTTTTGTCATCTCATTTTAAATCTATCTTTAGAGAACTTATGAAAATCGCATATGCAGTTACGCGTGTGGGCGTTTACATGAAACTCCCACTTCTCAATAAATTAAAATGTTTTACTTAGAAATTTCATCTAACAAACTTATGATCAACGGGCAAGCAAGTCACGCGTGATCGCGTTTACTCACAGTCGTGCACACTTTGTTTAGAGATCAAAAGATGGAGGTCTTGACATCTTTATTTAAAAATTAATATGTCGGGTTTCTTGCTTAGTCTTTTGTTTCAAAAGGTTTGTCCATGCAGATCACGTAATTCTAGCATACTTTCTATTGAACTCAACATGTAAAACATGCTCGTAGAATTCTAAAACATGCTTCAAAACGTGATAAACCTAGCATGCTTCTGCATAATTTAAACATTCACGACATGCTTTGAACGATAAAAATAAAATAAATTCGTTCATCGCGGCCCACTCATGGATCCTGTACTTCCATGCCTAATTTATTACATAAATTTACAAAGTATAGATCTTTAAAATCTTGAAACGGGCCTCGCGTGCACGGGCACAGACCGAACTCGTCAAAACTGGATTTGGGTCGAAAAATTTGAAAATGGGCCGAGCAATTGGAATGGTCCGGTCGGTCGAAATCAAACCGGTCAAAATCGGGTTCGATCAAAATGGGCCGGTCGGCCCAAGACGGGCTGGGCGCTCGATGCTGCTTGCGCTTGGGCACGCCCATCGCACACGCCAAAGAACGCGTCGTCACCCTTACGCCTGTCGAGACCGCCGATAGTTACTAGAAACACCGCATCTCACCTAGTCACCGCCGACGGCGTCTGCCGAGCTCACCAAAGAACGCCTGTTGGCCGAGTATCGCCCAGCAGTGTTGAGCTTTCCCCATCGACACATGCTTCGTGCATGGTGTCACCCTGCCCGCTCGTCGTGTCCGCCCGCAAGCTGTCGAGCGCTGCTGCCAAGACATCTGCGTGCATCGCGCGCCAGGTCTGCCCACGTGCGACGGGCACCCGCATGCGAGGGAGCTGATGCCACACCTCGTCGCACCTCGCGTGCTGCCTGGCCGAGATCACCGAAGCTGCCGAGAAACTCACGCGCCCCGCTATTGTCGAGGTCTGTCGAGAAGCCTGCACGCGACTCGCGCGCTGCTTCCGACGAATCCTAGCAACTTCTTGAGGCGCCAGTGCTCCCTCGCACAAAAATAAATGCTGACTTACCTCTTTATTTCTGAAGTTTGGTCGGGCTTGCACTTAGAATTCACGAACCTCGTATTTAAGATATCGCACGTCCATTAATTATTTATAGCGTTCTGACTGCTTAAAATAATTAATCTCTTTAATTCCTTAAGTAATACCACTCAACCTTATTATTGTACTTGAGATAACTCAACCTGTAGGGTTTAGTACAATAAACCTTTTGAGCTCCTTAAGGGATGTCATCATCCTAAATGGATACGGTGACTCGATACTGGGTAACTAGCATGGCATACAAGCACCGCCACCACCCAAGATGCAGAGAATATTGGGTTATCTCATGTAACTCTCACCCATGACAATCAAAATGATGGTCAGTAACTCATACTCACCTAATACCTTATCGAGGATTAGAACAACATAAAGTCACCGAGATATAGGTTCTTCACGACGGTCAGATAGAAGAAAACATCTCACTGTGATCCATCAATACGTCAAAGATGTACCAGTATAGACAAGCAACCAAGTCAAGTCACTTCTTATCTATACCATGACTATACTGACAACTCGTCCTAAATTTGTCTCGGTGTGATCCTTTTTATATTTCATTAAGCTTGACCAATCATACGGGCGTCGTGATCTTCTATACACTATACGATCTAACTTATGTAGGAGGTAAAGGACATACATATGCAATCAAGTAAACAATTCGGATAGGAGATTGTAATAGTGGTAATAGGAATCATCAGATACAAGCTCAACCATAAGCTCGCTTCCGAAGATACAAATCCAACAATTCTCCATAGATTGCTCTCACTCAGTATTGGAGAATAGACATCCGAGATACAATCCAGAAGATCAAAACTAGACTCTGCCATTGATCTCATATCCCAAAAATTCGTAGGTAAACACGAGTAAACACCTATGTGTTGCAATTAATTATATAGATGCATGCTTGATATATAATCAATGTATGATGAATTAAACATCCAAGATAGATCCTCGAAAATAGGGTAAAATAAGATTTCCCTACGATGGCGTGTCTCGCAGTAAGATCCTAACAGTAGATTAACTTTTCAGAGTTGCAGAGATACAATTTATGATGACGCAGTCCCTGACAACGACATACGAAGATTTTCAACTGGAAGAATTCAAATGTCAAATAGAAGAATGAGATTTGTGCTCCCTGCAACGACACTATTCATCATCTTCTCTATAAGTAAGTACATAATCAAACATTTAAGTGTTACCGAAATGCTATGAAATCAAAGTATACAAAGCATTTAAAGCTCGATACTCAAATCTATCAATCAGGAATTTCGAAGAAGAAAGTTAACAGTGCTATTAATAAATCTCAAGAGCTCTTATATATTTATCAAATCTAGATTTCGGAATACACTTTCTTAAGTATAAGATTTCAATCTTGTATATCTTAAGCCTAGATATATTGAGTTTGACGTCTGTGTCAACTCAGAATCTTAGTTGGAAACCTCCAAAAATTATGTAGAAGTTTGGGAAAGTAAGTAAAGAAGTGTCAGTTGTTATGTCACGACCCGACTATCTAATTAGGTAATTGACTAAACAATCAAGCCGTGACTGGTTTAAGAAACGGCATTTTCGACAAAGAAATGGGGTTTAAAGAAATAAAATTTTCAACAAACGGGCAGCATATCCCTTAGAATATGGATTAGCCAACCTGTACACAGCAAATAACCAACAACGAGCAACAACAATAAGTGAAATCACAATCTCAACAATATATACATAAACATTTCCAAATTATTTACAACAATTTCTCAAAAGTATAGTTTCAAGTAACAAGGTCAACAGCGGAAGAGTAGTGAACGTCATGTATGAAGACACGACATTCGGACACAACTATTCAAAACAAAAGAAAACAAAGTAGACAATCAAGCTCAGTCCCAAGGCCCATATCTCTTCCATGCTCAACCTGCATCAAAATAGAATACATTTTTCGGGTATGAGTACCAAAGAGTACTCAGTGGGTAACTGCTAAAACATTACTTTCAAAACTTATTAAATTTGCTTCAAGTAAGAGTTTGAGAAAACAACTTGAATAATTATTTCATAAGAAGTTTTCATTATCATATCACCACACTTTCGCATTTTGAAACATACCGGCATTACATACCCGAGTTGGTCCCGTAGGTTTCCCAACCCCGGTCATACCCTATCTACGTCATTCGATAATGGGAAGTAGGTCTCTCCCCAATACCATGGCCGCCTACATTTGCAAGCTCACGCCATAAACCCGTGCACAAGACATAACATTTTCTCACCGTAGATAGTGGCGCCGTCATACCCATAATGTGGTAAATCATTCATTTTCAACATTTCCATAATGTGGTGATTTAACATTCTCAAAATAACAATAAGTTTAAAGCAGAGCATTAACTTTGCTCAAAAATAGTTGAAAGGCATTACCCAATTGTTAACGTTACTACAACACGTTTGTTTCTTCTTCTTTCACTTCCCGACTTCCTTTGCTCGTTCCTTGTAAAATAAGATTATTATTGAATTTAGCAAACTTCATTACTCACTAAAATATATTATCACTAAATCTTAGTCTTACCTAATCTAAGGTTAGGTTAAATTTATTACATTCTTTCATAACTTACTTTTAGTATACTTAACATGCTATGATCAAAGAAGTTAAATAACTTCAACACTTATCATATGTTACCAATTAAATTATCAAAACTTCTCTTTAATAGATAATTTTTACAAAAATTTCGGCAGAGTAACGTTTATAATTTGAATCGCCATTTCAATCCAACATCAACCAATTTCATCCCAAACTCTACCAAATCAATACCATATGCCAAAATATATACTTAGGAATTTAAAATAAGTTCAAACTTATTCATTTACATTATAATTCTTCTATACCCTTCAACTATACCTATTATGTAATTTCATAATTTCATAATCAATGATCCATTTAATATCAAACAACTCATAATTATACTCATTTATTATCAATAATCATTAATCCATGATCCATTCAAACATTAACCAAGTTCATCACATAAAATCATAACTTTGCACTAAACTTTAATTTTTTCATCTTTTAGTATATATGTTCAAAAATTCCCATAAATTCAACTTAAACATTATTTTTATTATAGATCTCAAAAATCATATCAAATACATAAAATAAAATCAAGAAATCAAAGTTCAAGCTATCCCCTTAATTTTTGAAAATTTGGATATTATTCACATGCATGAATTAAATTCTTGTAAATTCTTATCATGCATTATATATATCCTAAAACTCAAATATCATGCTAAATTGATCAAATAAAATCAAAAACCCTAAGTTCTATCCATCCCTAATTTTTGAAAATTTTAGGGCTTTAATATGTATGTTCTAAATTTTCATTTCTTTAATCATACGTTGTTTATTTTCATCCATAAACATATATTTAAACTCAATTTAACTAAATCACAACATATACTTCACATATAAAAATTAGGGTTTATACCTAATACTTTAATTCACAAAATTTCATAATTTAAGGAATTAAAACCATAGATCATATTATTTATACATAATTAAATCAATAAACATAACAAAAGTTAAACAAATCAACCCAAATTTACATCTCATAATTTTCGAAAATCATAGATATGTATAACATCATATTCATCAATTTAAATCACATAAACTTAGCTTAAACAAGGTAATTACCTTCCTTGGAGTGAATTACCACTAATTTTCCACTTAAATATGGATTAGAAGTGAAAATAAAAATTTTGGTGTGTGCTTGTGTGTGAGTGCCGAAAATTGGAGGAAGAAATAAGGTTGGAGATGATCTTATGTTATTTGAAAAATTCTAGAATGTTTATGTATATTTAATGTACATTTTGTATTCATTTTATTAGTATTTGACACAAATTTCCATAATTTATAATTATACCTCTAATATTACTAATGTTATACCTTAATATCATTTAATAAATTGAACTATATTTCTAATAAATATTAAAATCCAAAACAAATTATATCCATGATTTAAATTAAATTCATATAACATAAATTAAATTCTTTCATATGTTAAAATTCAACTAATTATACTCATTCTCCTTAAATTTCGAAAATCATGCAAAATAATCTTTTTATCACTAAATAATAATAAAATAAATTTATTCAAGCAAATTAATAGCTTGAACAATAATTCATTTCATTTTATAAGAAAATTCTCATACAAAAATAATTAATGCATTCCATAGCATAATTTCTATTTAATAACATTTTTCATTCAAACACATATTAATAATCACATTTGAGCATAATAAAACTCATTCTAAATAATCTCTACGTCTTCTAATCTCGGTTCCTTCGATTAAGATTTAATCGAATTTCTATCGTTTAATAATCTATTATACACTTCTTTATAAATTCTTTAAGAAATAAAAAGCCTTTAATCCCTTAATTATACATAATTCAACTCTAATTAAGACTAAAAGATTTTCGGATTACTACATGTTAAAAGCTTAGTTGTCTAGCATCTATAAGCTAGAGGTTAAGTCGACTGCATTCGAAAGCAATCAGGGTTTCCTAACACCCAGAAGCGTAGAAAGAATGCCAAGTGAGGCAGGATACTGTAAGGTGAACTCAATATCTAGGTTTAATGTTGTACCTATAAATAAGACTCAATCTGAAGTCAGTGGATTGACTGGACAATCTGTCCGTGTACGTAGGAGTTGATCTCTCAAAACCAAGTAAAAACTAATGTATTATTTACTTTCTGTATTGTCATTTATATTGCATGTTATTGAACTATCATCACAATCACACATCAACACGACATTGTTTTGAAACCCTCAATCAATATCAGTTTGATACGGAAGAGATTTAACTAAAATTGACTAAGCAATAATTGGCTAAGTGTTACGAATCAGTTTCAAGTTTCTAGTAAGGCAAATACAGTAACCACCATATTTCGTAGGTACATCAATTATCAGTCCATTTGACCAGCTATCTTAGCAGTCAGTAGATTTGCTAACTGATATCACTAGTGCCAGACTTCCCTTATCTGAACTAATTTGCATTACTACCAATAGTACTGAACTGATAGTTACTCGACCAACTACCACATCAGTATCCACTAAGATTGTGTCAAGAAGAAGTTTTAAATTTTTCTAACTAACGTATCTCCCCTCATACGCCAGTATGTATCCAACGGGACCTATTAATATTTATGCTAAAAATTAGAAAATTGATTAAAAACTATAATTGTGAGAAGTTGTCACATGCTGATCATATTGTTCTATTAATTCATAAAAGTATGTTGTAGTATAAAAATTATAAGATATTAACGAAATTGATACTAAAAATTAGAAAATTTAAATAAACAACAATAACTATGAGAATAGCGTCACGTGAACCTCATTGTTCGATTATTTTATCTAATAGCAACTCGCACGGTCTTGATCACTAGTTTAAATAAATAATTATTAATTCGATTAAAAGGTTTGAAAGAATTAGAAAATTTCAAATTAGAATAAAAAAATTTAAAGAAACCACCATGATTGTGCAAATGCATCACAAATGTATATTGAAAGCAGAATGATTGAACTTGTATACAGTGTTTCCTATTACCATTATTACAACCTCTATCTGAATTGTTTTACTTGAATGCATATGTTTGTCCCATTATCTTATATAAAAGTTAGATCACATAATGTGTAGAAGATCACAGAAGTCTCTATGATTGGTTGCTTATCGAGATATAAAAAGGATCACAGTTGAGATAACTTGAGGACGAGTTGGCGGTATAGGCTGCAGCAGAGATAAGAAGTGACTTGACTTGGTTGCTTGTCTATGATGGTACGTCTTGATGTATTGATGGATCACGGTGAGATGAGTTCTTCTATCTGACCGTCTTGAAGAACTCAGATCTCGATGACTTTACATTGATCTAAACATCGATAAGGTTTTAGGTGAGTATGAGTTATTGACCATCACTTTGACTTGTTATGGGTGAGGGTTACATGAGATAACCTAAGATTCTGCGCATTTTGGGTGGTGGCAGTGCTTGTATGTCATGCTAGTTACTTGTATCGAGTAACCATATCCGTTTAGGATGATGACTGATAAACCTCATTTCTACCTGATTTATAGGGCTATTTCCGTTCATTTTATAATTGATAAGTGATCTTTGAGCTGTCATTTGATATGTTTAAGATTACCTTAAAAGATATTATGTCGTGGGTATTTCGTGTTATTATTGCACAGGTTTAGATATAAAAAAGGTGATCACGAGAAAGAGAGATTCTGTCCCACGTGAGCTCGTAATTTTTCATCGCGGGATAGTCATGCTAGGAACGACGCTCGCAAGATTGACGACACGCCTCACAACCTTTCCTCGCGAGGTTGTGTCGCGAGCCAAGGTCACGAATAAAGACGGAAAGATGACGAAGTACACCTCGCGAGATTCCCTCGTGACATAGTCTCGCGAGCTATATGTTGCGAGATAGGATGTGCGCACAACTAACGTTGGCTCGCGACATTCACCCGCGAGGTATATGCTGCGAGCTGCGTCTCGCGAGCCAATGCGGCTTAGGGTTTCATATAGCAGCGCGGACGAGAATTCAAGAGGAAGAGCTTTTACCGAGACCACACCTTAGAGAACAGAGAACACGTTTAGCTTTTAGCTTTGGAGAATTCTTTTCATTTCAGTTTTCGTCTTTAGATTTCGTTGAGAGTTTAGATTTATTGTGGATTCAAGTTGCTACATTCTTCGTCGTGGATTTCTACGATTTTATTTAATCAAATCAATTCATACTATCTTTATTTAATTCTTGCTTTGATATTTTAATTATGAGTAGCTAAATCTTGTATTGATCCTAGCGTTTGTATGTCTAACTAGATTCTTGTGATTTATTTGTTGATACTGTTTTGCCTTCTCATTCATGATTTATGATTCTTGGCTTTAATTCTCATGTGTTGGTACCTGATCAATATTGATGTATGCTAGTTATGTGGTTGATGTCCTGGTGGAATTAATTGCATAGTCGATCTCATGAATACATAATATAGACCTTACCTTGAGACGTGGCGGAGATAGGTAAACTGTAGGAGGTTATTCTTTATTTGCTTTTGGTAATTAGCTTACTTCTCTTGAGACTTGACGGAGATAGAGTTTAGGCTAACCCACTACTATAGGTTGTACTGGCGGAAGACTCTAGTTACATTAGTGATCTTTCATCTGAATGTGGATTAAAATGGTAAACAGATTAATAGATTAATTATGTGAATCTAGTTAGGTTAAGTATATCCATAGGGTCAGTCTTTTATTCCTGAGTTTATTCCTTATTTAATTGGAGTCTAGTTTAATCACCACCTCTCTTAATATTGTTGCCTGAATAATAATCAAGATTATGTGTGAATTAATTGTTGTGTTCTCGAGTTTCACTCCCTGTGGATACGATAATATACTTGTTGTTTTACTATCATTTATTTGGTTGAAAAATAAGCGATCAAATTGTGGCGCCGTTGCCGGGGACTATTTAGATTTCATAATGATAATTTTCTGGATTGTAGTTATTAATTCAGGTTTAAAAAAAAGTAAAAAAAATTATGTGTTTTTTATTTGGATCTGAACTGGTCTTAATCTACTTGTGCAGTGCATGATTACAAGGTCTGAGAGGAAAGAAATTGTCCCATTAAATACTGAGATCGAAAGATCACATAAGAGAGACCACCGAGAAAGAAGGCAACAAGCAATGACAGATAGACAACCACAAGGACATGATCGTATGGCCGTAATGGAGGAAATGTTAGCTGCGATGCAATGCCAATCAAGTTCTGTAACAAAATGGGCCAAGTTGGAGGACAAGCACCACCCATACCGCTAAACCATATGTATAGGCCACTGACTGATTAGTTTCAAGGTGAAAGATGGGGCCGAATGTCAATGCAAATAACTTTAAGTTGAAACCTCGCCTCATCGATGATACAAGCAGCAAGTTTGGGGAAGGGTTATCAAGATCCTAATGCACACTTAGAGGCGTTTCTTGATATTTGTGATACAATCAAGTAGAATGGAGTGCCAGCTGATGCTATCTGGATGCAGAAGTTTATATTCTCACTGAGAAGTCAAGCAAAAGAATGGTTCGAGTATTTGGACCGCTCAAGGATTACTACATAGGAATAGCTATGTGAGAAGTTTTGTCCAAATATTTCCCACCTGCCAAGGCTCAGAAAATCATTCCTGAAATCTCTCGTTTTCACAATTAGGAGATGAGTCATTGTTTGAAGCTTGGGAGAGGTTCAGAAGCCTTCTCCAAAAATGTCTGCAGCGTGGTTTTTCACCTACATGTGACTCAATTCTACAGTGGACTTAATGTAAATACCCGTAGTATTTGGATGCTTCAGCCGGTGGATGCCTTCTCAATATAGATATCAATGAAGTGTTGAGGATTATTGAGGAGATGACGTCCAACAGTTACCAGTGGCCGATGGAGAGACAACCGATGAGAAGAGTTACTGCTGCCGAGTTGGATGACAGATATGATAATTTATTAGAGAAAGTCACAAAGATTGCGTATGAAAGTGCGGCGAGAGAAAAGGGCAGATGAATGCTATCATGGGACAGAACATTGATGAGGCTAACTATGTGAACCAAAGAAACAACTTCCAAGGGAATCAGAGTGGGAATCCAGCCTATCATCCTAACAATAGGAATCATCCAAATTTTTCCTATGCAAATGCTCAAAATGCTCAGCAACCACTGCTTGGTTTTTGTTGGATTTGTATACTGAAAACAGTTTTGGTTGAGCTTGTATACAATGTTTCCTGTTACCACTATTACAATCTCCTATCTGAATTGTTTACTTGATTGCATATGTATGTCCCTTTATCTCATATATAAGTTAGATCATACAGTGTGTTGTAGATCACAGAAGTCTGTATGATTGGTCAAGCTTAATGAGATATAAAAGGTATCACATCTGAGACAACTTGAGGACCAGTCGTCGGTATAGGGCTGTAGATAAGAAGTGACTTGACTTGGTTGTTTGTCTCATGCCGGTACGCCTCGACGTATTGATGGATCACGGTGAGATGAGTTCTTCTATCTCGATCGTCGTGAAGAACCTAGATCTCGGAGACTTACGTTGATCTTAACCTCGATAAGGTATTAGGTGAGTATGAGACCATCACTTTAACTTGCTATGGGTGAGGGTTACATGAGATAACCTAAGATTCTCTCCATCTTGGGTGGTGGCAGTACTTGTATGTCATGCTAGTTACATGTGTCGAGTCACCGTATCCGTTTAGGATGATGACGTCCCCTTAAGGAGCTCAAAAGGTTTATTGTACTAAACCCTGCAGGTTGAGTTATCTCAAGTGCAATAATAAGGTTGAGTGGTACTACTTAAGGAATTAAAGATATTAATTATTTTAAGCAGTCAGAACGCTGTAAATAATTAATGGACGTACGATATCTTAAATACGGGGATTCGTAAAGTCTAAGTGCAAGCCCGACTCACCTTCGGTAATAAAGGGGTAAGTCAACATTTATTCTCTAGTGGCATGAATAAATGTTTATGAATTAATTTATGTTCTGGGCTGAACATAAGATAATTAATGAGGCCCATCTTTATTCCTTGCATTTGATCCCTGGGCTGGCCCATCCAGGCCTATAGCTTGGAAGAAAATCGTCCCTCTCTCTCTCAGTCTTACTGGGACTCTAACTTGATCTTCTCTATCCTAAAGGATATTATTATATTTATTAGATATGCATAAATCCTATCTAGATAGGATTTAGGAGTGTATTATAAATATAAGGTGAGAGAGAAAATCAAGGCTAATCCTCAAGCATTATTTTCGAGAATTCTATTCCCAAAATAGTGAGATTTTCGAAAATCTTGAGTGAAGGAAAGAGGGTGATTTTCTATAGCATTCTCCATAGATTGTCCTCACTCAACATTGGAGTTTAGGCAAACGGGATACAGTCCAGAAGATCAAAGCACGAGTCTTGATCTATTCATCCCCGACAGATTAACGGAAGATGTTGTGATTTGATTCATTTGATATGAATCTTATGTTGCTCAATTGCTCTGAGGCTTATTGCTTTTGTCGTTCGACTCATCGTTTGTTCTTTTGATCGTCTCTCGTTCGTTCTGCTTTGTTTGGGGACAAACAAAAGGTTAAGTTTAGGGGAGTTGATAAACCTCATTTCTGCCTGATTTATAGGGCTATTTCCGTTCATTTTATAATTGATAGTGATCATTTGAGCTGTCATTTGATATGTTTATGTTTACCTTGAAAGATATTATGCCGTGGGTATTTCGTGTTATTTTTGCACAGGTTTAGATATCAAAAAAGTGATCACGAGAATGAGAGATTCTATCCCACGTGAGCTCGCAATCTTTCATCGCGGGATGGTCACACGAGGAACGGCGCTCGTAAGATTGACGACACACCTCGCAACCTTTCCTCGTGAGGTTATGTCGTGAGCTAAGGTCGTGAATAAAGACGGAAAGATGACGAAGTACACCTCGCAAGATTCCCTCGCGACATAGTCTCGCGAGGTATATGTTGCGAGACAGGACGGGCGCACAACTCACGTTGGCTTGCGACATTCACTCACGATGTTTTCTCACGAGCCAATGCGGCTTAGGGTTTCATATAGCTGCGCGGACGAGAATTCCAGAGGAAGAGCTTTTACCGAGACCACACCTTAGAGAACAGAGAGCACATTTAGCTTTTAGCTTTGGAGAATTCTTTTCATTTCAGTTTTCGTCTTTAGATTTCGTTGAGAGTTTAGATTTATTGTGGATTCAAGTTGCTACATTCTTCGTCGTGGATTTCTACGGTTTTATATACTCAATTCAATTCATGTTATCTTTATTTAATTCTTGCTTTGATATTTTAATTAGGAGTAGCTAAATCTTGTATTGATCCTAGCGTTTGTATGTCTAACTAGATTCTTGTGATTTATTTGTTGATACTGTTTTGTCTTCCCATTCATGATTTATGATCCTTGGCTTTAATTCTCATGTGTTGGTACCTGATCAATATTGATGCATGCTAGTTATGTGGTTGATGTCCTGGAGGAATTAATTGCATAGTCGATCTCTTGAATATATAATACAGACATTACCTTGAGACCTAGCGGAGATAGGTGAATTGTAGGAGGTTATTCTTTGTGTGCTTTTGGTAATTAGCTTACTTCTCTTGAGACCTGACGGAGATAGAGTTTAGGCTAACCCACTACTATAGGTTGTCCTGGCGGAAGACTGTAGTTACATTAGTAATCATTCATCTGAATGTGGATTAAAATGGTCACCAGATTAAAAGATTAATTGTGTGAATCTGGTTAGGTTAAGTACATCACTAGGGTCAGTCTTTTATTCCTGAGTTTGTTCCTTATTTAATTGGAGTCTAGTTTAATCATCACCTCTCTTAATATTATTGCCTGAATAATAATCAAGATTCTGTGTGAATTAATCGTTGTGTTCTCGAGTTTCAGTCCTTGTGGATACGATAATATACTTACTGTTTTACTATAATTTATTTGGTACAAAAATAAGCAATCAATGACGTCCCCTTAAGGAGCTCAAACGTTTATTGTACTAAACCCTGCTTGTTGAGTTAGCTCAAAAATAATAATATGGTTGAGTGGTACTACTTAAGGAATTAAAGAGATTAATTATTTTAAGCAGTCAGAATGCTATAAATAATTAATGGACGTACGATATCTTAAATACAGGGATTCATAAGTCTAAGTGCAAGCCCGACTCAACTTCGGTAATATAGGGGTAAGTCAGCATTTATTGTCTAGTGGAATGAATAAATGTTTATGAATTAATTTATGTTCTGAGCTGAACATAAGATAATTAATTCATTTTAGGCCCATCTTTATTCCTTGCATTTAATCCCTGGACTGGCCCATCAAGACCCGTTACTTTTGTTATTTTCGTCCATCCTAGTAGAGTCACACTAGGACTCTTTTTAATGTATTGTTTTAATACATCTCCAATATCTAAAATGATATTATGTGATATCATTAGATATCAAGAGATATTATCTGATATCATTAGATATCAAGATATATTATCTGATATTATTAGATATCAAGAGATAATTATTCTAGATATGATTTATCTGTAAATATATGATTGTATTTATTATATATGTAGGGATCCTATCTAAATTGAATTATAGGATGTATATAAATATAAGGTGGGAGAAAATCAGAATTAATCCTTATTCATTAGTTGAGATTTTCGAAAATCTCATATTAAAAAGAAGGAGGCGAATTTTTGCAGTATTCTCCATAGATTGCTCTCACTCAACATTGGAAAATAGGCATCTGGGACACAGTCCAAAAGATCAAAGCTGGAGTCTGCATTGATCTTATTTCACAGAAATTCGTAAGTAAATACGAGTAAACACCTACGTGTTGCAATTAATTATATAGATGCATGCTAGGTGAATAATCAATGTATAGTGAATTAAACATCTAATATAGATCATCGGAAGAGGGTAAAATAAGATTTCCCTACAAAATGAACAACCCTAAACCCTAGCCCTTAAACCTAAAACCCTAAGTCCTTAAACCCCTAAACCATAGCCCATGATTGTGTGAATGCATCCTTAATTTTTTATTTTTTATTTTAAAAGTATAAAATTACTCCTCCCTCCATCTACCAAAAACTTGCATTTTTTTTGTGACGTCTATCAAAAGCTTGTATTTTTCAATTTTGGAAACATTAATTATCCTCAATTTACCACTTATTTACAAAAAAATTACACATTACCACCTTTTTACTCTCATTACCCATTAATATATTAGTTTATGATATTCACTCACTTTACACTCATTATATTTTATTAAAACTCATGCCACCAAAAGCAATACAAGCTTTTGGTGAACGAAGGTTGTATAAGATATTAGAATAATTGAAACTAAAATTTCGTGAAATAATCGATTGATATGGTCCACACATGACATTATTCTCACAATTATAGTCATTCATTTCAAATTTATAATTTTTATTTCAAACTCACTAATATCTTCTATTTTTTTTATAATAACCTATAATTTTATGAAATAATCAAGGAATGTAACAAATATATGACATTATTTACTTATATTATTTGAACAAAATACTATAATGAAATACTTGTAATAAAATATTACAAGATATTAGATAATTAATTTTTTGTAAGGTTATAGATTGAAATTAAAACTGTGTTATAATAATAATAATAATAATAATAATAATAATAATAATAATAATAATAATAATAATAATAATAATAATAATAATAATAATAATAATAATATTGAATTGCCAATTAATTCTGTTGATTAATAAAAATTTTTCATTGATTAACTCAATATTCAATTATAAAAAAGATACATATAATATAAAAGACAAACACGCACGACATTGTTTAAAATTAATTTTCTTCAATATCTTAATATAGTTGTTATTGTTAGACAAGTTGTTAAAGGATTGAAATTTAAAAAGCTAGTTCTTAAGTTCAGATGACCAACCTTTTATTTATTTTGTGATTTGAATATATCTCTTCTTTATTTTTATTTTTCAGAAATAATCTTGTATCATTATGGAAATATTATTTTCAAAAATTGTGTGATTTGAACATATCAATTTCTTAATTATCGGAAAGCTAATGATATAAAATAAAAATTCAATGAAAATAGATTAATTACTTAATTTTCGGCTATATTGTAAATTGATAAAAATATCCCCATTATATAAGCACATAGCATGTAAATTTATCAATATCAGATTTAGTTGATTCGACTATTTTCAGTCCAGTATAATTTTAATCGGAAAATTAAACGAAATATAAGAAGTTATCTTGAGCGAATCTCGGTCCTCTTTATTGTTTCTGAATTAAATTTTGTTGATGTATATGTAACAACATTACAAACAACAAATCTTTAGATCATCAATTATCCCGACGAAATTAAATCGGTAACACGCAATTTGAGGTTTCAATTATCTAGCTATTAATTTTCAGTGTGTCTAGTTTAAAGAACTTATCTGTAATGTTTTTTTGTTTATGTATCATTTCTCAACTTTGATGTATATAATTAAGTGTTAATGGGAAAAATTGCCCCAAATGTTAACATTGCTACTCTTTTTAACCCATATGTTAAGTTGCTACTCTTTTTACCAATTTTTAATCAAAATTACAAAACTATCCTCTCTAACCTGCGGCCAATTCATTTTCCGGCGGCCAACCACCCTCCTCCTCTCTGCGGCCGCCCTCCTCTCTTTTTCCGCGGCCAACCCCATCCCCTTCCCATCTGCTTCCTACGCCAACCAATTTTTCACCGGCCAACCTCCCTTCCTTCCCATCTGCTTCCGTGGCCAACCATCCCTCCTCCCTTGCCGGCGACCAACCCTCCTCTCCCTTTTCCCGGCCAACCTTCCATCTCCCTTCCCATTTGTTTTCCCGCGCCAACCCGCTGCCAACCCATTTTCTTTGTAATTTTTCAACGGCTAACCAATTTTCCGGCGGGGGGGTTGGCCGTCGGGATGGTTGGCCGCAGTGCATGTGAATCCGTGTGAAAATTTAAGGATAAAATTGCATAAATGGTTAAAAATGATAGCAACTTAACATGTGAGGTAAAAATGATAGCAAACTTAACATATATGTTATATAAGATTTTCACCCTATAATTAACATACACGAGACTTGCAATGAAGAAAAGAACTATATAAATTTAGAAAGTATTATGAATTTGTGTTGCATAGAATATATGGAATCATAAAAATAGGATGGTGTGTAAGAATTTGTTGGCAAGTAGAGGGATTTAGTGGAGATAATCAATTAAATAAGGTTTTGGTCTTAAATTTCAAAAGTTCCTACTTTTCTTGCTTTAGTTCGGACGATTAGATTTGTAATTCATCTCATTGTCTTGATTTGTTGTGATAGTGTTTGTCTAGTAACTTTTGAATCTTGTATGTCGTTTTTGGATTGCACCTATCTTACATTTTTTGCATTAATTTTAATAGCATGAAAAAATTACTATTGCAAGTGTCGTTTCGCCTACACAGGTAATTATTGTGCAGACTATTATCAGCACGCAAAATAAAATAGCGGAATAAAACTTAAAGAATACAGAAGATATTTTTCTATATATTAAAATTATAATATGAAGATGTCAATCATGGTGAAATTATCCACTATATATGTACAATAAATTTTACAAAAACTTACTATTTTATCAAAGATAAAATCGGACACTCTGGTCGAAACTATATATGAAAATACAAAAAGATTTTCTCACAACACTCATGAACAAGAGTAACACACTTCTCAAATAACTGAAAATTAAAACACAAATGTTATCAGAAATGTTATAAAATAGACTCAGGAACAAGAACATATATTAAGTGTTTATCTTCAAGAATATGTGATTATCTTCAGCAGATCTGCCTCTCTTATATACGAGAAGAGAGGTCTTCAGTTGCACGTCTTGGACCACGTATAAGGCCATAAGATTGAGTTGGTCGTGACAGTTAATAGCTCTAATCAATTCCTTTAATATAAGAACATGTTTTGTGTTAATAGCTCCAATCAACTCGGTGTTTGTCTTCAAGAATACATGATTTTCATGTTTCTTAGTGTATTACCGCAGCATATGCTTGATATCTGTATCCAGTACACACCAAAATGAAAAAAGTAAAATCTTAAACTAACTAATTCTACAGTATAAAGAGACTCGTTTAGAGTTAAACTAAAGAGACTCGTTTAGAGTTAAAATAATTCCAACAACTACGACCTACTAATGATAAATTGAAGAACAAATTAGTCCTCTTACAGTGGCCTAGTTGGCGAAAAATAGGTTAATTTATAATTAATACGTCATAATAGTATAGTTTCAAGTCCAAAAAAGAAAGAACGAAAACAATGAATAAGAAGAGTTAAGGTGTTATATTTTGCCAGAATATATTAATGTATCGCTTAAATATATGAAGCGATTACTTCACTTTAATTTAATTATATGCATCTTTAGCTTTGACAATAATTTTCTTTATGCAGTTAAATTATATACCTTCAAATAGTTAGAGTTCAATTATTTATCCCTTTTCAATAATGGATTTGCTATTATCTTTAGTAATTATAAGATAGCCGATATGAAATAATATGTACGTCGGAAATAGTTCCTAAATATTGCAGAATTATATGAGATTTATGATCACAGAGTACAAATGGAAGAAAGTGTCAAAATCTAGAGCTTCTCCACTATAAATATTGAAACTTTAAAACTGTTGACTGTTGAAATCAGTACTTTTGGTTAAGAAAAACAAGTAAATATTTAGCCAGTCAAATTAATCACCTGCGTGTTGTTTGTCTCGTTGTATTAAGCATGATTAAGAAATGTTATGGAAACTACCAATTATTCGTTCCAAATGTCAAGGATTAATTACTGTATTTTTTATTCAATTTCGTAAATTCAAAGTTATCTCAAGAAAATACATAAAAATAATTCGCAGTAAAATTTGGAGGATATATATTAGGGCTGACAATTTTCGACACGACACGAGAACACGATACGAACACGCACAAAATTAACGGATTAATGTTCAGCCTTATCTTGTTCGTGTCCTTATCGTGTCGACACGATAAGGACACGATAATTTCATGTCGTGTTCGTATCGGATCCGTGTTGTGTTCGTGTAACATGATAATTTTCGTGTTCCATTCGTGTTCGTATCGGATCGTATCGTTTTCCTATAATTCGATAATATTTATAAATATTTAATATTAATTTAATTTAATTATATATATATTTTATTTCTTTTATTAATTTATTTTCTAATTTTAATTTATCGTTTCGTGTCCTATCGTGTCGTGTCAACACAAAAAAAATCGTGTCATATTCGTGTTCGTGTCGTGCGCGCGGTCGTGTTCGTGTTCAGATCGGAAAGATCCTTAACGGATCATATTCATGTTTGACCTTATCGTGTCAGAAATGTTATCGTGTTAATTCGACAACGAACCGACACGCATTTAATTGCCACCGATAAATCTAGTATGCGAGATTTATGAAAACAAAGAAAGAACACGAGAGACTTTTACGTGGTTTGATCAAGAATAAGATCTACGCCCACGGAGGAGATGATCCTCAAGATGTTTACTATAATTCGATTATGCAAGTATCTCAAAGAGCTCTAGTATTCGAATTTGCTAACCCTTTACCTTCAATCTAACTCCTATTTATACATAAACGTAAACCTTGTCACGAATCCCTTGATTGGCGGGCTCATGATTCTCCTATAACCCACCATGATCTCCACCATTATTACCCATGATTTCACCGTTACCTCATTATCGTGCCCTTGACCGCCTTTAATTAGGGTTTGGGGATCGTCATTTAGGCGAACCGAGTAGGGCAACATTAGGTTAGGCCCACCGCTTGGGGCCTCGCTATTGGGCACGAGAGGTTGGGCCATATCCTATCATAGCCACCGAAAAGTCGAGGAATAGCCTTGCCGAGGTGAAGCGGAGAATGTGCTTTGCCGAGGCGGGATGTTGCTTGTCAAGTTTTCGTTGAAGGTTCTTGTCCTTTGTTGGCTCGCTTTTTTTTTTTTTTTTTTTTTTTTTTTGAAGGACGCCGAGGTCGGGCACCAAATACCTGCTGGTCCGGGGTGGACACGGGCGAGCCCGATGCCCGAACTCAAAATCATTACGTGATTAGACTAGCGAAGTCGAGGTCCGATGTCGAGGAGGTCGAGGTCCGACACGAAATATACTGGCGGTACGAGGACATGGGCGTGGTCAGATGTCCGAGCTCGATGTAATCATTACGTGATCGGCGGTCTGCTTTCCATAGAGTACGCCATACGCGCCAGCGGTAGTTGGGCACTTCAAAAACGTAGCACAGATCGGTCACACATCCAATCGTAGATAGCACGTGTGATAAACGAACGGCAGATTTTAGGCGCCATTTATCCTATAAATAGGTCCAAAAGAGGCAACTGCTCACTTTCTTCTTCGACGCTTTATTCCGAGAGCATACCTTAGAATTCCCAATTCCTCTTTCAAACTTTGTGAAGAAATCGGAAATCTCGCCCCGAAAAGTAAGTATGTATTCTTCATCTTCTCATTCCTCTTCTCGCTCGATAACTACGGTTCGGTTTGGGTTCGGCTGTCAGATCCCAATGAGGATTATATATGCCATAACCGCTAGGTAAATCAATAGGACTTAGTTCTAGGGTTTCACCGGTGTCCTCGGTATGGGATGGCATCGGGATTGGTGGGCGAGATCAACTTTGACGACAGAGGAGCTCTTGGTGGTTCTTGAGAAATACCACATCCCGTGAGGATGCATGGTGGTGCTTCACGAAACCCAATGATAGGCGATGGCCCTCCAGGGGTTTATTACCATTTTGTAGATAGTTTAATAGCTGGGCTTAGATTTCCTTTTCGCCCCATTTTCCTTAGCTTCAAGAGTATTTTTGATCCCATATGCCAACCGACCTCCAATTCTATTAGGTCGTTGGTTGGGCTAGGTACGGCTGTTATGGCATAGGCGAGGAGTTTTCTTTCAAAGTCTTGATGCGTTTTTAGCATCAAGTCTATAGGAGGAGTATATTACCGTCACCTCGTCTCAAGTTTAAAATAGCTTCCCATGAAGGTATCCCACCGCAAAATAGATACTTCTTTCTCGCGGACGAGGGTATCCGAGGTATGAGTGGGGCCCTGAGCGATGAAGGATGTGAAAATTAATCCTCGGGCCCTATGGAGAAAGTTGAACGATATGGGTGAGATCCTATCGATCAATTATACCGAGGATGACTTGAACGATCTTTGGCCGAGTGTCTATAGGTCGAAGCTCCGATCGTGGTCCGATTTGGAAGTGAGGGCAACCTTCTTATCTTTATTTCCCGCCCGATTTACAGCTAACGAAATTCTCATGTTGTATGCGTTGAAGATTGACCTACCGAGAAGTCAATATGCCGATCTCGCCGCTACCGCATCATCCGAACGAAGGAGCCCGCGAGGAAGAAGGCGAGACGAAGCGAGTCCACCCAAGAGCCGTGGTGGTGGGCATGAGGGACTTAATGACAGTCCTCAGCAACCTCGGGCCCGTGGCGGAGATCGAGGTCCATGGCCGACCGCTCGAGGTGCCGGCTTCCAAAGACCCTTTATCCTTCCCAAAGGTATAAGTCGTTACTTTTCTCCTTGTAAGTTTGTTGTTACGTGTTGCTAATTGTTCCATATTCGTGACGCGGCCTCGATGGCGGTGAGATGCACCGCATGGCCGGGCTTGTTGTTGAGGGCGCCGCAATACGAGGCCATGGAGAAAAAGACCGGTCGCCGCGACAAGCCGAGGGCCATCGCCGAATCCGCCGATGGATCTTTGCGGACGCCGAACTTGCAAAGGCGAAGCGAGCAGCAAAGAAGGCCGCCGAGCGCCAAGAAGAAGGACCGAGCCTTGCGAGTGGCCCGTGCCAGCGGAGAGCGCCAAGAGGAGGCTGCCGAGGCGGAGAGGAAGCCGGCCTGAGACAGCGCCTTCTTTGGCGGGGCAAGGACTATCTTGAGGGCCTTCGCCCGAAGCTTATCGAGTCGGAGAGTTTTTCCTCCTTCATCTCCGACCGCCGCCGTGATGAGGCAGCAGTGATATGTGCCCACCTAGAGAAGTTGGCGCCGAGAGACCGATTTGACAAGGTCCAAGACGGTTGGGTTGAGGTCGAACTCGGGAGGTATGCATGAATTATGCTCGATAATCGTGGGCGACCTCTTTCCCGTGGTGGATGCCTGGCATCTTCTCGCCTCACTCCCGACGGCGGAGGTCAGAACTCAATCTAAGGAAGATGAAGACGTGAGCTCAAGCATTCCTGCCGAGTTGAGGACCAAACCGAGGCGGCAGTCCGAGCTCGGACATCCCTTCGAGGAGATCGGCAACCGTGGAGGAGCAAGCAGCAGCGCAGCAAAGAGAGGTCGGAGAGTCGGCAATGAGCCCGAGGTCGGTGGACCTAATGTAATAGGTCGATTTGCAGCGGTCGATAGGACCTCGTGTTGCACAAACTTCCATTTGAATAATAGACATATCTTGTTAAAATGCTGTGTGTTTTCTTATTTCTAGATTCCTCATCTCAATACTGGACTCGATCATGAGTTACTAACAAAGTCGAAAGAAGTCCGAGGTGCTCGCCGAGAAGGATGAAGAAGTGACGACCGAGGAGTCGGTCTGCCGGTGACCTGAGTTACGCCAAGATTGATGTCACTCGGCATCGTCACCGAATCGAAACAAAAGTTGCATGAGGTCGATCATGGAAGTGGTCCGCCTCCTTACTGAGAACGAGGCTTTAAAGTTAAGGATTACACAACTCGAAGTCCAGGGGGCTGATTTATCTGCAGATGTGATCCAAGGACGACTGATGCAATGCGAGGAGCAATGAAATGACAATGAGAAGTCGGCTCGGATCTCGGAAGAGCATGCAGAGTATGAGAAGGTAATCCGCCGGACTGGTGGAACTACTATATCTGAAGCCGACGATCGAGTTCAGAGCTTGTTGGCGGAGGGTATGGTATTGAGGGATGAGGAGGGTCCAAATAGCAAGAAGTTTAAAGACTGCCTCGACTCTATCCTGAAATACATGCAGATGTACGAGATCGTTCACAAACGACGCATGCCCCAGCCCCGCAGCGCGTCTACAGCGGGCGCCGCTGATCCCATAATTGAAGAGCCTGAAGAGGAGGGCGGCTACGCTGATCACGCCGAAGTGCTCCGTCTAATGGGTCCACCTGACAGAGGAGCGCATAGAGGACAGCGCTCGGCAGTTCGAAGGGGAGGGCACGCGCGGGCAGCAGATCGACGTGGAAGGGCGAGAGTTCGGGGACGAGGACATTGTCCTGGTCCGACGTTAGGCTCACGGGGTCGAGGTGTGGCCTTGGGTGCAAAATCGCATTCCCCAGGCCGGAATCCGCCCGCGTCGGGTCAGACTACTCCCGGAGCAGGCCGAGGTGGTGCCGTCCTCATAGATTGGGTGGAAGGCACCGAGTTCATTCCGGGTATCCATCGCCGACCTGGGGATTTCGTTCAAAACTATCTCAGCTTCGGTGAATCTCATCGAGGCGGAGCCCGGAAGTCCGAATGAGTGTATTGAGTGCAGGACTTTGTATGTAGGTATAAATGTATTTAGACTCGTTGAAGTGTACGTTTTTCCTCTTGAGAGGTATAAACATAGCTTAGGACTTCGTTTGGTCGTAAATGTATTTATCTTGTATACAAACATAATTTGGTGAGGTCCAACTGGATGTCTTTACATATGACTTTTCAATTTAATGAGTAATCAGATGTGTGCATGTAGACTTCAAATTAATGAGTTGTTCAGATGCGTTGCAGACCGAGACGTTCAATTTTATGAGTAATCTACGAGTGCGGTAGCGCTTAGTGAGTACCCTACTTAGTGGGTTATTCATCTTCGTGAGGCGTCCTCGTGAAGGTTTAAATGCGGTATATCCGAATAGATGTTCGCGATCTCAATAAAATGGAATATTCATTATAAAATAAACATTTTATTCAACAAGTGTATAACATCGCACTTGGCAAAGCAAGTAAGGAGACTAACATAAAGGCTGTTCGTAATCGAAGCTATGTAAAGTACCTCCTTAAATGAGAAATATGCCGAGTTAGGGGATAAGCGCACGGATAGGTGAGATAGTTTGTAGGCCCCTTGCCGAGGTCCTCGTGAGCGCTGTATGGGCCTTCCATGTCGGATCCAACTTGTTAAGACGTTCGGCTCTGCTGGCTTCATTATTTCGTAGGACGAGGTCCCTACTTGCAGTCGCGGAGGCTTTGACCCTTTGTTGTAATACCGTGCGACCGGCCCTTCAGACTTAGCCGTTTATGAAGGCGAGTTAGCGTTTTCTTGAAAGCATCAAGGTTGGTCCGCAGTCATCCTCGTTCCCATCGGGGTCAAAGTGAAAGTGCGTGGGCTCGGTATACCGATTCGGCCGGTATGGCGGCCTCCGTTCCATAGACCAAGTGAAGGTGTTTCTCCATGCGAAGTCCAGTGTTGTTACAGAGGACCGGAGGACTTGGGGAAGGTTTCACCCAATCACCTTTAGCTCGGTCTAGTCTCTTCTTTAATCCTTGTATAATCGTGCGGTTCGTCACCTCGGTCCCGACCATTGGCTTGCGGTGTGCGACCGAGGTGAAGCGTTGGTCGATCCGGAGCTCTTTGCACCACTCCTTGAAATTTTATCGATTTAACCGGGTACCATTATCCGAGACGAGAATGTGTGGTATGCGGGCGGCGGACTATATTCTTCCACACGAATGTCGAATCCTTTTGCTCGTGAGGTTCGACAATGGCTCAGCTTCGACCCATTTTGTGAAGTAGTCTATGGCAACGACTAAATAACGAAGCTGACCTGGTGCTCGGTCGAATGGACCAACGATGTCGATCCCCCATTGCATGAAAGGCCATGGGCTCTGCAGTCGCTCGGATCGGTGCAGGGTAGCTTCTTCGTTGGAGAAGTCGGCACTTGGACAATTTTTGACGAGTTCGGCTGAATCTTGAATAAGGGTGGGCCAATAATATCCCGACCTCAACGTCTTCTTTGAGAGAGCTCGCGACCCGATGTGGCTTAGAAAGACCCCGGTGAATCTCATTGAGCACGAGTCGGCTTCTTACTGGCCCGAGGCATCTCAGGAGGGGTTGAAGGTAGGACTTCCGGTAGAGAGAGCCCTCATACACAAGATACTTCTGGGATTTCACCATCATCTTTTTGGCCTCTAGCCGATCCTGAGGTAGCGTGCCAACTTCCAGGTATGCTTTTAGGGACGTCATCCAGTTTGGTTCAGCCTCTGAGATAACGCTGATGTGGGGCGCCTCAATGCTTCTGGAATGAACTTCCTCTACTGGCGGATTTGTTGATGACGAAGCCAATTTACTAAGGATGTCAGCTCGGCTGTTTTCCTCCCGTGGGATTTGATTAATACTGAAGTATCTGAATGAGGCCAGCATCTCTTTTGCCTTCTCAAGGTACTGCTTCATTCGATCCTCTTTAGCCTCGTATGTGCCTAAGACCTGGTTTACCACGACCTGGGAATCTCCAAATATCTGGACTTTGTCCACTTTCAATTCCTTTGCTAGGCGGAGTCCTGAGATCGATTCTCAGTATTCCACTTCGTTGTTGGTGGTCGGGAAGGTAAACCGAGGGCGTATGTCACTCTTGCTTATCTGGGCGAGGAGGAGGATGCCCGCCCGCTACCCGTCTTGCATGAAGCTCCGTCCACATACATACGCCAACATTCAACGGGTGATGCAAGGATGATTCTCCGCCGTGAGGTGGGAGTGACCTCACTGGCAGAGGCGACCTCGGTGAATTTGACCTCCACTGGGAAATGCAAGGCTTGCACTTTTATGGCCGACACTGGGGAGTATGAGATATCGTGTTCACGAGCTCCGGTGCCCACTTAGCTATACGTCCGGATGACTCGGTTTGATAAGACTTGTCTTAGAGGTAAGTCCGTTAGTACACAGACGGAATGAGCTGAAAGTAAGGCCGAGGCATCGCCATGCGTTCACCAAGGCGAGCTACCTTCTCGAGGTTGGTGTACCTGCCTCTCCGGTCCTTTGAGAGCTCGGCTAATGAAGTAGATGGGAGTTGCCGTCCCATCTCATCTCGCACCAAGATCTGACACTAATTGCCTCGTCCGAGGTGGCGGATATAACGATAGAGTTTCACCTTGCGTTGGGGCGGATAGTGTCGGCGGATCGGCGAGATATTCCTTTGTCTGGCGACGACCTGGTGTTCTTCGCCGGTGAAATCTGGAGCTCTCCAGGATCTTGAAGAAGGGAAGTCGCTTCGGCAGCTCGAGATAGGAATCGGTGAGGCGGCGGGCATCCGGTGAGTTGTGTACTTCACGGATGGTTTTGGGATCCGCATGTCGAGCACCGTTTTCACCTTGGTAGGATTGGCTTCGGGCCTTCTTGAGAAACCAGCATCTGCAATTTACCCGTCTTCACCACGAATGTGCACTACGGGATTGAGCTTGAGGTTGGCCGACCGAGGAGGTGAAGAATAGTTTCGAGGTCGATGGCGATTCTCGGCTTTTGCTTTTGACTACTATATCGCCGACATAGACCTCAACAATTTCTCCTATGTGATCCTTGAAGATCGCGTCCACCATTCTTTGGTAGGTAGCTCCAGCGTTTTGCATCGGGAAGGCATCTTTCGGTGGCAAAGACACCAAGTCGAATGAACTGCTTTTTGGGGCGTCTTTGGGCTCATCAAGACTTGGTGGTATCCTCAGTATAAATCCGAGCTGAAGATCTCATGCCCACCAATGCTTCCACCTTCTTGTCAATGTCGGGAGGGTATGATCCTTTAGGCGGTGTTTATTGAGGTCGGTATAGTCGACACACATGCGCCATCCTCCTCGGCTTTGAACTACAACGGATTAGCCATCCAAGTTGGGTATTTAACCTCGTGTGATTTTAGCCTCCACGAGTTGGGTTACCTCGTCTCTTATGACACGGCCGCTCGCGGCAAAACTTCTCTTCTTTTGCGAAGCGGTTTAGTGGCGGATCGATGTTGAGGCGATGAGTTATGAGCTCGGGCGAGACCAGGTCATATCAATGGAGACCATGCAAATACATCTCTATATTCCTTAGAAGCGCATGACATTGGCGAATATTGGTGAACTCGGGTACCAACCTTGACAACTTTGGAAGGGTCGTCAGATAGTCAAGATTCTCGGTCGATCATCCGAGGTGGCAACGGAGGGTTACAGAATTGCTAGGCCCGAGGTAAGGCGCATCTTGGGTTGAGACTCGTAGGCATTCTTTAGCCGTTTGGTCACCCCGAATGCTTACACACTCCACGGGGTGGGTATCTTAATGGTGAGGTGGTACACGGAGCAGACGGCTCTGTTGCATACACCAATCTCTTCCCAAGATAATGTTGTATGGAGAGGGAGCTCGGACCAGAAATATTGAATGACCTTGGTAGCCGACGGGAGCACGCCTACGGTGGCGGAAGGTAATGACACCTTCGGGTTGAACCGCCTCTTGAGTAAAGCTCGCAATTGGGAAGGTGCGGGGTGTACTTAATTCCTCCTACATCAAGTTTATCCAGCAGCACCGAATATGATGCTAACGGAGGTCCGATGTCAATGTAGACCCGATGTACATTCTTGTTACCCACCACGGCTTGTATAGTAATGGCGTCACCGTGGGGCATGATCTTAGTCTTGGGTCGTCTTTGGAGAACACAATGTTCTCTCCATCCCGAGTCGCTTGTTTTCGGCTCCTGGGTCGGCCTCAAAGCTTCATTTCTAAGTGACGACCTCGTCGTACTAACCGGCGATCCGGTTATAGCATAGACCTGCTCCATTGCATTGGGACCTTCGTCCTCGCCATCTTCGTGTCGGTGCCGTTGAGGTCGGTCATGATTATTACCACCTCCATTTTTCCCTCTGCGCTTTTTATTTCCGACCACAGTCGGCCGATGTATTCTTCACGCTCCTTGTGACGAGCTCATCAAACTGTGAGCTCAAGGACTTCAATCTTCAGACGTGACTGTACCCTCGGTGGTAGTCACAATACTTTCCGTTGACTTTTTTGGATCCTCCTTTCATAGGAGGAGGTTTTGAAAGAACTCGATGTGAAGCTCAAATATTTCATACTGGATTTGAATAGAGCGCTCGTTATTACGAGGGTTTGGCCGAGGTCGGCCTTGATTCTCATCGGCCCTTTTTATTCTTTCGAACGCACTGGCGTTCAGCACCTCGCCCCGATCCTCCCGGCTTCCTCTCTCTCATTGCTCGTCCTAGATCTCTCTCTCTTCCCGTCCGACTCATCCCTTTGACAAAGTTGTCAACCAAAGTCCAAAGACGACTAGTTGTCTTCGGCCATTCGCGGGTGATCTCTTTATTCGAGCTCGTGTCGGATCCCATTCTTGAATCGTTGATGATGTAGAGATCGTTACTCTCATCTATTTTAAGGGATTCCATGATGAATCGGAGGCCAAATTCGACATTGTTTCGTCCGCCCTTGGCGGATTAATAGCGCATCGGATGAAGGTTGTCGAGGTGGCATCTTTGGTAAAAGCGCCATTTGAACTCGATCCACGAGGTCTTTGAAGCAATGGATCTTTGATACGGCGGCGAGGTGAACCAACGTCGAGCGTTGGAGATCAAGCACCTCGAAAGACCTTACACATATGGAAATCTTCCATCCCTCGATTCGCCATGTTGGTGGTATAGGCAAATAGGAAGTCAGAAGGATCTCCAAGGCCATCGTATGCAGCAATATTCGGAGCCCGGTATCGCTGTGGCAAGGGTGTATCCGTAATCTCCCTTGAAAAGGAGATAATTAGTCCGTGTCGGTCGAATCCGGGAGCTCGTTACCATCCTCTCCTGGGAGTGGAAATCGATAACGGCGTCGTCGTCTCTTCGAGGGAGTTCGACTGTCTTTCCTCCTTCTTTCCCGTCCATTCACATGGGTATCACGTCGAGGTGGAGAACGGCTCCGCGGAGGGTACGAGGGCGAATGAACCCTGGTATCGGGGCGATCATTATGCTGCGGTGAACGTTGATTATTTCGGAGAGGTAAGCGACCTCGATTGACTGTAATCACCACTTCGGGCACTCTTGAGGCCCGCTCCGCTTGTCCTCGGTTGAGGAAACTACGGAATTGATTGAGGTTGGCGTTGAGGAACTTGGACCTTCGCTCGACCGAGGACCTCGTGGGAGCGGTGAACCTCCCTGCTCACCGCACCGAGGTCGGCGTCTTCCTCTTCGTTGGGGTGGCGATCCTGAGGGTGTATGGAAGCATTCTCCATGTAACCCTCGGTGTGTGACCGCTGGTGGCGCCCGCAATCCCTTTCCCGGTGTTGTGTGACCACCGATCGTCTCTCAGACGATTATTACCGACATCGCCCGGTATCTAGCGTTGCACGTGTCCTTGCCATTAGATTGTAGAAAACACGCTTTTTGTTTAAGAGCTTCCCAGACGGGCGCCAATGATAAATCTAGTATGCGAGATTTATGAAAACAAAGAAAGAACACGAGAGACTTTTACGTGGTTCGATCAAGAATAAGATCTACGTCCACGGAGGAGATGATCCTCAAGATGTTTACTATAATTCGATTACAGCAAGTATCTCAAAGAGCTCTAGTATTCAGTAATTTGCTAACCCTTTTACCTTCAATCTAACTCCTATTTATACATAAACGTAAACCTTGTCACGAATCCCTTGATTGGCGGGCTCATGATTCTCCTATAACTGACCATGATCTCCACCATTATTACCCATGATTTCTACCGTTACCTCATTATCGTGCCCTTGACTCCGCCTTTAATTAGGGTTTGGGGATCGTCATTTAGGCGTAACCGAGTAGGGCAACATTAGGTTAGGCCCAGCTCTTTTGGGGCCTGCTATTGGGCCTGAGAGGTTGGGCCATATCCTATCACCAGCCCACTCATGTGAAGCAATTTTGTCAATTGCACGTTTCTTCGAATAAACAATTGCAAGTCTAATCCACTCATGTTTCGATCAAAACATTTCTTTTATTATTATTAATAAGTACTTTTGTTAGATCTTCCTACGAAACTATACGAACACATATTTAAAATCCCACAACAAACAGATGCTGTTTTTCGTTTTATTTGTCATTATAATTACATGAGCTTTTGTTCAATGTAAAAACTCACTCACACCATTTGATTACTAATAAGTTCAAATTATTATTTCTGAAAAGCTCAGTCTATCTCAAAGCTAACCATCTATATGTTACCGCAACGATAAATGTCTACACAAAACTTAAAGAAGCATTGCCAAATTCGAGCATAACAAAAGCATCTTACACAAAAACAATTTAGGAGATCATAATCGAAGACGAAGGGGAAATCTTAAGCCTGGGACCCTAGACCAGACCTCTGACAAATGAAACTAATTTCCAACTCTAACATCGAGCTGGCATAGATATATTATATCTACACAAAATAAGGATTCATAAATAAATCTAGTTGAGCACGCTATCCCATTAATGTAATGTTATAGCATATCTCTATTAATTTGTACTCCCTCCGTCCACTATAAACATGCATTTAATTCCGCTTCGGTCCGTCCACCAAAAATATGCACTTTCCTTTTTTAGAAACACCAACTTTACATTTTTACCCTCAACTTATCTACTTATTACTCATAGCTAACCTTTTTACACTCACAATCCATTAATATATTCATTTATTATCCCAATGACACACTTTTTTATACACATTTACTTTACACTCATTACAGTTTTCTTAAAACCCGTGCCATCAAAAGCGATGCACGTTTATAGTGGACGGAGGGAGTAATAAAACATAAATATCAATTTTAATTGTCAATTTTCTTTGGAGTTTTGAGAAGGAATCCAGTCCAATCAGCAATGATTCTTCTCATCACGCACCCCCTTCTCTGTGGTGGCAACTTGGGTTTCTCCGCCGCCGCCAGCGTTTTCTCTCTGCCGCCGCCGGTGTTTCTTACCTTGGATTTGATGAATAATGTATTTTCTTGAACTTGATGATTATGGTAGCTACTTCTGCTCCAATGGTGTATGTATATATAGATATAGAATCTGAGATGTGACAGATAAAAACGTGCTGATCTTTACGCGGAGTGGAATATCCAATCGCGGTTGTCATTTGGAAATGGAAGCAAAGAATGATTCAAATTAATTAATGAAGAAGGTAAGTTCATCACTCGCTTTACTTATCGTAATTTTTGTTTGAGGTGGTCTAGGTGCATCCACCTGCACCGTGCTGTTTGGCCCAATTTTTTCATATTTATTTATTTTTAATTAACTAATTAAATTAAATATTATTAAATTAAATTAAAACTAATAAACTTTAATAAATATTAATATATTCTAATTGAAAATTAATAAATTTTTATAAATTCTTAATTGATCTATAATTGACTCTTGATTTGTATTTAAGTATTAATTGCCCGTGCCTGGGCATCACACAAGTCTTTGTCATTTTGTTTAGTTTCTTAAGGCCATTTTGTTTGATAGATAAGATAAATAAAATTGATTGGATATAGTATGATATGATTATTTGGATTATTTAGTTTTTTATTTGGATTGATTAATTATGATGTATGATAAATGTTGGATTTATATACTAAAAGTAGATTGATTAAGCTTGTATACAATGTTTTCTATTATAACTATTTTGATCTCCAGTCTGAATTGTTTACTTGGTTGCATATGTTGTCCATTTATCTCATACAAAAGTTAGATTATACTGTGTAGAATATGACATAAGTCTGTATGATTGGTTAAGCTGATTGAGATATAAAAAAGATCACAGCTGAGACAACTTAAGGACGAATTGTCGGTATAAGTTGTAGTATAGATAAGAAGTAACTTGACTTAGTTGTTTGTCTATGCTGGTACGTCCTGATGTATTGATGAATCACAGTAAGTTGAGTTCTTCAATCTGACCGCCGTGAAGAACTTAGATCTCGATGACTTTACGTTAATCTAAATCTCGATAAAGTTTCAGGGGAGTATGAGTTATTGGCCATCACTTTGACTTGTTATTGGTGAGAGTATGGATGATAATGGATCGGATCTGGCTAGATCTAAATCCAGATCCAATTTTTTTTTGCTTGGATCCAGATCCGGTATAGATCCATTAGACCCAAAAAATGAGATCTAGACCCATATTCATTGGATCCACAGGGTCTAGACTCGGATCCATATGTTTTATTTTCTAACATAAATCTTAAATTAACAAAAATTCACAATAACATAATTGTATAATAATAATAATAATAATCTAAATACACAATAATATCAGAATAATTATCTATAGTTCCTACAATCATTAAAAAACAATTCAATAAACTGAAGTTGCATCAAACAAACAAGTAAGAACTATACATATGAATTTTATATATATGAATTGTTCTATGTGAAAAAATCTCTAAAAGTTATAAACAATGAGAAAACAAAGGATTTGCTTCTCCATATACTTTATATTACAAACAAATATATTGTCAGAACTGTTGTAGCCAATGCTAATAATTCACATTAATCAATCACATCTTTGAAAATAAATGAAGAAAATAAATTACATATTTAATCTTGATTAAATGATAAATGAATAAAATAAAATAAAAATCTCCAAATTTTTTACCTTTGGATGCAAAGCTTTACAACCTCCACAACTAGGAAATAAAATTTTGAGAACAACCCATCTATAACCAGCATTCCTCAAATACACCACAAATTCTTGAACTGGTCTGATCTCAAACATGTCTGGTTGCAGGAATTTCTCCCACCATTTCTAAGTTTTTCCAAATAAATCGTGCCTTGTGCCTTCATAATCAAATAGAGATCAATATTAAAAATATAAAATAAAATTGTATCACAAAAGATGAATGAAAACGACAAACAGCATCACTCAAACAAACAAGGTCCAAATTTGGGGATTTGTTGTTGCTCCAACTACTGAAACCTTTATAATCTGGGAAATAAAGAGTGTTGCCCCAAATTTTTGATTAAATCATAAGTGAATAAAATAAAATGGAGATGTGAAGTCGAAGTAAACGGAGAGATATGGAGCAGATTTTTGGAAGAAGTTCCGTTGAAGTAAAATGGGAAGGCAAGGAGCAAATGTTTGGAATTGGAAGAAGACCAAGAAAGAAAATACTAAAATTAGATTTAGGGTTAACTAATATTTAATTAAAATAAAATAAAAAATATATATTATATTGAACCAGATCAAATGGCCAGATCTGGATCTCAAAAATTAAAACCTAGATCTGGATCCGAGATTTTAGAGTAGGATCCAGATCCGGTCCAAATCCATCAGGTCCAAATTTTTTGTTTTGTACTCGAGATCCTGAAAAATGGATCTAGACCGGGTCCAAGATACATTGATATCCCTAGGTGAGGGTTACATGTGATAACCCAAGATTCTTCGTATCTTAGGTGGTGGTAGTGCTTGTATATCATGCTAGTTACCTGTATCGAGTCACCATCCATTGAGGATGATGACGTCCCCTTTGGGCAAATTCTTCTTTCGAAGAAGGAGCCCAACACGATTTTTCCGAGAGATGTCCGATGAAAGCTACGAGCATCGCGTATGATCCCTATCCCGAGCAACAAGCCTATAATCCATATTGGGATCAACCACTCCACCGCATTATGAGGATCGAGCCTCCAATCCCTCATCGGGAACAACCGCCCACAAGCATTTACGAGGATCAATCCTACAATGCTCATCGGGATGTCATGTCACCGACTACTTAATCAAGTAATTAGCCGTGACGTGGGTTAAGAAAGATCTTTCGATAATCAATAAGAACAATCGACCAATAATACCTCTCTCAATACGATATATGACATCAACTTCCGCCATTAAGGAATCAAACATTTTATGATCAAAGAAATGACGGGAAGTTTAACAAAAGTTTAAGTTTAGGTTTTCGGACTAAAATGAAGAATCGAATGAAAACTAACAACGGCTGAGGGCAATAATTACAAAATGATAACCATACTAAGAATATATGTATTTAAGAAATGTTTTCACAACAATAAAAATCTTTTGATGTTTCAAAGTATGGTTCGACAACATGCCCAAGACATGATATACATCTTATTGGGTCTAACAAAACTATTCTGGTCGGTTGATTTGGCATAGCAAAACATAATAGCAAGTGAAGGCCAAAGTTCGGCAACGAGAAGTGTGGTTGAGAATTATGTATGAAGACATAAAACTCGGGGCATCAAAACATGATAACCTCAAATGATTAACATCAACAATTTAAACTTTTCATCATGAGTCAAACATTTAGAGAAGCTCCTTTGCACACAAGATTCGATTTCAAAGATCCTCTCGAGCTCAACCCGCACGCTTAGAAATACATGCGGCGTGAGTACAAAATGCACTCGGTGGGTATTCGCCAAAACATTAAAACATTACCCTTAGGGCTATATGATCGACTTGTTATAACGTTAGCAATGCATGTGGGTTTTAGTGAAATAACCCGCATGCATCATAATAAACATAAACATTTACTTACTTGCTTTCAATTCTTAGCATCATCATAAAATATGCATATGCATGTTCTCATGTCGGCCGATAACTTTCTTTTTCCATATCCACGGATTCTTTCTATGTGTTGAGAAGAGCTCTTTCTCAAACACGCTATGACCAAGGTCGCCATCCGAGCGTCGGTAAATCTCAAACACCATAACATACCCGTGTTGATGGACCCGGCGGTACCATGCCACGGCCTCATTCTTTCTTTCATTATTTCTTTCTTTTCTTTCTTTCATTTCCGTGGATAGGTAATGCATCATTCTCATGCTCATGCTCATGCTCAAACAGGCAAGTCATTTAATTTTGAAATTTTTCACATAAATGCATTTCATATCAATTTGAAAATATGCAATAGCATAAGCATATCATCTCATTTGAAAGTATGTAAAAACATAAGCATATCATATTATTTTTGAAAATAGTTACCCACCTGGAGACAGTCACTCAAGACTGTACCTTTGTCTTTCATATCTTTTTTTTTTCTTCTCACTTGACCCGTCATTCGACATGAAGTGGCATAAAAGCCTATCTAGAATCAATCAAGAAAATAACTTATCTTAGTCGTCAATACGACTATATTTCTCAATATCAAGTCACCATGATCGATAACACTTGGGTCATCAGATCCTCAAACATCTTATATAAATAAATTTAATGAAATTTCGCTGAATAACGTTTATAAAACGCATTGCCATTTTAATACCAAATCAACCAAACTTAACCAAATCATCACCATATTTCTAAATGAGTATATTAAACTCAACAACAAGCTTAAAATATCTCATCTTACCCAAAACCCAACGCCCCTTAAGACATAACCTATGTCCGACGTCAAAATTTACACGAGACATCATCTAAGACCAATAAACCTCTATGCATGCTCAACTATCATTAGATATCATCAATCCATCATCAAACACAAAGATCAAAGCTTTAGCCTTGAAAACAATTTTTAAATCGGCAAACTAAAATTTTTCAACTTTGAATACGTCGGTAGAAAAATCCGAATAAATCATTTTAAGATTTATTCATATCATAGAATACAAATATGAACTCAAATTGATCAAATAAAATCAAAATCCAACATAGTAGGAGCTGTGGTTTCGCCAACATAGGGTTCTCAGATATGTTCGATTTCAAACGTTTTTTTCGCTCAAAACACGCTTATATCAACTCATCAACACATATATGAAAGAATATTAAGCATATAAACATCATAAATTCAAGAACATATCCTTCAAAATTTTCAAAATCACAAGAATTCAAAGAATGAACATATGCTCAAAATTTCAACGTTAAACAACTTATCGGCGATAATTCAACATAGAACCAAGAATTATTCAAACAACAACATATCCCTTCAAAATTCTCAATATGACCGAAAATTACACATGATCATAAGTTCATGATTTTCAAAATTTCAAACCATAGATGTGTTCTAAAGTTAGAAATATACCGAAATCGAAGACGGATCGAAAATCCGGTTGGATCTTCAAAATTGAGCTTGAAATTTTTCACCTTGGAGTGTGTGTGAGTGTGTGTTTCAAAATTAGGAAAAAAATGATGGTGAATAGTAGTTTTCCAAAGTTTTGGTATGTATGTAACAAATTTCTATTTTATTTTTCATTTTCTTTAATAAATGCTTAATCATCACAATCTAGAGAATTCCATAGATTTCTACAATTTTCTATTTACTTTAATAAGGATGAATAATCATGTTATAGAAAATTACAAAATGTACACTTCTTTATACATAATACCGACGTTATAAATGCATACTATTAATCCATATCGCTCCGATTTCAAAACAAAATTTCAAATAAAATGCTCCTTGCTTCAAGTTCTCTTTAAATTCAAATAACATATTATAAACATCAAACTTTGATTATAAAAATATTTTTGGCTTCAAAACCATTTTAAACATTCAAATGACGATTAAGGTTTAATCGGCAATTGCCGATATCATAAAAGCATAAACTTTTGAAATCCTTAATTTTATGAAATCAAGATTTCGTTGAGCATGTACATATCATCTCAAGACTCTCAAAATCTAGGTCCTCTTATTCTAAACAAGACCTAAGAATCTTATCTTAGGTTCCATCTCGAATCGATCTCAAATAAATCTCAAGTTCTATTTTTGTCGACGTGAAGCTTAATATAAAGCTTCAACTTAAACAAATTTTTCTTAAGGATGTAATGCCTTCTAATAAGCTCTTAATCAAGAGCTAATCTCTACTACATGAATGCGGGGTATTACATTCCCACCCCCTTTAAAAAATTTCGTCCCGAAATTTAGAATTCAGGGTACGAAAACTTCTTTTTCATCTGATCTTCTAGTTTCCATGTCACTTCTTCTAAATCATGATACTTTCATCAGACTTTAACTGAAGGAATTGATTTATTCCATAGTTCTCGTTCTTTTCGATCTAAGATACATTTCTGGGTTCTTTTCATAGCTTCGATCCGTTCAAGAGCAACGTCGATGTATGATGTGTTTTCGATCAAACACATATCTTCGTGAATCGCTGACACACGGAACACATCGTGAATATCACCGAAACTTGGAGACATCGCTAATCAGTAGGCGACTAGCCAATCTTTCTTCGAATCTCGCATCGATCCGATAAATCTCCAATCGAACTTTTCTTTGATTCCAAAGCGATGTATTTCTTTGGAAGAATATACTCACGAATACTTTGTCTCTAATCTCAAGCTTAGCTCCGCTCGTCTTGTATCTTCATAGAACTTCTAACAATTTGAGCTTCTTGGATTCTTTTCGAATTGTCGACGATTACGACCATTTCTTCAATCGCTCCGTCCAAGCACTTTTCTTTCTCCAATCGCGCCTTAAAAAAACGGCGATCTACGTTTCGCCGTAGAGGCTTCATAGGCCGTCATATCAATCGTCATTGGTAGTTGTCGTTGTGCGCAATTTCAATCTTTTACTGCCTTGATAAAAACTCGTCTAAACGAGATGTACATATATTCGAGCTAACTTATCAGCTTCATACATGATAGAGATTTCAAGAGAAATGACTTTCTGAAGAAATTCCCATCAGAAATTTGCAGACCCTCATAACTAAAACGATATACATAGGAAACACTTTTGATCAAAATACTCCAAAAACTTGAGAACTCACTTTATCGAGCAAACCCATCTTCAGTATTAGCTGGGTATCAATTTCATTGAAAGATGGGGGATTCTGACGTAAAAGAGACGATTGGCTTAAAAGAGATAAGGTACAGATAAGGCTTAAGAAAATTTACACTTTCTTGTTTTTCCTCTTAAGATGAGGATTTCTTTTTCGGGTGGCATCTACGCATTGCAAACAATTGCCAAAATGCAAGATGTTTCGCTTATAAAACGAGAACAAAGTTCTCAATCAACAAACAGGTTTCATTTCAAAGATTTTCAAAATTGTTTATAATAAAGTTATGATACGAAATAACAAAGCTGGATAGCCAAATGATCATATATGTCAAGGAAAATTTTTTTTGCCTCTTTGAGGAATTTTTACAAAGTAAAGAAACATTGCAATCTGGAGGTTTTCAACCATATAGATAATTTGGCATCTCGGGAAAAACTTATCTGATACGGCTTCGCAAGCACACTATCGCATCATAAAAATATCTATAGACGTCACTAATTTATATATACATCCATATGTTCACGATAGACTGTCATCGTCATCATTCTTTTCTTACGTCTTTGCGATTCAGTTCTCACTGCCATCAACGGCTTCATAGGAGCCTGTCATCTCTACAATCTTTCTCAATCTCAGGAGATAGCAAATCAATATAACAATCGGAAATGAATACAAAAGAATGACTCCAGGATAAAGGATGCCATAATCAGTCACAAAAGATATTTGACTGATATCTAGGGACTGTAGCTATGTTGTGCCAACAACTGACAAAACTTGGATTTAGACATAAAAGATCTTAAGACATTTGGAGTCTTGATAAATTTGCTTGAGTCTCTTCTCAAATCTCAAATGAGAAGTTTCAAATCTCAAATGAGAAGTTTCAAAAATATGAGAAAATTGAACAAACTAAATCGGTATAGAATTGATCTGTCAGATAGATATACATTATACTCGTGCATAGCTAGTCAATATCCGAAATGACAACTTTATTTTAGAGCATGGATACTAACATCGTACTCGGGGTGGTAGGATCATCATTAATGGGTTCAACTTTTCTTTGTCATTAGGTGTAATCGAAAAGTTACCAACCAACCGGAGTTGATGAATGGTTGATAAAATCGGCCATAGAGGAAAATGAGCCAAAAAGGATTTCAAGTAAACATAACACCGAAAATTGATGGTAGCTAGGAATTTGGGAAAATCACCACTCGGAAGCACTAAATCGGGCTCAATATGATTAATGGTAACAACAACGACCAAACTTGCACACTCCTCCCAAGCAATAAACGAAATCAACTAGAGTATTCCATTTAGTTCGATGCACCGTGCTCAAATGCTTCTTTCCTGGCGATGGAATTGAGCAAGAAATTGCTCAAGGTAAGTTGCTCATCTTATGTACATAGATAGAAGCGCTTATCGATCTTTCTCGATGGCGATAAACGAAATGACGACAAACGTGATAACGCAAATGAGATGACGATAAACAAGATGACAATTAATAAGTCATACTCTTCCAAACTGTCCGGAAGGTCCTCACCATCCTAGATAAAAGAATGCCTAACGCTTGCGTAAACATATTCATGTTGCTCGTCGTCCATTCTCGTGATTTCTTTCAACTTTATCATATAAAGCAATAGCTCATTTTAAGCATACATTCACATATAACAATTCATTCAATAAAACATGTACTCATCATCAACTATGATAATCATAATTATCATACTCATAAGCATAAACTCTTACCTGGTGAGCTAGAGATGATGGAATCGAATGCCGAGCTTTCTTAAGAACAATCGACTCTTTATCTCATTTCTCAAATCGAATCAAACAAGCGATTCCGAACTCAAATTCTCAAGATAGAGTCGAACAAATGACTCCATAAACTTAAATTCTCAAACAGAGTCGACTTAAAAGAATTACATGCTCAAAGTGCACAACCGCACAAGACTTACAAAGATTCATGGATTTAGAATTCAAGACAACGCAAGTCGCATAAGGATTCACAAGGATTTACATGTTCGTAATTCAAAAGTGTGTACAAACCGCATAAATTTACAAAGGCTCACGTGTTCGTAATTCAAAACCCGGCTCGATACCATTATGTCACAACCGACTACTTAATCAAGTAATTAGGCCGTGACGTGGGTTAAGAAAGATCTTTCGATAATCAATAAGAACAATCGACCAATAATACATCTCAAATACGATATATGACATCAACTTCCGTCATTAATGAATCAAACATTTTATGATCAAAGAAATGATGTGAAGTTTAACAAAAGTTTAAGTTTAGGTTTTCAAACTAAAATGAAGAATTGAATGAAAACTAACAACTACCGAGGGCAATAATTACAAAATGATAACCATACTAAGAATATATGTATTTAAGAAATGTTTTCACAACAATAAAAATCTTTTGATGTTTCAAAGTATGGTTCGACAACATGCCCAAGACATGATATACATCTTATCGGGTCTAACAAAACTATTCTGGTCGGTTGATTTGGCATAGCAAAACATAATAGCAAGTGAAGGCCAAAGTTCTGCAACGAGAAGTGTGGTTGAGAATTATGTATGAAGACATAAAACTCTGGGCATCAAAACATGATAACCTCAAATGATTAACATCAACAATTTAAACTTTTCATCATGAGTCAAACATTTAGAGAAGCTCTTCAGACAAAGATTCGATTTCAAAGATCCTCTCGAGCTCAACCCGCACGCTTAGAAATACATGCAGGCGTGAGTACAAAATGCACTCGGTGGGTATTCGCCAAAACATTAAAACATTACCCTTAGGGCTATATGATCGACTTCACATAACGTTAGCAATGCATAGGGTTTTAGTGAAATAACCTGCATGCATCATAATAAACATAAACATTTACTTACTTGCTTTCAATTCTTAGCATCATCATAAAATATGCATACGCATGTTCTCATGTCGGCCGATAACTTTCTTTTTCCATATCCACGGATTCTTTCTATGTGTCGAGAAGTAGCCTCTTCTCAAACACGCTTATGACCAAGGTCGCCATCCGACGTCGGTAAATCTCAAACACCATAACATACCCGTGTTGATGGACCCGGCGGTACCATGCCACGGCCTCATTCTTTCTTTCATTATTTCTTTCTTTTCTTTCTTTCATTTCCGTGGATAGGTAATGCATCATTCTCATGCTCATGCTCATGCTCAAACGACAAGTCATTTAATTTTGAAATTTTTCACATAAATGCATTTCATATCAATTTGAAAATATGCAATAGCATAAGCATATCATCTCATTTGAAAGTATGTAAAACATAAGCATATCATATTATTTTTGAAAATAGTTACCCACCGGAGACAACACCAAGACTGCACTTTGTCTTTCATATCTTTTTTTCTTCTTCTCACTCAATTCATTATTCGACACGAAGTGGCATAAAAGCTCATCTAGAATCAATCAAGAAAATAACTTATCTTAGTCGTCGACACGACTATATTTCTCAATATCAAGTCACCATGATCGATAACACTGGGTCATCAGATCCTCAAACATCTTATATAAATAAATTTAATGAAATTTCTATGGAATAACGCTTATAAAACACATCGCCATTTTAATACCAAATCAACCAAACTTAACCAAATCATCACCATATTTCTAAATGTGTATATTAAACTCAACAACAAGCTTAAAATATCTCATCTTAGCTAAAACCCAACGCCCCTTAAGACATAACCTATGTCCGACGTCAAAATTTACACGAGACATCATCTAAGAACAATGAACCTCTATGCATGCTCAACTATCATTAGATATCATCAATCCATCATCAAAACACAAAGATCAAAGCTTTAGCCTTGAAAATAATTTTCGCTCGAGAAACTAAATTTTTCAACTTTGAACACGTCGGCCGAAAAATCCGAATAAATCATTTTAAGCTTTATTCATATCATAGAATACAAATATGAACTCAAATTGATCAAATAAAATCAAAATCCAACATAGTAGGAGCTGTGGTTTCGCCAACATAGGGGTTCTCGTGATATGTTCGATTTCAAACGCTTTTTTCTTGCTCAAAACACGCTTATATCAACTCATCAACACATATATGAAAGAATATTATGCATATAAACATCATAAATTCAAGAACATATCCTTCAAAATTTTTGAAAATCACAAGAATTCAAAGAATGAACATATGCTCAAAATTTCAACGTTAAACAACTTATCGGCTATAATTCGAACATAGAACCAAGAATTATTCAAACAACAACATATCCCCTTCAAAATTCTCAATATGACCGAAAATTACACATGATCATAAGTTCATGATTTTCAAAATTTCAAACCATAGATGTGTTCTAAAGTTAGAATTATACCGAATCGAAGACGGATCGAAAATCCAACTATTGGATCTTCAAAATCGAGCTTGAAATTTTTCACCTTGGAGTGTGTGAGTGTGTGTTTCAAAATTAGGAAAGAAAATGATGGTGAATAGTAGTTTTCCAAAGTCTCGACATGTAAGTAATAAATTTCTATTTTATTTTTCATTTTCTTTAATAAATGCTTAATCATCACAATCTAGAGAATTCCATAGATTTCACAATTTTCTATTTACTTTAATAAGGATGAATAATCATGTTATAGAAAATTACAAAATGTACATTCTTTATACATAATACCGACGTTATAAATGCATACTATTAATCCATATCGTTCGATTTCAAAAAAATTTCAAATAAAATGCTCCTCGCTTCAAGTTCTCTTTAAATTCAAATAACATATTATAAACATCAAACTTTGATTATAAAAATATTTTGGCTTCAAAACCATTTTAAACATTCAAATTGACGATTAGGTTTAATCGGCAATTGCCGATATCATAAAAGCATAAACTTTGAAATCCTTAATTTTATGAAATCAAGATTTCGCTGAGCATGTACATATCATCTCAAGACTCTCAAAATCTAGGTCCTCTTATTCTAAACAAGACCTAAGAATCTTATCTTAGGTTCCATCTCGAATCGATCTCAAATAAATCTCAAGTTCTATTTTTGTCGACGCCAAGCTTAATATAAAAGCTCAACTTAAACAAATTTTTCTTAATGATGCAATGTCTTCTAATAAGCTCTTAATCAAGAGCTAATCTCTACTACTGTGAATGCGGGTATTACAGAGCAACCACATCCTCCACCTCAATATGAGTACCCACAACAATCACCTCGCACTCATATCCACAACACCGCCTCCGCCCAACCGCAATCATACTCGCAGCAGCCCACCTCCACCTCAAATGCCACTGGGACGTGGATGCCGACGACACTAAAATCAAAGCGCCATGTTTAAATTAGAAATGATGATCGAGAAGTCGGACGAGTTGTCGCAACAAGATGCATAGTGAGCCCAAGCTCACCCTATGAGGCTCAGCGATCACGACCATCGAGTTCGCCATCGATGATAGAGACGCAACTCTTGAGCGCTTAGAGGCATAAATGGACCTGGTTGCTCGCGAAGTGGTTTGAGTATCAACAACAACGCAGCCGAGAGAACTTCCAAAACAATCCGGTCAGGTCTAGGCGGTCACCGTTTTGAAAGTGACCCAATTGTTGAAGATGTGGGAGAGACACCAAGAGTCAGCTGCCAGAGGAGGTGGAAATTGATGAAGAATGGGTATGTGAGGACGAGGTGCTAGATCGAGCCACGAGGAGTTGTTACCGTGATGATCGACGAGAAGAGTGGGTGCATGAAACCGATGACACGCCAAAACCCACTCAAAGTGAAAGAGCTGCCTCAACATGTGAAGACGTGTCCCCGAGGAGGACACAAGTGATAACAAAAGTCGAGGTAACTTTATAGTATGTCAACATCCTAATTCACCAAAGTATCAGGCTTTGGGAATTGATGTCATCTATTTTTCTTCGAGAATAGGATGTTCGACTTGTGCTTAAATGATTCGTTATTTGTTGTCTTTATCGCCCCCCGCTCTTGTATGGTTCATACCGATGCTTTGCCGAGATGGTATTCCTCGCAGTGAAGGACTATGGATAGTCCGTTGTTGACCGAACACGCCGTGCTCACGACGTTAAACCGAGTAATCGCGTGAGTTTCACCCACGGATTTTTATTTCTTTCCGCTCTTTCTTTTGTTTGTTTTCCTGCTTTTCTTTGATCTATTTGTTATCTTTGTGTTAGTCTTGTTTGAATTTGGGAAGGAAGGATTTGCATATTTTGATCACGTGAGATGAAGTCGATGCTCCAACTCACATCGCATATCTGCCGATTATCGTGGAAGTATCATCCTCTATGGTTATTTTGAGCTTTTACGTTTTGAGCAATCGGGACAAGTTTCGACGGCGCGGGATGGTTGCTCGTTTGTGTGCGTGTTATATTGTTTTGTATGCTTAATGTTGTGCCCAGATGCTTATTTTGATTGTTCGACTCGAGTTTGTGTCTATGCTAATAAGTTAGATCTTGATTTGTGCAACTCGAACTCGTGGTATTGGTCAAACTGATTTTGAATTTCCAAACTTTTGGTGATATATGATTCGAGTATAATGTGAATCGACGAGACTATGATCGATAGAAATGAATAGGGGAAAATTGATGTGATTTGTCAGGCTAATGTTAGGGTAGTGTTAACATTGTGGTTGCCTATATACTTGTTTCATTTTATATATATAAAAAAAAATGTGTGAAAAAGAAGAAGAAATGAGGAGAATGAAAACCCAAGATTTTGTTGAGATTGTTGAAATAGAGGATGGGATTTTGTCCCTCTTTCGTAATTTGAGAAATGGACATGGAAACCACGTTAGAGACTCGAGTTCATCGAGAGTGCACCTTTCGAATATTATTCCAAAATCATAAAACATTCTTTGTGCTTTATAAAAGAAACTTGTTGCTAAAGGTGACCACATTAGTTAGTTCACCCCTAACGAGAGTCGGGTCCGAGCAGATTACCTTTTATTTATTGGAAGTCAATTGCCGCTCTTGATTTATTTCACATTATCTTTGAATTCGTGAACACCAAGTGTGGGAGAAATGCAATAAGGTTTGATTGATTAGAATAAGGGTAAAGTTGAACGAGTTATCTTTCGACTTTTATTAGTATAGACTTTGCTTGAGGACAAGCAAATGGATAAGTGTGGGGAGTTGTTTGGTATGATTTTGTGATGTTTCTTGGTATTGTTTTACATGTCATTTTCTATGGTTTGTCTTATTTATGCCATTGGTTCGATTAATATTTATCGATTCGACTTACTCGCTCGTCTCGATGTTTTGTAGGAAAATGGCAGAAAATAGGATGAATTGGATCTGCCAAGGATCCGATATAATTGAAGAGCATCTCGACAGGAGTTCATAGGCGAAAGCGGATCAGAATCGGATTTCGATTTAAGGAGAACGGTCGAACGACCAAAGTCGCAAGACGGCACCTCGTCAGATGGCCGCGCGCCCGCACAAGCACTCCACGCCCGCGCCGCCCGCTGCACGCCGCCGCACACGCCCAAGACGACGCCCAAGACGCACGCCAACCGGCACGGGGATCGAGCGCCACCACTTCGAGCGCAAGGCCAAGGCCGCCCGCGCCACCTTCCTCGCCCGCACTGCCTCGCCCATCCGGTGCCGACTCGCAGCCGCCTGGCCGGCCTCTTTCACCCAGCTGGAACCTGAGCTCTTCCAACAGGCGTTGCTTTCGCCGCCGTCTGCCCACACGCCGCGCTTCGCCCTCGCAAGACACCGACGCTGCCCTCACGCCGCCAAGAACGATTCACCTTGTAGCGCCGCCACGCCGCCCGCCACCCGCGCCGATTCCATCCCGGGCTGGCATGACCCAGCCGCCCGCCTCCCAGCCTGCTCCTCCTGCTCTCACCGCCCACCGGCTGCTCCAAGTGAATCGCGCTCGTCAAGGCGTATCGTTTTAGAGCCGCCACCCAAGCCGGGCGCCACTTTTAATTAATATATATATGCGTTTAGGTTTGAGTTCGCAGCTTTGAATTTCGGCCCGCGGCTACTCTCCATCGCTTCCTTCCGCATTTCTTCGACAACAATAACTAGATAATAGTTAGATTTAATTTTGCTTTATGTTTCATCAATTGAATTATTAGTTTATCATTTATGCTTTGATTCATCGCTTTGTCGGATCAATTTCACAAGATATTGTTTGATGATTCTTATCAATTCAACTCCATAGTGTGAGTGGATTGTGTTCATGTTGCTTAAATCTTTTCTGCTTTCGATTACTTCAAGTTCTTGTTGGATGATTGTTGATTATTATTTATGTGCAATTAGATTTAGATTAGAGATTGACAAACCCTATGAACAATAGAATTACATATGCTTTTATTTACTGCTTTTATTTATCGCTTTCATAATTCAACTAGGGATTGACAACCCCTAGTTTAGATTTATTGCTTTATTAGTATAGCTCGGGATTGACAACCCCTGGCCTAGGATTGCTGTTTAATTTTCCGTATTTCAATTCTTGCATGTTCAACCCTCGTTGGCATAGAATGTTTAGGTTTTAATCGCTTTCTGTGCGCAACACAAACAATGGCCCTGTTAAGTTTTCCTTGAGAGACGACTAGTGTTAACTTATCACGCTACGATTACCTCGTACGATTGCGAGTGAATTTGAGTGTGTTTTACCGTAGGCACAAACGGATCGCACCGGAGTTCGGACGAGGAGAACGGATCAATTTTAAAGTCGCAAGACGCAGCACTCCGCATGCCGCCACAGACCGGCGCGAACACTTTCAATGATTCTCATGAATAATCTCAAGGAATCAAGGATTTTGTCCTTCATAAGAAGTAAATTAAGTTGCGATAGGAGTTCATAGGCTAAAACCGCAAGCAAATCGGAGTTCGCATTTAGGAGAACGGGTTAAAACAAAACACCAAGCAAAGGTCTCCGCGCCCAACCTCCAAACGCTTAGCCTCCGAACGCTGGTTCACATCTCGAACGCCGTTCACCTGTTTCTCGGCCGCCAGCTTCCACTTCAAGCGCTCACCATCTTGAGCGCCTCCAACTTCTCCCAAGGCCACCATCTCCCGCTTATCTCATGCACACAAGACTCAAGACACCCATTTCAAAGATATTTCAGCCGCTTCACCCAACCGGCCAAGCTCATCCAATGCTCATGTTTAATTCATATTGATTTAACTCGCGCTTTTCGTAACCGCGCTCATCTTCATTAATATAAATATACGCGCTAGGTCAAAAGGTTCTCTCGCTTTTCTTCTCATCCGACGCGGCTATGCATCGTTTTTCTTCGATTTTTTCTGGGAGCTTCACCAATGATAGATACAGCTTTATAGTATTAATTTATGCTTTTCATCCTTTCAATTTATGCGCAGTCGCTTTAGTTCCCTGCTGAACATTTACATGCTTGCTCGAGATTATTGTTGGATTTACACTTTGGGATTTATCAAGTTTATCGATTTGGCTCCATAGAATTACGGCTTTGTGTTTGTTATTGAATTCAATCCATAGTGACAAAGGATTGTTTTCATGTTTCTTCGATTTATATCGCTTTTCTTTATCGCTTTCGATTTACCGCTTTCATAGTTCAACTAGGGATCGACAACCCCGGTTTAGATTTATTCATTATTAGTTTAGCTCGATCGACAACCCCTAGCTTAGGTTTGCTATTTACTTCGTATTTCTTTTCCGGATGTTTCAAAACCCTTGTTGGCATTAGAATGTTTAGATTTAATTGTTGCAGCGACACTAACAATCACCTCGTTAAGTTTTCCTTGAGAGACGACTGGGTTAACTTATCACGCTACTATTACCTCGCATTTATCATGAGTGAATTTGAGTGTGTTTTAGCTCGATCAATTTTGGGCCGCTGCCGGGAAAACTTTAGGCGATTGTTCAGGTTGTTTGTTTTCCGTGTTTCTTTTCGCTCGCTTGGTTATTTTCTCCCCGTGCGTGTGATCTTGTTTTTATTGTTGTGTGTTAACGCAGGTTACCAGCAGACGTAATATGGTCAAACAGTGGGGAGGAAAGTTCGTCAGATTGGGCAAATTCTTCACGGGCATGAGCCCAGCTCGACTATTCGAGGATATCTGTCTGTGCCACGAAAGAAGCCTCACGATCCCTACCCCGAGCAACAAGCCTATGATCCCTATTGGGACCAACCACCTCTACCGCAAAGACGAGGATCAAGTCTATAATCCATACCGAGCAATCACCTCCGCAAAGATCCGCACTCCACAACAACCACCTCCACCTCGTATACATACCCGCAATGTACCACCTCCACTTCGTAAACCGCTTGGGAGGATAAGTTCATCCAAAGTTTGACGTCAGAACGCCTCATCTTTATGCTTGGAGACGCAAGGGACATGTTAATAGCTCGCTTGACGAGCTGTTGCAAAGAATGGAGGAACTTCCAACCCAATCCGAACAGTGTCCAGCGGTCACTTTTCTAGAAATCGACCCAATTATTGAGAATCAGTGGGAGAGACATCGATGAGCCGACTTTCCCATACCAACCCGATCAAGCTCCGACGGTCATTACTCTTGGAAGTGACCCAATTGTTGAGAATGGATTGAGAGACACCGACCAGTCACGCAGCCGGAGAAGGTGGAAATTGAGGAAGAATGGGCACGCGAGGATGAGAAGCAGGATCAAAGCCACGGAAGTGGTTACCGTGATGGCTGACGAGGAAGAGTGGATACATGAAATTGATGACACGCCAAAACCCACTTTGGAGGTGAAAGAACTACCCAAACACGTGGAGGAAGATGAAGAGAGGATGAAGAAAGAGTGGGCACGAAAGTTTCTAAGATGCCAAAGCCCACTGAAGTGAGCCGAACCGCCCGCAATTGAAGTACGTGTTCCGTGAGAGGGACAAAGTGAGGACAAAGGTCGAGGTAACATCAATAATTTGTCAACATCCTAATTCACCAAAGTATTATGCTTTGGGAATTAAAATTATCTATTTTTCTTCGAGAATAGGATGTTCGACTTGAGCTTAAATGATTCATTGTTTGCTTTCCTTACTATCCTCTACTCTTATACGGTTTCTACTAATGCTCGCCGAGATGGTATTCTCGCAGTGAAGGACTATGGATAGTCCGTTTAACCGAACACGCCGCGCCACGACGTTAAATTGAGTACTACGGGAGTTTACCCACGGTTTTTATTTTCTTTTCTTTCTTTCTTTTTGTTTTGTTTCGCTGTTCTCGCTGATCCGCTTTGTTGTCGCTGAGTTTGTTTTGCTCGCATTTGAGCGTTGTAAAGCAGTGGCGAAGCCGCGACACTCCAACTCGCCGCACGCCACATTCCAACCCCGCCACCGCCATCTATTATCGTGGAAGTCTCCTCCATCGGCTATTTTTGTGTTATTAACGTTTTGAGCAATCGGCGATGCTTTCTAATTAAAAATGGTAGTAGAGTATTTGGTTTTGTGGGCGTGATATATATATATATATATATATATATATATATATTTGTATGCTTAATGATGTGCCTTGTGCTTATTTTGATTGTTTGGACTTAAGCTCGCCTATGTAATAAGTTAGGATTTTAATTCAGCAATCAACTCGTGGTATCGTCAAATTGATTTTCAATTTCCGAGACTTTGGTGATATATGATTTGAGTGTAATGTGAATCGACTTAGATTGTGATTGATAGAAATGAATAGGGAAAATTGATGTGATTTGTCCGACTAATGTTAGGGTAGTGTTAACATTGTGGCCATCTATATACTTGTTTCATAAAATAAATAAATAAAAAATGGTGTGAAAAAAAAGAGAAAAGAAGGAGAATGAAGCTCAATTTTTGTTGAGATTGTATGAATGGAGGATGGGATTTTACCCCTCTTTCTCGTAAATTGAGAAATGGGCATGAGAAACCACGATAGGAGACTCGAGTTTATCGAGAATTCACCTTTCGAACATTGTTCCAAAATCTGTTAATACTTTCTTTATTATAAAAGAAACTTGTTGCTAAAGGTGATCACATTAGTTAGTTCACCCCTAACGGAGAGTTGGGTTTGAACAGAGGTTACCCTTTTATTTATTGGAAATCAATTGCCGTCCTAGATTTATTCCACATTATCTTTGAATACGTAAACACCAAGTGTGGTGGATGATTATTCAGTTTTGTGTGATTTTATCTATTTGTATGCTTGATGACGTGCATCTATGCTTATTTTGATTTCTTAGAATCAAGTATCAGATATGCGAGTAAGTCGATGTTGATTTGTGCAACTAAGCTCGTGGTATTAGTCAAACTGCTTTTAATTTCTCAAACTTTTGGTGGTATATGATTCGAGTGTAATGTGAATCGTGAGATTGTGATTGATAGAAATGAATAGAGGAGAATTGATGTGATTTGTCCGCTAATGTTAGGAGTGTTAACATTGTGGTTACCTATATACTTGTTTCGCCTATCGATTAAAAAAATGGTGTGAAAGAAGAGAAAAGAAGGAGAATGAAGCTCCAATTTTTGTTGAGATTGTATGAATGGAGGATGTGATTTTACCCCTCTTTCTCATAAATTGAGAAATGGGCATGAGAAATCACGATAGGAGACTCGAGTTCATCGAGAATTCACCTTTCGAACATTGTTCCAAAATCTGTTAATACTTTCTTTATTATAAAAGAAACTTGTTGCTAAAGGTGACCACATTAGTTAGTTCACCCTTAACGGAGAGTTGGGTCTGAGCAGATGTTACCCTTTTATTTATTGGAAATCAATTGCCGTCCTAGATTTATTTCACATTATCTTTGAATACGTAAACACCAAGTGTGGGGGAAAAACAATAAGGTTTGATTGATTAGAATAAGAGTGATGTTGCATGAATTATCTTCCCTATTCTTATTGGTATAGAGTTTGCTTGAGGACAAGCAAATGGATAAGTGTGGGGGAGTTGTTTAGTATGAATTTGTGCTGATTTTTGGTATTTTTTTGTGTATCATTTTCAGTGGTTTGTCCTATTTATGCCGTTGGTTTGATTAGTATTTGTCGAATTGAACTTATTTCGTTTGTTTCGATGTTTTGTAGAAAAATGGCATAAAATATGATGAATTGATCTGCCAAGAATCAACTTTATTGAAGAGCATCTCGACAGAGTCCAGAGGCGCAAACGGAGCGTGAATCGGAGTTCGCACGGGCGAGAACGGGCTAAACAACAAAGTCGCAAGACGGCGTGCGTGCGTGCTCCATCGCGCGCCACGCCCAAGACGCCCTGCATCAACCTGGGCCGCCTGCTGCCTCGCCTGCCGCGCGCCGAGCGAGCGCAGACGCCACAATTTTCCAACACGCCAAGGCCAACCGCGCCAGCCGCCGCAAGCACCACGCCCACGCCGCGAGCCCCGCGCACGCACGCCTGCCACACCACGCTGCTCGCGCCGCGGGCCGCCGCCGCTTCTCACCCCACGCACGCCACCCGCCCGCTGCGACGCGGGCCACGCTTCCTCCGCGCGCTACCGAACTCGGCGCTTTCCTCCATCCGCGCTGGCTTACAAGACTCACTTAGCGCATGTATCACCCAAGCTGCCGCCGTGCTCGCCAGCCCCACACCGCCAGCCCGTCCGGTGTTGTCTCCACATCCGTGCTGCGCTGCTGCCTAGTAACCTCCGCGTCCGCGCCGTGGTTAGTCCGGCTGGGCGCTGGGTTGTTCATTCCAGGCACCCCACGCCCAACGCTTTCGCCACGCCCGTGCTGGGTGCCGAGAATTTTTCACCAGAACTCTCTCGCTCGCGCGCGTCAAGGTCCGTGCCGGGAGTTAATTTTCGTCTGTTATAATATCAAATACACGCTAAAAACCCTAGTTCTCTCATTTTATTTCTTTCATCGCTTTCACGCTAATTTTTCCTTTTCTTTTCTTTCCCTTTTCTTTTTAATTCTTGTACTTTGGATTAACAATTGGGATTGCACAATTTCGGATTTCGAAAGAAGAATTTATCTATGAATGGTTGTAAGTTTTCCTGATTTTGATTATGTCTATGTAATTCGATTCAATTATCTCTACCATGAGATGAATTATGATTTGTAGAGAAATATATGTTTAATCGTTTTATCTTTAATTGTGATTATCGACCAATGATTTGTGATTTCTTCATCCATATAAATTGTTTATTTTACGATCTTCATGCATGGTGTTCGAAAGAATAGTGTAGGTCGATTCAGATGCTTATGTTTGATTATGAAGATATGCGAGAGCATATTTCTATTAAATATAAGTTCGACAATGAAAGTGATCGAGATTGGTTTGTTGTCGAATAAATGATATATGTGGTTGTGTTTTGCTATCGTGTGCCTTGCAATAAAATATCCTTCGTAGTTGATGGTTGGTTGATCGAGAGATCCCTCATCATTAAGTTCGAGTCTAACGCCGACGTAATCGAGAGATTAGTTAGTGTCGACCGCTTGGTGAGAGGCGTGGGTATTTTATGCATTGTGTACCGTCCCTGATTTATTAGTTGTGAGGATAGATTCAACCCCAGAACACCGCCTCCAACCCGTATCGTCAATTCCTATTGTCTTCCAAGCGCATCCGCTTCCTCGCTTTATTTTATTTCGTCATTCTTTCCGTGACAACCCACTTATGTTAGGACGTTAGTTTTTCTTTTTCGCTCAGGTTCGACATAAACCGTAGCCTGTTAAGTCTTCCTCGAGAGATTCGACTGGGCCGACCTTACCGCTCTATAAGGACCTCGACTATTGCGAGCGATCGAAAAGAACAATTTGTTGGAACAAATTTTTGCCGTGACCGGGACGGCTTTTAGCTTTTGGTTTTGTGTCGCTTTTGTTTTTCTCGCTTCTTCCCGCTTCTTCTTTTTATTTCTTTCTTTATCTTTTCTTTGTTTTTATTTTCTCCAACCGATGCGGTGATCTTGTTTTGTAGTTGGTGTCTCATAATGGTGGTTACCGACGATACGAATATGGTCGACTGTGCCCTGAGGCGGAAAGCTCGTCAGATTGGGCAAATTCTCCACAAAGAAGGAGCCCAATTGACTATTTTGAGGATACCCGTCAGTCGTGAGCATCAAGCCTATGATCCCTACCGAGGCATCCTCGTAGTTCTTCATATTGTCAGACCTCTACTTCCAACAATGTACCACGGTCGACATCGGAGGAGTCATTGTCGGCATTCATTCAGCGAGTCACCGCGAAGTCGACATTGAGGAATCATTAAAGGCTTTCGCTCAGCGTAGTCAACCGTAGAAGCCGACATCGAAGACACATCGACGCCTTCATACGCACGAGTCAACAAGGGTTCAAGATGTGGAAGCATCTATGGAGCGCTTAGAGACTCAAGTCACCATCACCAAGATAGTGGAAGAATTGGTCACAACCAAAGTGTGGAGGAGATGCCGAGACATTGAGCAAACTTCTTCAATCATAGTCTATGAAGATGATGAAGTTGAGGAAAGAATCAAGAAGAGGAAGTTAAAGAGTCAAGGTTTCATCAAACCGCGACTAACCACGAACAACTCGATATGCTCCCGAACCGTTAGAGGAGGAAGAGAGGATGCATCGAGGTAGCATCTATAGTTTTTCAAGATCCTAATTCTCCAAAGTATTGTGCTTTTGGAGTTGAAGTTATCTATTTTGCTTTCAAGAATAGGATGTTTGATTCAACTTAATTAATTCATTATTCGCTACTGACCGCCCTTCAGGCTTACCTTGTTACCACCGATGCTCGTTGAGATGGTATTCCGCAGCTGAAGGATTATGGATAGTCCGGTTTTCATTGGTGGAGCTCGCACTCATCGAACGAGCGCCACGTGGAGGCAAACCCACCAGTTTTCTTGTTTTTCTTTTTGTTCTTGCTTTTGTCATTGGTTTTGCTTCGTTTTGTTTTCGCCTTTGTTTTGGTTTTCGTGGTGTAGGTTTCGTGTTTATCATTCTTGAATTTTGGGACATTATAATCCGTGGTAAGCCGTGATGCTCTAACTCTCACAAAGACACACTGCTCATTATCGTGGAAGTATCATCCTCTATGGCCATTTTGTATTATTACGTTTGGAGCATCGGGACAAAGGTTCTGATTAAGTGTAGGGATGATTATTCAGTTTTTTGTATGCATCTTTATCTATTTGTATGCTTGATGATGTGCATCTATGCTTATTTTGATTTCTTAGAATCAAGTATCAGATATGCGAGTAAGTCGACGTTGATTTGTGCAATTAAGCTCGTGGTATTGGTCAAACTGCTTTTAATTTCCAAACTTTTGGTGGTATATGATTCGAGTGTAATGTGAATTGACGAGATTGTGATTGATAGAAATGAATAGAGGAGAATTGATGTGATTTTTCCGCTAATGTTAGGGGAGTGTTAACATGTGGTTACCTATATACTGTTTCGCCTATCGATTAAAAAAAATGTGAAAAGAGTAGAAAATGAGATTGTTGAAATGGAGGACGGGATTCTATCCTCTTCTCGTAATTTGAGAAATGGACATGGGAAACCACGATAGGAAACTCGAGTTCATCGAGGGTTCACCTTTCAACATTGTTCCAAAATCATAAAACATTCTTTGTGCTTAAAAAAAAAGAAGAAGAAACTTGTTGCTAAAGGTGACCACATTAGTTAGTTCACCCCTAACGGAGAGTTGGGTCTGAGCGGAGGTTACTCTTTTATTTATTGGAAATCAATTGCCATCCTAGATTTATTTCACATTAACTTTGAATGCGTAAACACCAAGTGTGGGAGAAAGCAATAATGTTTGATTGATTAGACTAAGAGTGAAGTTGTATGAATTATCCTTCCTATTCTTACTAGTATAGACTTTGCTTGAGGACAAACAAATGGATAAGTGTGGGGGGAGTTGTTTAGTATGAATTTGTGCGTATTCTTGGTATTGTTTTGCATATCATTTTCAGTGGTTTGTCCTATTTATGCCGTTGGTTTGATTAGTATTTGTCGAATTGAACTTATTTCATTTGTTTCGATGTTTTGTAGAAAAACGGCATAAAATATGATGAATTGGATCTTCCAAGAATCAACTTTATTGAAGAGCATCTCGACAGGAGTCCGTAGGCGTAAACGGAGCATAAATCGGAGTTCGCACGGGAGAACGGCCAAACAACGGTCGAGCACGCGGCGCGACGCTGCCCTGCGCCGCTGCAAGCGCCGCGCCGACGCCTGTGATCAGCCTGGGGCCCCGCACCGCCTCGCCTGCCGCCCGCCCGCCCACCCCATGCGCGCTCGCCCGCCACAATTTTCCAACGCTGGCCCATGCCAACCGCGCCAACGCCGCGCTGCTCGCCAACGCCCGCGAGCCCCTGCTACAAGACGCATGCTCGCCACAACACGCTGCCAGCACAAATAAGGATCGCCCTTTTCACACGTAAAGGTGTAAGTATAGGTGTTAAGCATCGATCCACGAGATTGTATCACTAAAACATAGAAGCTAGCTCAACGACAATTCATCATTATCCAAGCACGTAATTTGGGTAATAGGTTTAGGGCTTCGAATTTAATCCAAAGCAAAGGTAATCGAACGTAACTATAAAATAAAGCAATAAAACACGAAAGATAACTATGGAGAAAGACTAACCCTAGGGATGCACCAATTCTATCCACAACGATGTTTATCCCGCTTATTATTAACCGCTTTAATCCGCATAAGACTAAGATCACATATATAACCAACAACTTCGCCATTTATAATTATGGTAGTTGATTACTAATTTTCCTATCACGCTTACGCCTCTAGAGGAAAATAAGCAACCCAAAAAGATCACTAAGAATATGCTTCCTACGAATATCCTATCTCGCCACGACTCAAGGCTTATTCGATCACGCATTCAAGATCGATCGACAATTAATACAATTACGCCATTAATCGGCAACTAGATATGCATCAAGATTGATCGTAAATCAACACATATAAATAAGCACTATGAATCATGAATCAATGCCTCGGAAGGTAAATAACAATAGCGTAACTCACAACATATAGGATCGAATCATGCAAACCCTAGATTAGAACGAAAACTAGCTGCATATAATAAACGGAATGAAATACGATTTAACCATAAAACGGAAATTAAATATATAAAACCCGTAGGGAAGCGTTGATGAACAATGGTTGGTCTTGAATCCAATCCTGCGAACGAACGGAAAACAACGGAAAACGATCGACAAAACGCTCCGATCGATAACGAAACGATAAACTAAACTAGAACAACGGAAAACAATACTAGAATTAAACTCAATGAAGACTAAAGCTAAAGAATGGAAAACCGAGGAAAACCGAATAAAACGAGTCCGGTGCCTATGGGGTTCGATGAAGCAAGGGGCTCGCCTATTTATAGAAAAAGGTGGAAACCCCATTTGCGCCGCCGCCCCGCGCGACTGCGCCTCGCGATCGCTAGTGCGATCGCTAGTATGTCTCGCTTTTTCGCCGCGCCGCCTCCTTGCGCCGCTTTGTACTCGCGACCTTGGCTAGCGGTCGCTAGCTATTATGAAATGGTCGCGAATCGTCCGCTGAGTTCTCGGCGCTAGGCTTCGCCGCTGGCACGAGGTCGCGTCATGCTCTTCCGGGCGCCGCATGTTTTGCTCATGACCAGCCTAGCGATCGCTAGGCTGGTCGCTAGAAACCGCAGATTGCTCATTTGCTCGCAAGGCCGCTCCTCGCTTCGATTATCAACATATAAACCCGCAAAACGCCAAAGGAACACCCAAGAGCAAGATCTTCTAGAAATAGATAAAACATTAAGAATCGATACATAAACGCACATTAAACGAGCTAAACTCATCTTCAAATATCAACTATAAACGTAAAATGCGCTTATCAAACCCCCAAACTTAAAGCATTGTTTGTCCTCAACCAAAACCAAAACAGAAAGACAAACGAAAGATCAACGAGCGTAGCAAAGAGGATAACCATTCTAGGCCTCGTAAACATATTAACGCCAAAACATTAGCGCACATGACGACGTTAGCCAACTCAACACAAACAACCATCGAGGGAAAAACTCATTTATTTCAACCTCACAAAGGCATGTGCGTAAAATATATAGGATACACTCAAACTCATAAAGAAATTAAGGACGTATACACTCAACGATCAATGCAATGCAACATCTTACCATAGGCTCGCTGCTTTCTAACATCTCCACCACACAAATGTGTTCAAATAAGGATCAAAGAGGTCTTTGATAGGTTATAATGTAGGCACATTGGTTAAGGTAGGATAATATATGGCTAAGTGACTCAAGTAAACCCAAGCACCACCATTTATATATTTCGACACATATGGACTTTGTCCATTTTCCTTCTTTCCCAACGTATAAATTGACGCTTTATGCCTCATAAGGTACCTATACTCGATTAAAGACCCTTTATGCTCAACGCTCATAGTGAACTTAACATTTTCTTTTCTTTTCTTTTCTAGAGCTTATAGGTTTAACTTTCACAACAAAGGTACTATTCTTTACCACGTATGTATTTTTCTAAAAGAAACTTTTCTCATCATAACTACATCAAAATTTCACCCCTTTGATTCCCATATCCATCCTCACCTCCTATCATCCGTTAATCGAAAGAAAAGTCTAATAAAGGCTCAAAGAAGGCGACAAATGGTATATAACATCTAAGTTAGTGTGTGGGTGAATATGTGGTTAACAAAGATGGCCTTTATCCTTTCCAAATTCAAACACATATTGCGCCTCGATACGTAAGAACGGCAAGTTCTAGAAGATAATCACATGCATGATATCACACAATTAAAAGAAATTGTATCAAGATGTTTATACAAGGAAGCTCAAGTCTCACGGGTTAAGCAAATGGTGGAAAAAACAATGCCTAAGCCATCTAACGTCATTCATGCGCCATTTTCTAACATATCATGTGCACTATCATTAAATTTCACAAAAATTTCTATCGCTATGGCCACATGGATTAACACACTTCACTTAACTCGTTGATCGATGCACACAAAACGAAAAGAAAAATGTAAACACGACAAAAAGCAACACAAACGAAAGACACGACAAAACATGAAAACAAAACAAAGAAAACGCTGGGTTACCTCCCAACAAGTGCTTACTTTAACGCCTTTAGCTGGACCATCACTAACCTTGTCAATCCGGCGTTTTTGTGGCAATGTAAATCCTTCTCAACTCGTGGATCCTCCTAAACTTAGCATTTACGGATTTCCACCATCGACTATGGAAGTGGCCCCCAAACTTGAATGATTCACCGGAGTTCCATGCCGAGTCCACTTTTTCTTCTCACGCTTCCTCGATCGGTCGAGTACCTCTAGGCGCCGACGCAAAGCAGAAGAAGCAATGTGATCGAGCAAAGAATCTTCCCGCTTTCCAACGCCGTGTTGCTTGATGGCGTCAGATATGGAAATCTTGAGCTCCTCATCGTTAACATGAAACGTGAGATCGCCTTCCCGCACATCAATCAACGCATCACCGCTGCTAGAAAAGGTCTACCTAAGATTAGTGGTTGTTGTTTCAATTCGGAATATCCAAAATAACAAAGTCGGCAGGAAAACAAACTCTCGAATTTACCAACACGCCTTCGACGATACCTTTTGGATATGTGACCGATCGGTCAGCCATCATCATGAAATCTTCGCCGGCTTCATCTTCCTAGGTGTAGCCGGTTGAAAACGCTCAATGGCATCGATTGATGCTCGCCTCAAGTCGCACAAAACATTTGGAAAGTCTCGCCGGCGATCTCGCACTCTAACGTGAAACCGCCGGATCCTTCGCTCAGAGGGAGCCTTTGCAAGACGGCACAGATTTCGGATAGGGAAATTTTCTCAAATTTCCCAAGTTTCTTCTTGCTTGCAAGCTGCCTTTAAGAATTTCATGTAGCTCGTCATGTTTCGCAGCAGCTTCAAAGAGAGGCAAATTTATCTCAACTTTTGAAAACCTCTTGAAACGAGCAAACTCCTCGTCATATTTCGACTGACAAGTCGACTCGGAAACGGACCGAGGAATGTACATGCGAGGATTTGCTTCGTGGTTGCTCATGATCGACCTCGCGACCGCTGGAAGGTCGCGAGGTATCTGCTGCGCGCCGATCTCCGCTCGCGGCGAGCTTATGGGCGCTGGGTCGCCATGAGCCGCCGTGCCGCGCGCGACACTCGATGGCTCGCGGTCGGTGCGCGGGGGCGGCGCCGGTCGCGGGCTTCGTGGGCAATTCTGGACTCGCGATCGGGCTCATGGTCGCGAGCTCGGTCGCGAAGTTTCGCCCAAAGGTGCTTTCATGCTCTTCTTCTTCTGTAGGGCTCTGTAGGCTCGCCCACCTCGTCCGGATAGCAAAGCACCGATTCTTCGGTTTACCTCCAGACACTCGGAAATTGGCCCATCTTTGTAGTGCATTCACTTATACGGCTATTTGACCAATTTGATTCTCCAACATCTTCATGTGCTTCCCCATAGCCGCACAAAGGACTCTAAATGATTTATCTTTGCCCGGTGTTGCTTATGAACGAATTTCGATTCATACAATTGTTGGTTGCTTACAACCAACCGCGATCATGTCTTCGAGACTGGCTTCTTCGGCTCAAACGACTCAACATTGAAGTCTTTCAAGGTTGTTGGAAATTTGATGATTCCTCCGATTGATGTGGTCGACGTTCTCGTCTCAATCGACTCTTCAAAAGAGTGAACTTCTTCATGAGATCGCCATATTTTGAATCACTCAACAAGAAATGCTTGAACGATGGCGCCTCTCCGCTGGCCATTGATAGCCGCTGGCAGCCATCTCTCTACAATACGGGCTTGCCTCGCTCATCGGTCGGTTCAATAAGCAGCCCTCACCGATGCATCCACCATGCTCCTCGCCCGCCATGTCACCACCGTAGAACTGCAGTGATTTGTTGCTCCTCGAGAACCCATGTTGTGGGCATCGCCTCAATAGACCTCTCAATCTCTCCCATGCCTCGAATAATGATTAGTCGTGGTTTTGGCAAAATGAGAGATTTCGCGATGATCTTCAAGGCCACGGGCGGAAAGTATTTCAAAGAAACTTCTCGCAAAGTTTCAAGTGTCGATGCCACCGGTCCAAACTTCGAACCAATCTTTCACCGTCACAATGAGAAACCGAACATGCGATCTCGATCGTGTCTTGTGGCACCCCATTCTGCTTGATGGTGTCACAAATATCGAGAAAAGTTTCGAGATGCGCATTCGGTCTTCCGTGACTCCTCCCCAAACCGCCTCCTCGACCATACCGATCGTACGGTTTGAGCTCAAAATTGCTCAGATCACGCATGGGCCCCAACCGCCTCCTTGAACTGCTCGTGGGATGTCGGTACATGTGATTGAGAGGTCTTCCTCCGGAGCAGGACAATGATTCCATATTCGCCATCCGACGCTACATCTCGCAAAGTCGCCTAGCATGCGTGCAACTTGCTCGGGAGGAATGCCCCTGCTCGTGGATTGGGTCGCCATTGCAGCCCGCCTCTTCTCTCGCCCTTTCTCCTTGAGAGCTTTCGATCTCGGATCTAGTAATACTGTGAGGTCCCCGAGATCTTGTACGATAAACCACCCGAGAAAAGAGAGAATTTAGAACCCACAAAAATTAATAAAATAATATATATATATAACTTGAATTAATAAATCCAAATCACAAATTATTCCTATGTGATCTTAACAATCCCAACAACGGCGCCAAAATTTGATCGCCCTTTTCACACGTAAAAGGTGTAAGTATAGGTAAGTTTAAGCATCGTATCCACGAGATTGTATCACGAAAACATAGAAGCTAGCTCAACGACAATTCATCATTATCCAAGCACGTAATTTGGGTAATAGGTTTAGGGCTTCGAATTTAATCCAAAGCAAAGGTAATCGAATGTAACTATAAAATAAAGCAATAAAACACGAAAGATAACTATGGAGAAAGACTAACCCTAGGGATGCACCAATCCTATCCACAAAGATGTTTATCCCGCTTATTATTAACCGCTTTAATCCGCATAAGATTTTAAGATCACATATATAACCAACAACTTCGCCACGATAATTATGGCAGTTGATTACTAATTTTCCTATCACGCTTACGCCTCTAGAGGAAAATAAGAAACCCAAAAGATCACTAAGAATATGCTTCCTACGAATATCCTATCTCGCCATTTACTCAAGGCTTATTCGTATCATGCATTCAAGATCGATCGACAATTAATACAATTACGCCATTAATCGGCAACTAGATATGCATCAAGATTGATCGAAATCAACACATATAAATAAGCACTATGAATCATGAATCAATGCCTGAAGGTAAATAACAATAGCGTAACTCACAACATATAGGATCGAATCATGCAAACCCTAGGATTAGAACGAAAACTAGCCGACATAATAAACGGAATGAAATACGATTTAACCATAAAAATGTAAATTAAATATATAAAACCCGTAGGGAAGCGTTGATGAACAATGGTTGGTCTTGAATCCAATCCCAAGCTTAACGAACGGAAAACAACGGAAAACGATCGGACAAAACGCTCCGATCGATAACTAAACGATAAACTAAACTAGAACAACGGAAAACAATACTAGAATTAAACTCAATGAAGACTAAAGCTAAAGAATGGAAAACCGAGGAAAACCGAATAAAACGAGTCTGGTGCCTATGGGTTCGATGAGCGCAAGGGCTCTCGCCTATTTATAGAAAAGGGTGGAAACCCCAATTTGCGCGCGCCGCGCCACCGCGACCGTCCTCGCGATCGCTAGTGCGATCGCTAGTATGTCTCGCGTTTTTTCGCCGCCGCCTCCTTCGCCGCTTTGTACCTCGCGACTTGGGCTAGCGGTCGCTAGCAATTATGAAATGGTCGCGAAATCGCCCAGCGAGTTCTCGGCGCTAGCTTCGCCGCTGGCACGAGGTCGCGTCATGCTCTTCCGGGCGCCGACGTGTTTTGCTCATGACCAGCCTAGCGACCGCTAGGCTGGTCGCTAGAAACCGCACAGATTGTTCATTTGCTCGCAAGGCCGCTCCTTGCTTCGATTATCAACATATAAACCCGCAAAACGCCAAAGGAACACCCAAGAGCAAGATCTTCTAGAAATAGATAAAACATTAAGAATCGATACATTAACGCACATTAAACGAGCTAAACTCATCTTCAAATATCAACTATAAACGTAAAATACGCGTTTATCACGGCCGCCGCCTTCTCACCCCACGCACGCCCGCCGTCCTGCTCAAGACACAGCCCAGCCGCTTCCTCCGCACGCTGAACTCGGGCGCTTTCTTCCATCCGGCGCTGCTGGCCGCCACCCAGCGCAGCATGTATCACCCAAAGACCCGCCGTGATCGCTTAACGACGCCGCCAGCCCGCCCGGCGCTGTTTCACAACCAGCGCGCTGCCGCCCAAGAACCTCCGCCCGGCTGTGGTTACTCCGGCTGGGTGCGTTGGCTGTTCATTCAGAGGAACCCGCGTCCGATGTTTCATCACGCCCGCTACTGGGTTGCCGAGGTTAGCTCAGAACTCCTCGCGTCCGGCTGCGTCGCGTCCGTCCGCGCTGAGTTAATTTTGTCCGTTATAATATCGAAATACACGCTAAAACCCTAGTTCTCTCTATTTTATTTTTTCATCGCTTTCACGCTAATTCTTTTCCTTTTCTTTTCTTTCCCTTTCTTTTTAATTGTACTTTGGATTAACAATTCGATCAGCACGATTCGGATTTCGAAAGACTAATTTATCTATGAATGGTTGTAAGTTTTCCGATTTTGATTATGTCTATGTAATTGGGATTCAATTATTTCTACCATGAGATGAATTATGATTTGTAGAGAAATATATGTTTAATCATTCTTATCTTGAATTGTGATTATCGACCAATGATTTGCGATTTCTTCATCCATATAAATTGTTTATTTTACGATCTTCATGCATGGTGTTCGAAAGAATAGTGTAGGTTGATTGTATGCTTATGTTTGATTATGAAGATATGCGAGAGCAGATTTATATTAAATATAAGTTCGACAATGAAAGTGATCGAGAGATTGGTTTGTTGTCAATAAATGATATATGTGGTTAGGTTTTTGCTATCGTGTGCCTTGCAATAAAATATCCTTCGTAGTTGATGGTTGGTTGATTGAGATCCCTATCATTAAGTTCGAGTCTAACGCCGACGTAATCGAGAGATTAGTTAGTGTTGACCGCTTGGTGAGTGGCGGGTATTTTATGCATTGTGTACCGGTCCTCGATTTATTAATTGTGAGGATAGTTTCAACCCTAGAACATCGCTCCAATTCGCGGATCACAATTCCTATTGTTTTCCAAGCGCATCCGCTTTCCTCGCTTTATTTTATTTCCGCTACGTTCTTTCCGTGACAACCCCTTATGTTAGACGTTAGTTTTTCTTTTCTCGCTCGTGTTCGACATAAAACCGTAGCCTCTTAAGTCTTCCTCGAGAGATTCGACTTGGGTCGGCCTTACCGCTCTATAAGGACCTCGTACTATTGCGAAGCGACTGAAAAGAACAATTTGGTTGGAACAAATTTTAAAATTGATCGAGCTAAAAACACACTCAAATTCACTCGCAATCGTACGAGGTATTTGTAGCGTGATAAGTTAACCCAAGTCGTCTCTCAAGGAAAACTTAACAGGGCGATTGTTCGTGTCGCACACAAAAAGCAATTAAATCTTAAACATTCTAATGCCAACAAGGGTTTTGAAACATCCGGGAAAAGAAATACGAGAAGTAAATAGCAAACCTAAGCTAGGGGTTGTCAATCCCGAGCTAAACTAATAAAGCAATAAATCTAAACCAGGGGTTGTCAATCCCTAGTTGAACTATGAAAGCGGTAAATCGAAAGCAATAAAGAAAAGCGATATAAATCGAAGAAACATGAAAACAATCCACTGTCACTATGGATTGAATTCAATAACAAACACAAAGCAATAATTCTATGGAGTCAAATCTGATAAACTTGATAAATCCCAAAGTGTAAATCCAACAATAATCTCAAGCAAGCATGTAAATGTTCAACAGAACTAAGAAGTTTAACCGCATAAATTGAAAGGATGAAAAGCATAAATTAATACTATAAAACTGTATCTATCTGTTGGCTGAAGCTCCCAGAAGAAATCTAAAGAAGAACAGTGCCGCAACGCCGCAGCGGATGAGAAGAAAAACTGATAGAACCTTTTTGACCTAGCGCACGTATATTTATATTAATGAAGATGAACGCCGGTTCGAAGAGCGCAGTTCGTAAATCAATCTGAATTAAACATGAACGTTGGATGAGCTTGAGCGCCGGTTGGGTGAAGCGAACCGAAATTGTGCCGAAATGGGTGCCGAGCGCGGCCGTATGAGATGGCGCTGAGATGGACGAGCTACCGAGAAGGTTGAGGCGCTAAGATGGTGCGAACGCTTGAAATTGGAAGTCAGGCCGAGAAACAGCAGTGAACCGGCTCGAGATGTGAACCGACGCTCGAGGTCGGGCGTTTTGAGGTTGGGCGCGCGCGGCTGGGCACAAGGGACACCGCTGCTTGCATGTTTTGTTTCAGCCTGCTCTCCTTCGTTTCAACTTCGATTTGCGCATTTTCGCCTATGAACTCATACTAAACATCTAGTACTAGCAAAAGTAGGAGGAACGTCGAGTTAGACAGGAACAGTAAGGTGATATCAGTATCTAGGTTTACTCTGTACCGTAAAAAGGTCAACCGGTTAGTGGATCGATCGAGCAATCGATTCAGACATAGGAGCTGATCTCTCCAAACCATGTAAAAATCAACATGTTATTTACTTTCAATATTGCTTTCAAATTACATGTTATTGAATTATCATCAGTAGCACACAACAACACATCCTTGTTTTGAAACCCTCTATCAGTATCCGATTGATATTGAATAGATATAAACTGAAACTGCCTCATCGATATTTGACTAAGTGTTTCAAACTGGCTTTAAGTTTTTATTAAGGTAAACACAGTAACCACCACATTCTACAAGCACATCAATTATCAGTTCAACTGACCAGCTATCTTAGCATTCTGTAAGTTTGCTAACTAATAACACTCAAAGACAAGACGCCCTTTAACCGAATCGACCAAAGAATACCGCCATCGGCATCGATCGCAAGTTATCCGACTAGCTACACCTAGTAGCCTGTCAGTCTTATCTAAAGAAAAAGTATTTGAAATTTGTCTAACTAGTGTATCCATCCTCTTTCCATATACCAGTACGTACCCAATGAAACCATAATGGATAAAATTCTAGATGCAATGATTAAGTAATATATATGCTACACAACAAATTATTAGCTAGCAACACATAATATCACTATTATAAGTGCATCCAAATAGTTAGAAAATTAAATTATTAAAAAGATTATATTTATCAATTTTTTCATTATTTAATATATAATAATTGAAGTAAATGCTAAACATATTTAAATGCATGCACCATCATATAATATTTAAACAATTATAATATATTGAACAATTCAGACTATATTATAATTATGTGTCATATAATGTGAGAATGATATGCTTTTTATAACAATGGTATGTAAACAAGAAATCGAACAATAAAAACATGTGGTTCAACTCTTTTTGTGATATTGCTTGAGGATTAGCAATATCAATCCCTGCTATGTTGTCCATAAAATGTCCATATTAAAATAATAAATGTATTTGATATCATTTTCTCCTTTGCATTAGTTATTTAACCAAAACAATATATGTTCCTCATATGCACCAAATTAAAAGTGAGGCAAATACTAACTTGTGTTTGAAGACTGGCAACAATATTGTCTACAATATGTGTTCCATTATTGCCAATGCCGTCTTCAGTATGTGCTGCATCAAACTCCATATGCTGGCCAATTTAAAGTATTTAGTGTATTTAATCAAATATAAACCAAATATTAGAATTTGATTTTTGATTCAATAAAACATTACTTGTTATTCAACCTGCATAGAATCATCAATAACTTTTTCACTACCAGGTTATGTGCTCCATATTTAAGTAAATCCAAAACTGAAGAATGGCGTTTCTTCAAGCTTTCTTATGTAATCGTCTCTTTTTGCAACATCAGCATCAACATCATCCCAAAATTTTGAACCTCTTTATTGTTCCAAAAGTCGACATCATCTTCTGCTGATTCTAGTATTAAACCTTATTTTGTTTGTGAAACCGACAGTGTGGAACACGAGATTGGCTTTAAAGCTGATTCTATTGTCCGTTGAAACGAACGAGACCCAGCTATTTCTTTTGGAGCTAAATCAATCATTTTCATCATATCCACGATCAGTGTGGCTATCTTCTTGGCAATTGTCAACACCTTAATATTTGTGCTTACACTACTTCCACTAGCCTCATCTACATGTTTGATATCTACATCTTGATCTGCACCGATCTCTATTGATGGATTAGATCCGTCACTAGATACTCCCCATTTTATTTTAGCATCTCGTCTTTTTCTCAAAGCCTTCGTACTCCAATTATCTATTATAGGATAATTTATGGGGATAGTTTGCATCTTATAGCTAACCTATCAACATAAAATACATGTGAAACAAAATAAAGATTAACTAATTAGACAATAGTAACAATAAATAAACAATCATTAGTTATTTAATTAAATAAGTAATATCATCAAAAATAATAATGGACCAACAAAAACTGAAGCATTCTTTTCAATCCAATTTGTCTTGTTCTCTAGTCGTAATGTACTCACCCCAATTCCATTGTCAAAATTGATCAACATTCTCTAAACAATTCATGATATATGGAATAATATATCCGTTTTCAGTGCTCTCCATGAATGATGACTGAACAACAATCACAAAGTGCCTCTTAAACCAATCTCCATCATCTTCACAACTCAGTACAATATCATGCAATTTCTGGATTGACTTTTTATTTCTATTTATTCTAGGGAAAAAAGTCATCCATTCACCAAATAAATAGTAGTATGTGTCTTCTGAAATCTTTTCATGATACGAGGTCCTTTTGGGAAGCCATAAACCCGGTACACATCTTCATGTTTGAAATGAATTCTCCTATTAGCGAAAAAATCAGCTCATAGCTGTTGTTATTGAAGTTATGCACAACCCAGTAAGCAAGCTTCACAGACAGCTCTTTTGTGTTCACATCTTGAACATGTCCAAAACCTAATTCATCCATTGCAGCTTTCTGATGATCATTCAAAAAAGCAAGAGTTTTAAAAAGGATATGCATATTACACCTGGAGGCGAGTTTGGGAAAAAAAACGATCATTACCACTATTCTTCATTATCTTCATCATGTTCCATAAAATCTTTTTCATTATCATCCCCTATAACATTCTCCATTTCCTCTGGTTTCCCCTTTCAGATCATTCCTTGATTCTTTTCTTTGTTCTTTGTCACTCTCAAGATTTATTCCATATATTTTTCGAATGATTTCTGTAACCTTCCTTTTACCTTGATGTATAAAAATTGTAATTAAACAATATTTAATTAGTAATAGTAAATATAATGCTAGACAAATACATACCGGATGCGACATGATTTTTCAAATATACTACATAAGTTTTTTACGAAACAATACATCAGAAATAGATCAAATTCGCATACTTTAGACATGGTGCAATATTATATTTGACATATGCTACACCTTATTCAGTTTCATGCAACAACAGTAACAGCTATACTTTAAACATGATGCAATAATCCACTAAAGGATGTGCCATAATATATTAAACATATGCAGCATATATATATATATATATATATATATATATATAGGGATGGGTTATAATACAAACCCCCTTAAAATAAGAAATAAGAATTCATCTTGATCATCCATTTGCCATTAATCAATGATTCAAGATTAAGTTATCACATTCCCTATAATTAAGGGACGGTTATTTTCGTAATATTATGTAATTACCATTATACCCTAATTTGATTTAATCACAACCACACATCTTCAAAAATCAATGGTTCAAACTTGTTCTCATTTCTTATTTTTGAATGTGTTTTATTTGAACTCAATCCTATATATATATATATATATATATATATATTAAACATTGTGTAATGAATATTAGACGTATGCTATACATTTTAATGCTTATGCAACAACTACAAAAGATCATGTTAACATTCACAAATGAACCTAACTATGTGTTATACTTCAAATAACATGTGCTATATAAAGATCATGTTTGTTATACATTTTAGTTCTTATGCCTATAATATGAACATTTTAAAAATTATAAATGAACTTAAACACGTGCTATATATATTTTAACTACATGCTATTGATTGGACGTATTTTACGTATATATTTTGGATCATTATTGGTGTTTTTTACTTTAAGTAGGGGTTTGATTGTGCTTATATTAATAATGTATGATTTCATGATTTATTATGGGGACTGCAAGAAATATGGAAGAATTGACATCAATTTGGAAGAGTTTTGGAATACTGAATAAAGTTGTTGTTCGAAAATCATGCAATATGCCCATATCACATGCAACTACGTTCTGAAGAAGTTGAGGATGAGATTTTAGCATGAGAAGTGTTTCAAGCCTTATGTGAATGTGATTTTGGACTGGAAAACAGAGTTAACTGATTGTTATGGGCTTTCACCTTTAGTTTTAGGTTTTTATTTATTATTTAATAGTTTCCTTATTATATTATAATATGTTTTCCCCTTTTATTGGGAATTAGACTTTTAAATAGGAATCTAATTCCTATTAGCCTTGAAACAACAGATGCAAATTAAGTTTTGAGTTTCAAAGTTTTGTTTTTTTATAACTTAATTTTTCTTATTATATTGTCTCTTATGATTTTTAGCTTGAATTCAATTATGAGTTCTAGATGATCTCTTTTATTCCGGCAAAGATTAAAGAAGCTCTAGTGCGACTCGTTCCGTGAGATCTAATCGATTTTATCCTTTAATTTAATGCAAGCGTCTATTGTTCTCTGCGTTTATTGTTGTTAATTGTTTCGTCTCTACTAGGTAGTCATGAATATTTAGTAGTTCGGAATTAATTATTAGCCAATTGAATGGGTCATCTGTAATTGTGGTTTAGATTTGATTAGTGGTAAAGTGATTCATCAGAGTCAAGAGTATAACAATCTTAATTCGATAATCATGCATCATAGTTTATTGGTTTTGAGTTGGGTTTTGTTTTGCATTTTTTTGTTATGTTTTTCTTTTGTTATTTTTGTTAACCTGGTTCCTATTTTCATGATTTTTGGATATATTTTGTTGGAATCAAGTTATGTTTCAGTTTTTGCAGGGTTTGAGTGTGTCTGAAGAGTTTGATGACAAAAAGCGCAACCCAGTGTCGGACTCGATGTAGCTGACGTTGGGTGCACCTTTACGACCTCGGCTGGGAGACAGAGACCACACCCAACGCCAGACTCGGCGAAGCCGGTGCTGGGTTTCAACATTGGCTGGGAGACAGAGAGTACACCCCGATGCCGGACTCGGCGAAGCCGACGTTGGGTGTGACTTAGAGGCTGAGACAGAAAGCTTACCTCAGCGACGAACGCAGTGAAGCCAAAGCTGGGTGGACCGTGCGGATGGGAACAAAAGCATAGGCCCAGCGTCGGACACGGTGAGGTCGATGCTGGCCATGAGTAGTGCGTGCGTCCAGAGAGAGCACCCCGGTGCCGAATGGGCCGAAACCAGCGTTGTGCCAAATTTTGTGAGAGATTGAAGCGCGCCCGTCCGACGTTGGGCACGAGTCCGACGCTGCGCGAGAATTTCCGGATACTATATATATACGTTTTAAACACGCGAGAAACCCTAGTTTTTGTTATCTATTTTTCTCCTCCGTGATTTCTCTCTTCCAAAAAAGTTAGTTTCTTTTCCTTTTGCAAATTTTGAGATTCAAGAATTATTATCACTTTTTCATTGGATTTTTGAGTTGATGATTATTATGAATTTTCTTTGTTTGATCCGTTAGATGAACATGAACTAATTCTTCATCTAGGGTTTGGGGGATTCAAATTGATTGATTAATTATTTGCAAGATTTAAGTTTTCCAATTGAATGGTATGGTTTGCTTTTGAGTGATTGACCATTATTTAACTGTTTATGCTTCGGCTGAGATCGAGAGATTAACTCGTTGCATCCGTATAAATCAATTGGGTTAGATTTTACTGGGAACGAGTAGTCTAATAGTTTATTTGTTTGTTTAATTTTGTAATTTAGATTTAATCTAAGGAGACGTGAGTCTAGTGTTTAAATTGAATGTTAGAGGATTTCATGAGTAGGTAAATTTCCTAAGCAAATCATTAATTAATTAATCAAGACGAAGAACCTAATATCCTAGTTATCCTCAAATTCTTGAATTAATCTTTTGCAATTGTTATTGCTTCTAAGCTCCATAGTTTGAAATCTTTCTATTGATTTCATTTATTTTTATTTAAATTCCAGTACGATCTTTCAAAACCCAGTTTAGGATTTAGATTTATTGTTTTAATCATAACACATCATAAGCCCTGTTAAGTCTTCCTCGAGAAATACGACGTGGGTTGACCTTGCCACACTACATAGGCCTCGTACTATTGCGAGAACCTAGAGGTGCAATTTAGGTTGAACAAATTTTGGTGTTGTTGCCGGAGAAGGCTTTAGGCATTGTGTTTGTGTTATTTCCACCCTAATTCTTTTATTTTTCTTTCTTTTTATTTGGTTGTTTTTTTCCCTTAGGTGCGTTTAATCTGTGTTTCTTGTCTAGTGATTGTTTATGGTAGGTCGCCGAAGTCTCAAGAGAAAATTGACACTGGTATTAGATAGCATTCATAGGGTGAGAGATTTGGATCTTTGGGACTCAGAAGTGGAAAGCTCGTCGGAAAGTAAGATGAGTACAACGATATTTGTGCACAAGGATTTTGAGACTAAATCTCCGAGTAAAGAGTTCGCGCCTGAGGAAATGGCAACTAATGGAGGAGTTAATGAAAAAAACACGAGGATCCGTGATTTTGTACGACACGTCTTTTTTGTGACAACTTCACGCATACTCCTCAGGGACCCTGCTAGGAATTATGAGTTGAAGCCTATCCACTTCAATCTTTTGCCATCATTTTATGAGATGCCGGCAGATAATGTTTTGAACTTTATCCTGGAGTTTTCTGCAGTTCTGTCACAGCCCAACTTCTTAATCAAGAAATTAGACTGTGACTAATGACTCTTTATGAACCATTAGGACTAATGACGATCGAAAGAATCTAATAAGGGATGTGACAACAATATACATGGAGATTTAATAATAGGTGACCTCAAATGAAGTATTAATTTCTGTCAGTACATCCTAATTCGTTTCTATAAATTCAAATCAATAAAAGGAATAATGGAGATAGGATAATCAACGATAATAGACTTTTATCCAAAAAAGGTTTTCCTTCCATAATTACAACAATCACTTAACGATCATTCAAGTCAGAGTGTGGCAACAGAAAAGGTAGTTGAGTTATATGTATGAGGACATATAACTCTGGGCAACAACTTATAACAACAAGCACCAAAGTTTCACTTAACAACAAGACGAAGTAGGCATCAACATAGGTTCAAGATGAACTTTCAACAACATATCATCATAATAAGTCCGACTCTAACATTCTTGAACATCCATTTCAACCAACAACCCCACTAATGTTACTTCAAATAACAAAAGATTTATCGGAGCTTGACTCCAACCCACGACTACCAATCAACACCAAATTTGTTTCCAACAACAAGATATCAAGAAATTCAATCTCAACGACCACAACCAAACGTATGGAACAAACAAAATAACAAAAGATGTTTCCAATATATATGACGAAAATCATAACCACGGTCACCACAGTGTTCCTTTTTTCAATTCCATCTCCACGATTCCAGCTCAACCTGCATGTTTAGAAATACATACAGGGCGTGAGTACATAAGCATTCAGTGGACATATGCCGAAAACATTTAAAAGTTTGCTCTTAGAGCTATAAGATTGACTTGCCGTAACTTTGCAATACACATGGGTTTTAGTGTAAAAACCTGCGCATGCTTTTCGTAATAAAACACTTGCTTTCATTTTCATAGCATTAAAACAAATGCATATGCATGATTTTTGTCTGCAGACATCTTTCTCTTCCCATATCCACGTACTTTCTTTATGTTGAGAAGTTTTGTGACTATTATTAAGTACAAATGGGCTTGATTTTAGTATCTTATGGGCCATGTTTTTATTATTATTTTCGCAGCATATATGATCTTAGAATCCTTCTAAGATAAGGAGACCTGTTTTGATTAGGAATCATTCTTCGACAAGGATTATGGTTCTTTATTTTTTCGCCTATATAAAAGCTTGTAAGCATACGAAAATATTCAGCTTTTGATTTCCAATATATGTGAGTTTTATTCTCTCTTCAATAGCTCTTGAATTTCTTGAGATTTGCCAAGTTATTCAATTATCGACTTAACCAACGAGTCGATCCGTAATAACCGAAAAATTTAAAACTTTTATTAGTGATGTTTGAATCACTTAGTTGTGGTTCTTAGACCTTAATTATGTTTAAGGAAACCAATGAAACGAATTAGAATCGATTAGGAGATCGAATACTAAAGAAATCAAAAACTGATAACTAGTCCTACCGGATTAGGGTTTTTCGAGTAGGCCTGAACATAGAATGAAAGATCGAGAATGAATCTCCACGAACGGATTTCATTTTTAGAATCCTCACACGAAAACATGTGAGAATGCAAAGGATGAGAATTTTCGGGCATACTTGCCCGGTCAGTCTTAAAAGCACTATTTACGAGCCTAACAACTTCCATCCGTGCTAATCATAATAAATAGTGATAACAACCAAAATCATGAAGGAATAATTTATTATGAATTTAGAAATTATAAGAATCAATTTCAAGGAATTCTCAAGAACTTAACCGAACAAGGGTAAAATATACCGAAAACCCTAATTTGATCCGAACGACCAAACTCGAACCGAGGGTCTAAATCAATAAAATATGCTTTATAAGACTCAAATTATTTATGAAAGCTCAAAATTCAAGAGAATTTTGAATGGACATATTTTAATCACGGACGCTGCTTTTTCCGCGATAACTCGGAATTGATTTATCGAACGACGTCCGAACGTCGTGAAATTTTTATGAACATTAAAATAAGTCTTTAAAGGCTATTTAATAAGATAGAACCTTAAGGTTCCGAGAAATCGATCGAAGTGCGTTAAAACTTAAAGAGTCGGATTAACATACCAAACGGGTAATTTGACCAATCCACCTCCCAACTACCACCAAGACCACCCTAAATGGGAAATGACAGCCATTAGGTCTGCCATAACAAGGAAAAATCGTCCAAAGAGCAGCCCATTTCCCTTTCACTTTTTCTCTCATTTTCAAATTTCTCTACACTTTTCAAACCCCAACACTAAATCCTCCCTCCCCAACCTCTCCCACACTCAAATAATCCTTCTAAGACCATAGGAAGGTATTATTCATCATCCTCTTCTATCCTAATGGAGTGGAATATTTATTTTGAATTTTGGGTTTAAAACCCTAGTTTGCTCCTATTTATTTTCGTGACTTTAGAGCCTCCAAATGCTCTTGAGTCGTGAATGAAAAATGCTTAGAATGATGTTCTAAGGCTACAGTAAAATTTCATAATTTTTGGAGCATGTTTATATTTTTTTGATTTATGCTTTATTTATTTTTAAATATCTTAAAGCATGATTTTGTGAATATTATTTGATATTGTTGCTTGCTAATGTATTATAAGCATTTAGTATAAATATCATAATTTTCCAGAATACTTTAAAAAAAAAAACGTGAGTGTTGAGGCTTATTTAGGCTATGGTTTGATTTTTATTTTGAAAATAGTTGAGCTATGGTGTTTAAAATATGATGTGAACATCATATAAAAATCTTGGAATTTTTGAAACACATCTCCTATTTTATTTTATTTTGACCGATTATATTTATATACTTTTAGAGTATTGTTTGGTTTTTGTTTGTTGAAAATAGTTGAGATATGGTGTTTAGGGTATGATATGAACATCATACATTAACCTTGAATTTATTCAAACACCTCTCCTATTTTTTTTATAAGAACCGTGGCTTATATATATATATGTAGTCTTTTATTTGATTTTTATTGTTGAAAATAATAGGATGTGTAATATTATGAATATTGGTAAATGTTGGTGTTAATATTACATGCTATTACATATACAACCATATTGTGAAGGATTGGAAATTTTGAATATGTATATATATATATATGTGAATACCGAAAATTAATGATGATGAAAAGCATGGGTTTAAATTTTAATGCATGATACGAAGTGATATTTCATGTTTAGTATATAGTATAAGCATAAAATAATTTTTGTGGGATTTATTGAACACCAAAGCTTGTTGATTTGAAATTTTAAAATTACAAAGATTTTAACCTATGGTTTAAAATTTTATATGATGATATTGAGTTGATAATTAAATTCTATAGTATGATAGGAGTACAACATGATTTTATTGGAATTTATCGATACGTATGCTAATTGTTGCTAATTATCGAAAACGTGAAATGGCTAAGTATGAGTTCGTTTCTAATGTTAAATGATGCTATGATGGTTAATTATAAACTTAGAATGAATGGTTGTGATTAGAGTGGATGAATGAAACACTTATGCACACTTACACAATGATTGTGTATTGCATTAGAAATTAGGGTTTTCTAATGCTTAGCATAGTTTATGTTGTGTATGGTTTTGTCGATGTTGAATGTTTATGTTTATGTTGAACCGACAAACCAAAACCCCGAACGTAAACAACATAATACTATATGAACGAGAATCCAAAAGAAATCGACCAATTTCGATAACTTAAGATGAAATAAACAAGAATCGAAGTTAGATACTAATTAGGGTTTTATTAATGAAAGGATACCCAAACGTGAGTTCCTACGTTAGAAAAACCAAGAGTCGAGCTACAACGTTAATATTCAATAACGACAACTCACTACGACATTAGTCGGGCGTAAACACAACTCGATAATGAATAACGATTATACGACATATGTAACCTCCCATGAAGTTAAGTTAAATAGACAATGTCGTAATGTGTAAGCAACGATTCGAACACATGATGTCGATCCTTATGTCTCAAAAGCCGAGTTAATATTCTGAGTACTCCATTTAGTCTTAAGTACTAATTACTTACATGATGGCATATGTCCACTGATTTGTAAGTCAATATTCCTCTTTAATTATCATGCTAATACGACAAGTCGTCACATAACCTACTAGACGTAACTATAATTGTTAAGTCTAGTTAGTGGCTTGAGAATATCCTAATTTACCAATCATAATTTGATTACCGATAACCTATAACGTAATAACGTTAAAACAAAACTAAGGTTAAGAGTCACGGATAGACTCGGATTATGTAATTCATAATTGAAGTTCACCTATGGACGACGAGGTAATATAGCCTCGTGACTGGGAATGTAAGATAATAGAAATTATCTTAAAACAATCACATAAAATCATAAAGAAACCCTAATTGGGAACTTTAAAGTCGTAATTTATAAACCACCATCGATCGATAGAAAGAACCTAAGAACGGCTATTTTCTTATGAAGGGTTCGACGGGCGAAGTTGCGAGGAAGGATACTCACCGCTCATTTAGAACCACTAAGCTTTGGATTAGCAGGTGGGCTTTCTTGAAACAAAAATGTTATGCATATCTCAAAGCATGATTTACAAAGCTTTACGAAATATTATTACATAAACTGTTATTGACTGCCAAATGTTTATGTTTTGTTGTGATCCTATCTGAGATTGGTATATCAATGTGGTATGTGAATGAGTTGGTCCACCAACGTTAAAAAAGGGTAACGATCGGATCCGACTTAGTTATGGCGACTAACTCGGATTGTGTACACGTGTGACCGTGTGTGTTAAGGTTAGCTACCTCGATCGGTCACGGCGACTATGTGTAGGTGGCCACCCATAGGCGCGAATGGAATGAATGAATGAATGAATGATCGATATGGAAACAACGTGAATGAAATAGTCGCCCGACGCTTTTGGAAAACGATAAAATATTTGATAGGCATGAGTCTTTAACCAAAATCCTCATGCGCTATTGTGGGCGCTAATAACTTTTGACAAAGAAAATGTTTTGCAACGAGTCCACCGAGTACTTTTGTACTTAGCCCGCATTTCGTTTTGACGTGCAGTTGAGCAAGGATCGATGATGGGTGCGAGGTGGTGCAGTAGCGCCTATTTTGATGCTTAATTAGAAAGGTTTCTAGAACCTGGGCATGCATCGTCATATGCATGTCCACACGCTTAATTGCCGCCTAACTCGATATTATTAATGTTTTGATTATAACCGCTTATTTCAGTATTGAATTGGAGGTCGTACTGTACTTTAAATTTCGCCTCGATTGGGTTATGTTGAACTTGAACCCTTTCGACAAGTCCTTCTAGGACTTGAGTTGGTATCGATTGTTTATCCCTTTTAACCTATGCGTTATTAAGTAGTTGATTGGTTGATCGCTTTGATTAGCTATGTTTATTTCCGCCGCTTTATCATACCAAAGGACGATCCATATGATCCGTACTTCATTGGAAAGTCGGGTCGTCACACGATCATCCCTCGTTGTGTGTCATTCATCATCCTCGAGTTGCTGCGTCAACTTCACGTTGGGATATAGGCGACATACTGATCTATATCACTTCTTAGGTTAGATTCAGAGGTTTCAGGATTTTCCATCGGTTTCGTTCAAGTTCTTCCGTTCGCGTGTCGATAGATCCTTCGTACCCGCGAGGATCGTATCATTTGGTATCAGAGCCATCCGTTCGTTCGTCCATCCGTTCGTCATCCAGCCGTTCGTTCGTCTATTCGTCCGTTCGTCGTCCATTCGTTCATCATCCAGGTTTCGTTTCTTTTTTTTTTCGTGTCAAGGTATCGTTTCTTTCATCCGTTTCATTTTGACTTTTGTGACTTGGGTAGTGGCTAGGGTTGGTTCATCCATTTTTTTTAAATCAGCGTCTACCACATCTGTGATCATTATCCATATCGTGATCATACATTATCCATATCGTACATTATCCATATCGTTATCCATATCATACATTATCCATATCATACATTATCCATATCCTTATCCATATCATACATTATCCATATCGTTATCCATATCATACATTATCCATATAGTTATCCATATAATACATTATCCATATCGTTATCCATATCATTATACATATCGTTATCCATATCATACATTATCCATATCGTTATCCATATCAATATCCGTATCATGATTTTTTTTCGCTCTTGAGATTTTTTTTTGCATCCACGTTCTGTTAGGATTTGAAAAAAAAATATAGAAATTTTTGAAACCTGTTTCGAGCAAATTGGTTCTTTGCGTTCCTTGGTACGTTTAGAGTCGTTTGGTATATGTTCTGTGTGCACTTTTTCTGAAATTCCGTTAAGCCTCATTATGTTTTCTGGGTTCCTTGGGTAGTATAGGTCGTGTTGAACAAGTTTCTGCACAACACATTTTTGAGTCTTCATTTTTTATTTTTTTCGTGTCTTTTCTTTCGTGTCTTTCCCTTTCGTGTCCTGTTTGATTTGTTGGTATTGAATTCATTGGTGGATTGAGAGGATTTGAGACTTTTGAAGGAGAATTTGAGTGGTAAAAGACGAGTGGGTGAGATTATTAGAGTGTTTAAAAAAGCCAATTTTGAGTGATACACGAGTGCTGAGTGATTCATTTTGAGTTATACACGAGCGTTTGTGAGTTGGTGATGTTCCTGTTATTTTTATCTTTCTAACGTTTTCTGCAGCAATGTCTAAGAAGGTGGAGTCAGATGGGTCATGTCATAAAGATGACGATGATTCTATCAATCGTCAAACAAAATTCATGATGAAGGCCTCATGCTCGAATCGGAAAAAATAATCACAAAAGAGATGGAGGAGCTACATGATCGAATTAATGCACTGAAGAAAGACCTTGTATGAAGGAGCGACGCGTCGGTTAGATCCTATTGTATATCAACGAGGTGGAGGACTTAAGAGAGGCAGAGGCTATGTAAATTTTCGCCGAGATAATAGATACGAAGAGGTGAAATCGACAATGAGGAAGACGAGTTTTTCGACTTTGATGAAAGGCGGCCTAGAGGAAGGATCGAGAAGATAACAACTGAAAGAAAGATCAAGATGAACATCTTTTCTTTTCAAGGGAAAAATGATCATGAATTATACTTGGAGTGGGAGAGAAAGGTGGAGCTCATGTTTGATTGCCATAACTATTCCGAGCTCAAGAAGGTGAAGTTGGCAGCAATAGAGTTCTCTGATTATGCACTTGTTTGGTGGGATCAGTTGGTAAGTATTAGGAGGAGAAATCGAGAGCAGCCGATCCAGACATGGGAAGAGATGAAGGCTGTTATGAGGAAGCGTTTTGTTCCTCCTCATTACTATCGTGAGCTGTATAACAAGTTACAGAATTTGAGACAGGGCGGTAGGAGTGTGGATGAGTACTACAAGAAGATGGAGGTAGCGATGATTCGAGCTAATGTGGAAGAAGACATGGAAGCCACAATGGTGAGATTCTTGGCCGGTCTGAATTGGGAGGTTCGAGATAGAGTGGAGCTGCAGCATTATGTTGAGCTGGAGGATATGGTGCACATGGCCATAAAGGTAGAGAATCAGCTCAAGAGGAGGGGTAACAACAGCAGTGGCTCGAGGCAGAATCAGACCAACTGGAGGCAATCCCAACCAGCCTCTAGTGATTCCTTATCAAAAGGGAACCAATGGAAGAAGGAGACACCGCAAAGAGATGAGAAGAAGCCGTTCGTGAAGCCCCGAGCAGATTCTTCGAGTTTTGCAAACCAAGGTACTCCCGTGGCCTGAAATCGTGATATTAAGTGTTTTACTTGTCATGGTTTTGGGCATGTTGCTAGTGATTGTCCGAACAAGAGAGTTATGATCATGAGAGATGATAGAGAGGTGATGACGAATGATGAGGCTGTCGATCCAGAGATGCCAGCCTTTGGAGATCCTGATGATGAAGAAGATGAGGTTGAAGAGATCTTACCACCAGTCGAACAACTTTTTGTAGCTAGGCGAATTCTGAGTGCCCAAACTCAGTCAGATGAGAGAGAGCAACGAGAGAACATCTTTCACATGAGATGTCATGTGGAAGATAAGGTGTGCAGTGTCATTGTTGATGGAGGGAGTTGCACAAATGTGGCTAGTGCAGCCATGGTTCAGATATTGGGGTTGGCCGTGGTGAAGCATCCCAAGCCATACCATTTATAGTGGCTGAATGATACTGGCGTCATCATGGTGACGAGGCAAGTGCATTCCTATTCGCATTGGGAAGTATGAGGATGAGGTATTGTGTGATGTGATCCCAATGCAAGCGAGCCACATTTTGTTGGGACGGCCTCGCGGCTTGATCGTAGTGTTACTCATGATGGCTTCACCAATCGATACACATTTGAGTATAAGCAGAAGAAAGTGTCACTTGTTCCTCTTACTCCTTCTCAAGTTTATGAGGATCAAGTGCAGTTGGCCAAGGAGGCGGAAAAGATGAAGTCGAGTAAGGGGCAAACTGTGGAGAAGAAGGAGAATGGTCTCGATCCGTAAGTCCTTTCTTCCAAGGGCTAGTGATTGGAAGTGGGAAATGAACAAGCAAAAGTCATTTATCGTGCTGTTGTACAAGAAGAACTTGATTATCACTAACGATCTCACTTCTCTACCCCCTTCTATTCGTTATGTTTTGCAGGATTTTGATGATGTCTTTCCCGAAGATACGCCTCATGGTTTACCACCAATTCAAGGGATTGAGCATCAAATTGATTTTATGCCTGGAGCAACACTTCCTAATAGACCAGCCTACCGAACCAATCCGGAGGAGATGAAGGAGTTGGAGAGACAAATTGGGGAGTTGCTAGCCAAGGGGCACGTGAGGGAGAGTTTGAGTCCATGCGCAGTTCCAGTCCTACTTGTGCCAAAGAAGGACTCGACTATGAGGATGTGTTGTGATTACCGAGCTATCAACAACATCATGGTAAAGTATTGATATCATATTCCTCGTTTAGATGATATGCTTGATGAGTTATATGGTTCTTGCGTGTTTTCTAAGGTTGACTTGCGTAGTGGATATCATCAGATTAGGTTAAGGAGGGAGATGAGTGGAAGACTGCTTTTAAGACAAAACTTGGTTTATATGAGTGGTTGGTTATGCCTTTTGGCTTGACTAACGCCCCTAGTACGTTTATGCGTCTTATGAATCATGTTTTGCGTTCTTTTATTGGTAGATTTGTAGTAGTCTATTTTGATGATATCCTAGTGTATAGCAAGAGTCATGATGAACATGTTGAGCATTTGAGGACTGTTTTAGATGTGCTTAGGAAAGAGAGGCTGTTTGCTAAACTTAAGAAGTGCATCTTTTGTACGGACAAGCTTGTGTCTCTTGGTTTTGTTGTTAGTGCATAGGGTGTACAGGTTGATGAGGAGAAAATACGAGGTATCCAAGAGTGGCCGAGTCCGAAGAGCAAGTTAGAAGTTTTCATGGACGTGCTAGCTTTTATAGACGTTTTGTGTCATATTTTAGCAAAGTGTTGCAGCCCCATTAACTCAAGTTATCAAGAAGAATGTGGAGTTTAAATGGGAAAAGGCCCAAGAAGAGGCGTTTTAGCTTTTGAAGTACAAATTGACCCACGCCCCGATATTATCTCTTCCTATTTTTTCAAAATCTTTTGAGATTGAATGTGATGCTTCTAGTGTTGGTATTGGTGCAGTTTTGATGCAAAAGGGCGACCGGTGGTATGATTTCAATGAGAAGCTAAACAGAGCCACGTTGAACTATCCAACATATGATAAAGAGCTGTATGCGCTGGTTCGAGCATTGAAAACGTGGCAACACTATTTGTGGGTCAAGGAGTTTGTCATTCATACTGATCATGAGTCGTTGAAGCATTTGAAGGGGCAACACAAGCTGAATAAGAGACATGCAAGGTGGATGGAATTTGTGGATACATTTCCCTATGTCATCAAATATAAGCAAGGTAAAGAGAATGTGGTGTCGGATGCTCTATCTCGAAGGTATGCCTTGATCGTTACTTTAGATGCTAAGTTGCTTGGATTTGAGTGCATTAAGAGTGTGTATGTGAGTGATGATGATTTTGGTGAGATATATCAAGCATGTGCAAAATCTGCTAGTGGAGAGTACTTTAGGCATGATGATTACTTGTTTAGGAAGAATAAGCTTTGTGTTCCTAAATGCTCTTTGCGTGAGTTGTTGTTACTTGAGTCTCATGGTGGAGGATTAATGGGACATTTTGGTATTGCTAAGACTCTAGTCAGATTGCAAGAACATTTCTTTTGCCACACATGAAACGGATGTTGATCGTATTTGTGGTAGATGTGTTACATGTAGTCAAGCTAAGTCAGTCTAGTTCCCATGGTTTGTATACTCCATCGCCTATTCCAACAAAGACCTTGATAGATATTTCTATGGATTTTGTGTTAAGATTGCCTAGAGTAAGAGTGGTAGAGATTCCATCTTTGTGGTTGTTGATCGATTTTCTAAGACGGCACATTTCATTTCATGTCATAAATCTGATAATGCATCTCATGTTGCTGATTTGTTCTTTAGAGAAATTGTTAGATTACATGGCATACCTAGGACTATTGTTTCTGATAGAGATGCTAAGTTCTTGAGCTACTTTTGGAAAACTTTATGGTGTAAGTTAGGTACCAAACTTTTGTTTTCTACTACTTGTCATCCACAAACTGATGGCCAAACTGAAGTAGTAAATAGGACTTTGTCTACTTTGCTTAGAGCTATAATCAAGAAAAACATTAAGTCTTGGGAAGAGTGTTTGCCGCATGTTGAGTTTGCATATAATCGTTCTGTTCACTCTGCTACTCAATTTTCGCCTTTTGAGATTGTGTATGGTTTTAATCCTTTGACTCCATTGGATTTGTCTCCTTTACCTGCACATGAGCATACTAATCTTGATGGCCAGAAGAGAACTGAGTTTATGAAACAGATTCATGAGAAGGCAATGATGAATATTGAGAGGCGAATAGAGCAGTACGCCAAACAAGCCAATAAAGGGCGTCGCAAGGTGGTGTTTGCACCCGGTGATTGGGTGTGGCCACATATGCCCAAGGAGAGGTTTCCATTGCAAAGACGTTCCAAGTTACTACCGCGAGGCGATGGGCCTTTTCAAGTGTTGGAGCACATCAATGATAATGCTTACAAGCTGGACTTACCAGGTGAGTATAATGTGAGTCCTACTTTTAATGCGACTGATTTGAGTCCGTTTGATGTAGGTGATGACTTGGATTTGAGGACAAATCATCTTCAAGAGGAGGGGAATGATGCAGCCCAAGGTTCGTTGATTCCCGACCCGGTTCGTGTTCCCATTGGACCAACTACAAGGGCTCGAGCAAAGCAGTTCAAGGAAAGGTTGCTGGTCTTAGTTCAAGAAGTTTGGGCTCAAGAGTTAATGAAGAAGCCAATTGGAGACGGACTGGAAGGCCCAAGTTTTGTGAATATTATTAAGTACGAATGGACTTGATTTTAGTATCTTATGGGCCACGTTTTTATTATTATTTTCGCAGCATATATGATCTTAGAATCCTTCTAAGATAAAGAGTCCTGTTTTGATTAGGAATCCTTCGTTGACAAGGATTAGGGTTCTTTATTTTTTCGCCTATACAAAGGCTTGTAAGCATACGAAAATATTTAGCTTTTGATTTTCAATATATGTGAGTTTTATTCTCTCTTCAATAGCTCTTCGAATTTCTTTAGATTTACCAAGTTATTCAATTATCGACGAATCAACGAGTCGACCATCCCTCGTTGTGTGTCATTCATCGTCCCCGAGTTGTTGCGTCAACTTCACGTTGGGATATTGGCGACATACTGATCTATATCACTTCTTGGGTTAGATTTAGAGGTTTTGGGATTTTCCATAGGTTTCATTCAAGATCTTTCGTTCGCGTGTCGATAGATCATTCGTACCCATAAGGATCGTATAATCTTCCATCTTCGTTTTCCTTTGAACCTTTGATTTTGGTGCATCATCTTTTATGGAGTTTGATTTTGAGATGGGGTTGGATTTGATTCAGGGGCCATGTTTTCTGACTGCAGCTCCAATTCCATGTCTAAAACCCTATTTAACGTCTTAGCATATGATGTAGGGAAATCTGATAGGATCTATCTTGGATGTTTAATTCACCATACATTGATTATATACCTAGCATGCACCTATATAATTAATTGCAACATGTTGGTGTTTTCTCGTGTTTACCTGCGAATTTGTCAGGCGAGAATTACATCAAGACTCGTGCTTTGATCTTCTGGACTGTATCCCGATTGTCTAAACTCCAATGTCGAGTGAGGACAATCTATAGAGAGTACTGCAGAAATTCGCCTTCTTACACTCCTTGAGACTTTCGAAAATCCTAACTATTGGATAGTATAATTTTTGAAATTCTCCTCTTAGGATTCGTGTTTGATTTTCTCTCACCTTATATTTATAATGCAACCCTAAATCCTATCTAGATAGGATCTCTGCATATCTAATAAATATAATAATATCTCTTCAGATAGAGAGGATCAGAACAGAGTCCCAGAGGGACTCTTTAAGGAGATGGACGAAAATTCTCTTAGCTCCAGGCTTGGATGGGCCAGCCCAGGGATCAAATGCAAGGAATAAAGATGGGCCTCAAATAAATTAATTATCTTATGTTCAGCCCAGAACATAAATTAATTCATAAACATTTATTCATGCCATTAGAGAATAAATGCTGACTTACCCCTTTATTTTCGAAGTTGAGTCGGGCTCGCACTTAGACTCTACGAATCCCCGTATTTAAGATATCGTATGTCCATTAATTATTTACACGTTATGTCGCTTAAAATAATTAATCTCTTTAATTCCTTAAGTAATACCACTCAACCTTATTAAGGGGACGTCATCATCCTTGACGGATATGGTGACTCGATACAGTCAAATAGTATGACATACAAGCACTGCCACCACCCAAGATGCGGAGAATATTGGGTTATCTCATGTAACCATCAACCATAACAAGTCAAAGTGATGGTCAACAACTCTTACTCATCTAAAACCTTATCGAGGTTTAGATCAACGTAAAGTCACTGAGATCTAGGTTCTTCACGACGGTCAAATAGAAGAACTTATCTCACTGTGATCCATCAATATGTCTGAGACATACTAGTACAGACAAGCAACCAAGTCAAGTCACTTCTTATATATACCGCAACCTATACCAACAACTCGTCCTCAAGTTGTCTCAGTTGTGATTCTTTTTATATCTCATTAAGCTTGACCAATCATATAGACTTCTGTGATCTACTACACACTGTATGATCTAGCTTATATATGAGATAAAGGGACATACATATTCAATCAAGTAAACAATTCAGATAGGAGATTATTATAGTGATAACAGGAAACATTGTATACAAACTCAACCAAATCCAACAATCTCCCACTTATACTAAAGCAAACTTTTAGTATACAATGTGTCTCTCTACTAGCTATTACAAACAACACCACCATCACTTTGCTTCTTCCACTTCTACAAAAGTTTTCTTTCTAAGTGGGTGCCATCTTGCGCAATCCAAGTCCTCGAATATGATATTCGTAGACTTTTTGTGGCAGGCTCTTCGTGAATGGGTCAGCTAGGTTATCCGTAGTACCAATCTTTTCAATCAGCACGTCTCCTTGTCTAACGATTTCTCGTATGATATGGTACTTTCTTTCTATGTGTTTGGTTGCCTTTTGGGTCCGTGGTTCCTTCGAGTTTGCCACTGCACCTAAGTTATCACAATATACTATGATACTCTTGGGCAAACAATGTACCACATCTTGATCCATGAGGTAGTTCTTGAACCATACAACCTCCTTAGCAGCCTCCGAAGCGGCTACATATTCGGCTTCCATGGTAGAGTCCGTGAATGGATCGCCGCTTGCACTCGCCAGATACGGATCCTCCTCCCAAGGTAAACACATAGCATGAGGTAGACCTTTTTCATCACGGTCACTTGGAAACCGAAGTGCGAATAACCCAAAGGCATTAGACTATCTCGCCTGTAAACCAACCTATAATATCGAGTCCTTTCGTGTACTTGACTATACGCTTTACCGCAGCCTAATGAGCTTGTCGTGGTTAGATCGATATATAGCTACTATGCCTACCGTGACAGCGTATATCGGGTCTCGTACATAGCATTGTATACATGAGACTTCCCACGCGAAAAGCGTAGGAACTCGTCTCATTTCCCTATCTCCTTTGCAATCATAGGTGATCGCTCCTTAGATAAACGAACATCATGTCGAAAGGTAGCAACCTTCTTGGCGGTCGCATGCTAAAACGAGTAATTACAAGATCAATGTAAGACGCCCGAGATAAGCTCAACATTTTCCTCTTGCGATCTCGGTGAAACCTCGATCCTAAGAATGTACGCATCTCCTAAGTCTTTCATTTGAAACCGATCGGATAACCAACTCTTTACGCCCGATATGACTTCACATTGTTACCAAGTAGAAGGATGTCATCTACGTAAAGTGCACCTAAATACCACATCACCGCTAACATCCAAACGATACACACAACTTTCACTATGCAACTGGGTAAATCCATAGGATTTTACCACCTTGTCAAAACGTAGTTCCATGATCGGGAAGCTTGCTTAAGTCCATAAATGGACTTATTAAGCTTCCATACTAGATGCTCTTCACCCTTCACCACATAACCTTTGGGTCTGCCGCAGATAGATGTCTCTACCTTCTTCAAGGTAACCGCTAGAAAAGCGGTTTTACATCCATTTGCCAAACCTCGCGTTTAGGAGTCGCATGGCTAGAAGAATTCGATGGACTTGAGCATTGCCATAGGCGAAAAGGTCTCATCGAAATCGATGCCCTCAATTTGAGTGTACCCTTTCGCTATAAGCCTGGCTTTAAAACCGAAACCTCTCCTCTCAATCTCTCTTCCTTTCAGATACCCACTTACTACCTACGGCTTCCTTACCATCCGTAGAGGTGTCTTTTGTATACATCCATAGCTGTTATGGACTTAATTTCTAAGTCCATAGCGTGTGCCATGATTTTGCATCCGTGTCTTGACGCCTCATTGTATGTCCATGGGTCGATTACACCGCTCGTTTCTCTGGGACTAAATATGAAGATTCACCCATGAATATAAATCACTCGGGTTGATGAACAACCTCCCACTACGACGAGGCGCCATCGACACAATGGCAACGGGGTACAAAGAATATGTGGTTATTTATCTCAGATAACTTGTCGGATAGGTGCCACTTGTACATGCGGTCGGTATTCCAATGGAACTCGACCTACTTTAATATCTTCAAGTGTTTGGTGTCGATCCTCCCACTGTAGACCTACATCTTGCACCTTTCGTTTAATCGGTGGCGTATCACGATCATCTTCTAATTCTTCAAGTATGATTTCAACTTTGGATTTATGGTTTTTCATATAATCCTCTTCTAAGAAAAGGGCATTAGTGATAATAACGACCTTCCGATCCTTAGACTATAGAAATAACCACCATTCGCTCCTCTAGATAGCCAATAAACAAAGATTGCTTCTTGATCTAGCCTCCAACTTGTCACTTTCTTGTTCAAAGACATGTGCCGGACTACCCTATATCCTTATGTGGTTTAAACTAGGCTTGCGCCCAAACCATAACTCGAAGGGGTCTTATCGGTCGACTTGATGGTACTAGATTGAGCAAGTATACTGCTTCTAAGGCATACCCAAGAACGAAATAGCAATGTTACATAACTCATCATTGATCTAACCATTTCTAAGAGAGTCCTATTTCTTCGCTCTGACACACCATTTTGCTGTGGTATGCCCGGTGTAGTGAGCTGGGAGGTAATCCCACACTGCACAAAAAAATCCATGAACTCGTTACTGAGGTATTCGCCACTGCGATCAGACCGCAGTGACTTGATACTCTTACCTAGCTTCATCTCCACTTCCGCCTTAAATTCTTTAAATTTCTCAAAGCATTCAGACTTGCGGTGAAGCAGGTATATGTATCCGTACCTTGAGTAATCGTCATTGAAAGTGACAAAATACTCATACCCTCCACGAGCTTGTATGGACATCGGTCCACACAGGTCAGAATGGACTAGCTCCAACACTTCCTTGGCTCTATAACCCTTCGCTTTGAGCGGTGCGGTCGAAATCTTTTCTTCTATCTGTGATTCGCAGACCGGGGAGAGTAATCTGTAATATCACCAACGCCTATTCTTAGCCAGTCTTTGTATCCTATTTAGATTGATGTGGCCAAATCTAAGATGCCAAAGAAATATGGTGTCATTTAGAGAAGAAGACTTCATCTTCTTAAGGTTTGATGTAGATGCAACATAATTAAAGATATTATGTTTTGCAGAAATAGTATAAAGCAAATTATATAAACTGCCACCACAGATAACTTCGTCATTTCTTATGATAGAAACACCACTATAAAAAATAACAGAATATCCATGTATAAATAGTTTGAAAACCGAAATAAGGTTTCGTCGAAACTCCGGCACATATAAAACGTCTTTTAATACTAAAATTGTCCTATCAAAGCATAAAGAAACATCTCCGACTGCAACAACCTCGACTTTCGCCGCGTTGCCCATGGAGATAGTTATCTCGCCATCAAACAGCTCCCTTGTCTGCAGGAACCCCTGCAAGGTGTAACAAACATGATCAGTCGCACTCGTATCTACTACCCATGAATGAGTAGAATAAGTCGCTAAACATGTTTCCGTTATTAAAGCAAATGGCGTACCTTTAGCTTTGAGCATAGGGCACTTAGCCTTCCAATACCAGCCTCACCGCACTTGAAGCATTGCCCTTCTCCTCGCTTTTTCAAACCATTTGGTAGAGCCCTTTGTATTGCTCTCCCACTTTTCTTTAGCCTTAACATCTCGAATTCCACTTTATCTTTTCATCTTCGATAAAACATGGTCTTCCTCGAGGTGCGTATTAAAGATCGTGCACCTTGCCCATTTTGTATTCATCCGTTACTAAATCCTCTTGCAATGAATCTAGAGTATAATTTTATCATAAAGGACTACTCCACAACGGAAGTCATCAAAAGACTTGGGTAAACTGTTGAGGATCATATCGATTCTGACTATGTCATCAATATATCCTCCAACCAATTCGAGCTCTCCGAAGAGATTGATCATTTGCTCTACATGGTCATGCACTGAATCGCCTCCCTTCATTGAACTTGACATAATTAATTTTGTTAAATTATGATTAGCTATTCTGTCCGACTCCCCATACGATTTCATGAGATTTAGCCATATAGTGGCTGCATCTTCCATCTCTTGATGCTGGAGTTGCAAGGACTCGCACATGGTGACCAAAAGAAGGCACTTTGGCATTCTATTCGATTTGTCTCATTTCTCGTGCTCCTTGCGCTCCTCATCAGTAGATGAATCGTCCAGGGGTTTGGGACGGGGTGTAGTGAGTACAAATAAATTTTCTTCGGAAGTAAGAACAAACTCAATGTTTCGTTTCCACTCGATAAAATTTAGACCGGATAGAGGATTTTGTACGAGAATATTGATAATCGATGTAAGAGACATATCTGAAAAACAATGTAAACACATAAGCATACGATCGCACATAATTCGTAATAATAATATTGTAACCTTTTGATAAAACAATATTAATTGAAACCTCCAATCGCCAAGGAATCCCACATGCAAGCCACGTGTGTGGACGCTACACACGAACCCCCGACTGCACTAAAATATACCTTTTAGTCGCTTAATTTCAATCCATGTCAACTTATCTTTACGACAAATGAAATTAATGATTCGACCTTACTAGACCACATCACTATCACAAGAATGGACTTCGCGGGAAGTTGTACTTGAGGTGATGTCTAAGCAATGATCACAATTTTGACAAATAGAAATGAATTCTTAGAATTGGCATACTTACTCGAACCATACCGCTCCAATCCAAATTCTTTTGTAATCTTATTTTAAATCTATCTCTAGAGAACTTATGAAAATCACATATAAGCCAGCGTGGAAGTTTACACATGAAACACCCAATTTCTCAATAGATTAAAATATTTTATTTAGAAATTCCATCTAACAAACTTATGACAAACAATGCAAGCAAGCCACGCGGCGTGTGGACGCCACTCACAACACGTATCACTTTGTTTAGAGATCAAAATCGGAGGTCTCGACATTTTAATTTTAGAAATTAATATGTCGGGTTTCGCTTAGTCTTTTGTTTCAAAAGGTTTGTCCATGCAGATCACGTTATCCTAGCATGCTTTCTATAGAACTCAACATGTAAAACATGCTCGCAGAATTCTAAAATATGCTTCAAAAACGCGATAAACCTAGCATGCTTACTATGCTCATCTAATCACGAAAACATACAACATGTTTATCTACATAATTAAACATACATAGCATGCTTCTGCATTATTTAAACATCCACGACATGCTTTGAACGAAAAAAATAAAATAAATTCGTTCATCACGGCCCACTCGTGGATCCTTGCAAAGTACAGATCTTCAAAAATCTCGAAAACGGGCCTCGTGTGCACGAGCACGGACCGGATTTGGGCCGAAAATTTGAAAACGGGCCTGAACAGTGCATCGGGCCAGGTAGGGTCAAAAATCTGGAACCGGGTCGAAAAACGGGTCTGGACCGAAAAATCGGTGCAGGTGAAAGGGTCGGTCGGTCGGCCCAGATCGGCCCTAGCGTGCCCGCCCGCCCCTCACTCATTCTCGCGCCCCATCGCCGGAGCCACCGATGACCACGTGCCGCCGACCTTGCCGACACTCACCTCGCCATGCCGAGAGCTGCTGTCGAGTCGTCTGAACGCAGGTGTCGGAATCTATCAAGAAAGCCTGTGCGCGACTCGCGTGCCATCGACCAGCGAGCTGCCGAGGCATCCCGAACAGCCTGCCGAGAAGCTGCCGGGAGATTGCTGCCGAGTCTTCTGTGCGACGACCGAGCAATCCACGTGTGACTCGCGTCGCTGCCGACATCGCCGAGAAGACCTACCGAGGTGTGCCGAGAGCGCCGAGCAAGCGCTACCGAACTCGCACACTCAGTGCCGAGGCAGCCTAGGTGCTGTCGAGAAAACTCACGCGCGCACGTCTAGCACCGAGACGTGTCGAGACATCCCCGAGAGCCGCGCACCCCGCTCGCCCACCTACCAATGCCACCGAGATCCGCACAAGATGCTCGGCGCCGAGGCGTGTCGAGACGTCCGTGCGGAAACCGCACGCCCCGCACGCCGGACTACCGAGAGTTGCTGCCGGGGAAACCCGTCGAGGTCTGCTCGCCCGATGCTGCCGAGACCTACCGAAGCTATCCGTGCATGGGCTGCCGGATCTACCGAGGTCTGCCTGCCCGCGTACTACCGAGAAACGCATGCACGCTGTCGAGAAACGAGCTACAAGCTATGAGCACCGAGCACGCTTAACGTGCCGTCGCCCGCACACCCTCGTGCTGTGCATTCGGTTTTAGACCAGCCTCCCGTCGCACTGTGTGACGGGACTCCATCATCTCGTTCTTTGTGCTTTTCATCTTCGTTCCTCTTCTACAGATTATATTTACAAGAGAAACCTAATCTAACCACGGATTTTCTCATGGTGAAAAACAAAATCCGACAAAAATAAAAACGAGCCACGATGAACGACAGATCCACAATTAATTAATTGCGCACGTAATAATCAAACGTGAATTAATCCAACAGAGCCAAGATACTGAACCCAGGCTCTGATACCAATTGTAGGGAAATCTGATTTTAACCCTCTCCCGAGGATCTATCTTGGATGTTTAATTTACCATACATTGATTATCTACCTAACATGCACCTATATAATTAATTGCAACACGTTGGTGTTTTCTCGTGTTTACCTGCGAATTTGTCAGGCAAGAATTAGATCAAGACTCGTGCTTTGATCTTCTGGACTGTATCCCGATTGCCTAAACTCCAATGTCGAGTGAGGACAATCTATGGAGAGTACTGCAGAAATTCACATTCTTCCACTCCTTGAGACTTTCGAAATCCGTAACTATTGGATAGTATAATTTTTGAAATTCTTCTCTTAGGATTCGCGTTTGATTTTCTCCCACCTTATATTTATAATGCAACCCTAAATCCTATCTCTATAGGATCTGTGCATATCTAATAAATATAATAATATATCTTCAGATAGAGAGGATCGTAATGAGTCCCAGAGGGACTCTTTAAGGAGGTGGACGAAAATTCTCTTAGCTCCAGCCCTGACGGGCCAGCCAGAGAGATCAAATGCAAGGAATAAAGATGGGCCTAAAAAATTAATTATCTTATGTTCACCTGTAACATAAATTAATTCATAAACATTTATTCATGCCACTAGAGAATAAATGCTGACTTATCCCTTTATTTTCGAAGTTGAGTCGGGCTCGCACTTAGACTTTACGAATCCCCGTATTTAAGATATTGTACGTCCATTAATTATTTACAGCGTTCTGACTGCTTAAAATAATTAATCTCATTAATTCCTTAAGTAGTACCACTCAACCTTATTATTGTACTTGAGATAACTCAACCTGCAGGGTTTAGTACAATAAACCTTTTGAGGTCCTTAAGGGGACGTGATCGCTAATATTTCCTACCAAATAAATGATAGTAAAACAGCAAGTATATATATCGTAACCACATGGACTGCGACTCGAGAACACATCAAATAATTAACAAAGAATCTTTATTATTATCCAGGCAACAATATCAAGAGAGAAGATTGTAAAACTAGACTCGAAAATAAAGATAAGAATAAAATTAGATAGAAAAGACTGACCCTGGGATGTATTTAACATAACCGTATTCACACAATTAACCTATTAACTGCTTACCAATTTAATCCACATTCATATGAAGGATCACTAATATAACTATAGTTTCGTCAGATGCCCTATAGTAGTAGGTTAGCCTAAACTCTATCTTCGCCGGGTCTCAAGAGAAGTAAGCTAATTACCAAAAGCACACAAAGATTAACCTCCACAGCTCACCTATCTCCGCCAGTCTCAAGGTAAAATCAGATTATGAATTAAGATATCGATTATGCAATTAATTCCGCCAGGACATCAATCACATAACTAGCATGCATTAATATTGATCAGGTACCAACACATGAGAATTAAAACCAAGAATCATAAATCATGAATGGGACGGCAAAACAGTATCAACAGATAAATTATACGAATCTAGTCAGACATACAAACACTAGGATCAATACGGAAATTAGCTACGCATAATTAAATTACCAAAGCAATAAATAAATAAGAATAACATAAACTGGATTAAATCTATAAAACTGTAATATTCCACGAAGAACAATTGTAGCGACGTGAATCTGGAATTAAATCTGGAATATCGACAATAAAACTGAACTACGAATAAATGGTACGAAATTGGAATCAACTATTAAATACGGAACTAAACTAATATATGAAAAACAAAACTTGCAAGAAAAAGATGAAAGCTGAAGAAAATAAACTCTGTTCTGTATTGTAAAAACTCTCCGATCTAATGCGTGTCCAAGTCTGCGCTCCCCTAACGTCCGTGCAATCATATACAGAGGAAACCCTTCTTTTGTTCGCGAGACGCCATCGCGAGAGATGATAGCGAGCATCTGTCGTGAATGTTATTCCGCGTTACCTCGTGCCTTGAGCTTGCGAGCTTTGGTCGCGAACGTTTGTCGCGAATACTCTCAACTGCGTATTCCTTGCTTCCTCGCGAGTGTCTCTCGCGAGCTTAACTCGCGAAGTAAACCCACGAGCTCTCCGTGTTCTTGCGCTCGCTTCAGCTCACGGAACGCGCCGCGATCAGAATCGCGAAGGCGTGATGCTAAGTGTCTCAACTGGCTTTTTCCTTAGTTAATTCCTCATAATCGTGATCCACCTATTTGACATCAAAACCTATGCTAAAATGACATGAAATACACACGGCACAATATCTTCCAAGGTAAACATAAATATATCAAAGATGTACTCAAAAGATCACTTATCAATTATAAACGAAACGAATATAGCCTTATAAATCGTAAAATGAGGCTTATCAGATCGCCATCATCCTTAACGGATACGGTGACTCGACACAGCAAATAGCATGACATACAAGCACCGCCACCACCCAAGACGCGAGAATATGGGTTATCTCATGTAACCTCACCCATAATAAGTCAAAGTGATGGTCAACAACTCATACTCATCTAAAACCTTATCGAGGTTGAGATCAACGAAGTCACCGAGATCTAGGTTCTTCACGACGGTCGATAGAAGAACTTATCTCACCGTGATCCATCAATACATTCGAGACGCGTCAAGATGACAAGCAACCAAGTCAAGTCACTTCTTATCTATTCCGCAGCCTATACCGATAACTCGTCCTCAAGTTGTCTCAACTGTGATTCTTTTTATATCTCATTAAGCTTGACCAATCTTACAAAATTATGTGATCTACTACACATTGTATGATCTAGCTTATATATGAGATAAAAGGACATACATATGCAATCAAGTAAACAATTCAGATAGGAGATTGTAATAGTGATAACAGAAAACATTGTATACAAGCTCAACCAAAACTGCTTCTAGTATACAAATCAAACATATAATAGGGCAGGTTGGCTTGCCAGGATGACTCTAAGTTCTTGTCGTAAACCCGAACAGAATAGTTCGGCCATCTTCTCGTCTGTTTCTATCTTGTACGGCGCATAACATGATAGATTGCAAAATTCCTTATCATACTCGGCTATTGTTTTCTTTCCTTGTTTCAAATTCATAAACTCGATTTCTTTTTGTTTCCTATAACTGCGAGAAAATATATTTCTCAAACAACTCTTCTTTAAATTGTTCCCAATTAAAATTCTCCAATCTCTCAGGAGTTAGAGTCTTCTAGCGTGATTCCCACCAGAAGTCAACTGGTCCCTTCAATTGAAAGGAAATGCACAAAAGGCATTCCTTATCCGAGCATTCTAAAAATTTAAAGATTTTTTCCATCGGTCGAATCCATTCCTCTTCCTCGATAGGATTACCAGTTCCTCTGAAAAATAGTGGGTTTTGTCGAATGAATAATTCAGAAATTTTTCGAGTTGTTGGATGAGGGGTGTGTTCAGGGGTAGGTTGAGGTATATTTTCACTTTCTTGTTCTTCGACTATAGGAATTCGATTTCGACGTCTTGGCAGCATACTACATTTCAGGTTAATGAGAACAATATATGCAGTATGTAGAGAAGAAATTTATAAGAAAGCAAGTAAACTGTCATGTTTAGCAAATAGGGTTACATGAATATAAACTCACACAATTGCATAAACAATAGGTTCAAAGGTAAATAAGAAAATCAACATTCAACTCAATGTGGATATCTTTAAATTTTTCTTTTTATATCATGGGAAAATTGCCTCTTAGAGGACTTTTTACATAAAGGAAAATTTTGCCTTAGCAGAGTAGGCATCAGAAACTATTCTGGTTAGTCTATTGTACTACACGCTAACTAGGTTAAACTTTATACATCCATAGCTATTTACATCAGTCCTACTCAACTATCTATTCACAAATGTACAAAACCACTCATTTATTTCCATCTCACTTCTAATCTATCCTTGGTGCCGTATCATCTCCATTTCCAGGGCCAGACATCTCATTTCCTTCATTCATTCCTTCTACTCCCACGTCCGCATCTGGTATATCTTCATATTCTCTTCATCCGATACTTCCTCAATACATTCATCCTCTGGTGGAAGTTCAGAAGAACGATTAGCAAAGGAGGTAGGATGGGAATAGCTGATCTCAGTATCAAGAAGAGAAGGGTCCATAGTAAATGGCATATCGCTTAGCTGAAGGGGTTGCAATTGGGTAGTACCAATAGTTTGTAAGAACTCAGGCTCATATTTAAAAGATCGTGTGACACCAGCTGGCCTAGATGATCCAGCCTCCGTTTCTTCGAAAAGAAAGGTAGGTGGGATTCCAAGTGGAGACTCATATGGTACCGACTGGAGTGGGGAGACATTTACAGAAATAAGTTGATCTTACCATCTCAAATCTGTAATACCCCGGAAATTTAACACTTCGATTAATTAATATATTTAGTTAAATCGATATGCGAGTTTAGAGCTATTATTAAAAATTTATAACGTTGACGTTTCAACTATATTTTCGAACGAGAAAATTTAAAAGAATGTCGGAGAACGAATATAGTTATAAATCGAGTTATATATATATATTTTTATGGGATAAATGGTCTAGTCAAACCACATCATTTTTATTCCTAATATTCCATACGAGATTAGTCTCCAAAGAAGAAAAGGAAATGAGGGAATTTTCATCTCTCACAAAACTTGCTTCATTAAGCAAATAGTAGATGACGTTATATAAAACTTCATATGTTCATATAATGAAGATTTTCACTCCATGAAGGCAAGGTTGGAAGGATAAGACATAAGGACCATATATGGTTCAAGAGACGAATAAGGTAATCGTATAGGATCAAAAGTATTAATAAACATAAGGCGAGCAAAGTATATGACGTATATTCGCGGTGATCAGATTCATACTTAAGTATGGAGAATCAAGACATACCTCTAAATGCCTTCTTTTAAGATAATTCATATATTTGTTGGAATAACGTTATGAACCAGTTCTAAAAGAACGATAATAGATTTTAAGTCAAAGCATAATTGCTGAAAGAATGACTTTGTCATCTAGATATAAAATACTTCTTAAATAACTATGCACGTCATTAATAAAACAAGCGTTCGAGCCCAAATAGTTATTTACTCAATACGAGTGAAATGAAAGTATTCTAAGGTATACAAATTTCGAGATTAAATTTTCTTAAGGGGGGATTGAATGTAATATCCCGTATCCCTAAATAATGTTATAACATATTATTTAGTCTTGTTTTAGAATTTTGCTATCTTTAAAATAGTTAAGTCAAAGATTGATCGATTAATACAAGTATATAAACGAGTCGGATTATTTTCGCTGACTACTTACATCACGTCACCATCCTCATTGCTTACCATCCTTTTTATCACTCTTACACCCTATATCTCTACCCACCTAGCTTGTACCATAAAGAACAAATAAAAAGCACTTCACACACATTCCTCATTCATATCGGCAGCCTCCATAGGAACAAGATGGAGAGTAAATTCCCCCCCAATTAGTTGAAGCATCCGTTACCCATCAACATGAGAACGAATCCAAAAGAGGTGATCAAAATGCGTAGCTATTTCATTAAGGTTCGTTCTCATTCCTCATAATTTAAGTTTAGTGAATGCTTGTAGCAGAATAATAGGAATTTCAGCCTTCATGAAAGTTGAAGCATACACACATGTACAGTTAAGCTCCCTACTTTCGAACAACATAGGATTTGCTTATGAACTCTTACAAATTGAAAATTTCATATAGTAACAGGGCTTATTATTATTATATAACTAAATAGAGGAACGAAAACTTGTTCATCTTCGTCCGAAATTGAAACGCGACCGCCGATTTGGGGCTCGGCTACGGGCAGAACCTCGGGTGTTTGGGTGTTGGGGATTGTGGCTATAGATCTTACATCGAGATGGAGAGAGGGTGAGGGATGGAGGTCGTGACCGCTGCGGTGATGTAACCACCGACGACGTGTCGCCGGAGAGGGCGACTGTGAGACATGCCGCCAAGAGGCGACGGCAAGAACTGCCCAAGGGGAGGATGAGACGCCTACTATGATCGTGTGAGAGCGAGAGGCGAGGAAAGAGAGGAGGAATGAGGCGGTGGACAACGACGACACGTCGTCGAGGCAGTGGCGCCGGCTTACGACTCCGGCAGATTCACGAGAAAAGAGAAGGCGACTCGGGAAGAGGCGAGGGAGAGAGAAATAAGTAAAATGGGAGAGCTAGGGTTCCAAAATTGAATGTAGTGTAGGGCCATTAAGTGGGCTGAAAATTTGACCAAAGCTTGGACCAAATTCCTAATAATATTGGGCTGAGTTTTTAAATATGCTACATCAATTCAATTCTCATTCAAGTGGGTACAATTGGGCTGACCTTGTTTCAGCCTAGATAATTTAATTGATTTGATATGGACTTTTAATTAAATTGAAAATGGGCTTAGACTTATTTTCAATATTGGGCTAAGAATTTAATTTAGTAATGGACTTGAACTATTCATCTATGATCCATTAAAATTAAATTAGGGATTGAATAAATTCTATATTAATTAAATATGAGTTTTAATTTTAGTAATTAAAATTTGAGATTAATTCTTAATTAATTAAATAATAATCTAAATATAAATTATTTAAAGTGAGTTAATTAAATTCATTAGATTGGATAAAGTCTAATTTTTTTAAATTGAATAACATAATTAATTAATTATCTTAAAGGATAATTTTAGAATTATTCTTTTTAAGTGATTTACTTATATAATGAGAGGGACCTTATGTAATTAGTTACAAATGAGTGATTGGAAATAAATCCTAATTAGTGGATATCTAAGATGAATTAAATTAATTTGATTGATTAATCAAATATTATTGGACTATTAAATTGATCCATTTAATTAATATTTAATTATGGATTTACTTAATTAAATTGGAGAATTAATTAAGTAATGAGTTGATTATGTCAAATAGATGTTTGAGGAAATATTATTTAATCAACTCTAAATTATAGAACGGTTGATAGAAGATGATTGATTTATAAGAAACATTTATTGATTGTGTCTTATAGATATGAGTTTCTCGGATAGAATATGTGGGACGTGTGAGACGAGAAACACGTCGAGGAAACGTTAGTAACGAATGAGGGATTAGAACTCGAAAACGTTGATACGCGTTAACAAATGACGAATATTAGTTGTGAACTTAGGATTCATAATTTATATGAAACGACGTGGAGAAACATCGATGGAAGGAAGAATGCAACGTCGAAGTGTCATCTATCGTTATGACGAGACCAATCGAATCGATGAAAAAAAAATGTTAATTAAGTCATATCGATGACGAAAATCCTAAAACCCAAAGACTTAAAAGATATCGAGTTGTCAAATCTTAATGATACTTCTCGAAAGAAGCGAATGACATACTAAATCATATTTCTTACGTGATAAGGTCCAACAGGACGAAACAAAAACAACAGAGGATCGCCGCACGCACTCCAAGAAGGATAACTCTTGAGGTGGGCTTTTCAAACAAAATGATTATGCATAACTCCAAGCATGATTTACAAAAGCTTTATGAAATATTATTGCATGAACTATTATCGACCGCCAAATATTTACGTTTTGTTGTGTCCATATCTGAGGTTGTTTTGTCCAAAATGTGGGACGAGAATTGATTGGTATATCCAATGTGGTATGTGAATGAGTTGGTCCACCAACGTTAAAAAGGGTAACGATCGGATCCGACTTAGTTGAGGACTAACTCGGATTGTGTACACGCGTGTGTTGTGTGTTAAGGTTAGCTACCTCGACGGTCACGGCGACTATGTGTAGGTGGCCACCCATAGTGCGCGAATGAATGAACGTATGATTGATGAATGAATTACCAGATATGGAACAACGTGATAAAATAGTCAGGCCTGACACTTTTGGAAAAAAATGATAAAATATTTGATAGACATGAGTCTTTAACTAAAATCCTCATGTGCTATTGTGGGCGCTCAATAACTTTTATAAAGAAAATGTTTTCAAGAATGAGTCCACCGAGTACTTTTATACTTAGCCCCGCATATTCGTTTTGATGTGCGGGTTGAGCAAGGATTGATGATGGGTGCGGTGGTGCAAAGTGGTAGTGGTTTTGTTGCTTTAATTGAAAGGATTTCTAGAACCTTGAGCATGCATCATCATATGTATGTTCACACGCTTATTTGCCGCCAAACTCGATGTTTTGTTGGTATCTGCTGATTATGACTTTCATATCGTATTAAACCGGAGGTCGTACTCGCTCCTTGAAATGCATACGATTGGGTTAGACTTGAACATGGAACCTTTTGGCAAGTCTTTCCGCGACTTGAGTTTGTACCCATACTGTATTCCTTTCGATCTGTGCATTTACCGCAATTGATTGGTTAATCGTATTGGTTTAAATTATATATATCCGCTGATTTATCATACCAAAGGACGATCCATATGATCCGCATTTCCTTTGGAAGTCTGGTCGTCACAAAGTGGCATCGAGCACCTGCTCGCCCGAACCCTAGAAACCCTTTTCGAACCCTAAGTTGAAAGTCGAGTCTAGAAATTGTTTATGTTTGATCACATCGCACCGCACTCCATCGTCAATCCGCTTTCAATGAGGAAGAAGGTAATTATCTCAATTGGAAGTTGTTTTAAAAGGGTGGAAATTACTTTGAAATAGTGGAAATTATTTTGAAATTATGGAAGTATATGAAATGTGAAATGGACTTTCAAAAGTCGCATTCTCGTGAAGGTTGAAATATGTTTGAAATGAGGGAAGTCATAAAATTTCAAATTGAGTTGTTGTTTCCAAGAATTTTGGAAAAATGAATGATTGAAATTGAAAAGTTATTTTCAAAATAACCGGTTGTTAGGTTGAAAAGAGTTGAAAACTCTGGGAGATTAATAAAGGAATGATATGAGGATACCTGTTTATCGCAATATATGTTATGAGTTGTGTTTACTCCTATATGCAAAGCATGCTAGAGGCATAATGTAAATGAGTATACTTCCCCATGAGAACATAGACTCTTAAGACGCATGATCCCTATTGCGCTGAACTTAGTATGAGAACATAAGGTATCTCCGATTGGACGGAATACTAAAGAAGAACGAGAACATAGAAATTATAAGAATCCCAATTCGAAGGGATCTGAGGAGGAGAACTAGACAATTCTATGATGATGAAACGATGGCTTAACTGGAGGTTCGCACTGCTACGAGTCCCAATCTCTACGCGAAGGAATTTCGAATACCATACGTGTTATCTCTATCGTGGCGATAACGAAGAATCAAAGCATAACATTAAGAAAGTATGAAAAGAAAGATCGAATTGTAAGTATTATGGGAACGCATATGATTGAATAGTATGATGAGAATAGAAATAAGGAATTCAGAACCCAATGAGAAAGGGTGACTACTTAGCCTTTACCGAAGGCTAGACATTGAAAGTCTTTTCTACCCTAAGAGACCATACAGTCTTTTCCCGGGAACCAATGAAAGAGCGCTTAGTGATGGATGAGATAAAAAGGTTAGTCACGCCTAATAGAACAAGGACCGCTAGAATGGCATACTCAATTGAGTATAATGATATATCGTAAGACAAGGTTTGAATAACCTCAATCATATGATAGTAAGACCATTAGATTAAGGATCCTTATTAATCACAAATCTAGAACCCTTGTTGTTCACAAACATCCTTACAAAACGTATAAGGTAGACATGAAAACCATTGACCAGTTAGTCATCTGAGTCGAAACTCAATGACCTAGTTTCAGTGGAATTATTGATCGAATCTTACACCCCTTGAATTGTCTACCAAGTCAGATTGCAGATTTTCTTTCTCTTGATCGACGATTGTAGACTTGTCATTTTAAAACCACAACACCATATGATTGAGAAATGATTGTGATGGGTCTGGCCAACCCATATGACCGATTGGATCTCAGTGATTTTCATTCATGCCTTCGGACCCTATATCCAAGTTTTTGAATCAAGGACCAGTTGGATTAACTTCCTTCCTTGTACCCTCTGGTTAGTTGGATTACAACCCTTGATTTGATATTTCGATTTATTAATCAGTTGTCATAACCTCTCTATATAGAATGATGCAACTTTTATTTATTCTGTTGGTGAGAGTGTAAATTCTCACGACCATCACCGTCGATCATTCCATGCCAGTACTCATCCCTACCTACCGGCGTTTCCCAAGTTCAACCGTCGCCATCCCGCACGAACCTACTGTAGAGATTGACGATCCACATGGCCTAACTGTATGCGCCGTGATAGGAGCCTGTGCTCGTCTTGCTGCTTCTCCGTTTCCAGCCACTACCTATGAGGAGATCATGGCTGAGATCCACCAAGACTTAGCTGCTATGGAAAAAGCTAGAGTCATTAGAATCCGAGAGACCGTGACTCTCACATTCAATGCTGAGGTTAAAGAGGAGTAGGACCCAGAGGAGGATCCTGAGAAGGACCCGCCTGCTTACGATGAGATGGAGGAAGTTGATAGTACCTATACTCCCGGTTCTGACTCTGACGTGTTGAGCCTATTTATACCCCAGACGATTATGGATCTAGTTCTTGGGACTAGATAATGTTTTATCTATATACTTTAGTGTATATATTTTGATACATGCGGAGACGATAGGTCGTTCCGACATGAACCCTTATTTTGATGATCTCGGTAACGGTTATATTTTTGAATGTACCGTGACTAGGTACGTGGAGTGATATTGATATTAGTTTTTGGGAACATCATACTCCGTACCTGGCCGCATTTGGTAAATCTCAAAAACGCTGATGAGGGTCTTCGTAGAGGCATTTGTTTTGATATGATAATAGCTCATCGAGAGCTATTGGTTTTGATGTTATGATAAGTGATGTTCGATGATGTGGTAGATGTATGACTACGAATATATATACATACCGCGCTAAGATATGTATGATCCTGATGGATGGTATGAGAAGATATTTGATTACGTATATTTAGGAATGATAGGATGCCGTCGAGAAGACGAAATCGTGAAGTAACACCTGAAAGGGAAGACACTCCACCCCCACCACCACCACCGGCGAGACGGATTGAGGAACTATTCCTCAGGCAGAACCCACCGACCTTCAACGGGACTGGGAATCCCGTGGATGCTGAACTTTGGATTCGCGCTCTGGAGCGAATCTTCAACTTCCTTCCACTGCACATCTCAGGAACGCTTGTCATGCGTTGCCTTCCAGATGACTGGTGCCGCCGACTACTGGTGGGAGGCGAAGAGGAAGACTCTATCTGAGGAGGAATTTAAGGAGGAGGTGTACAAGAAGTACATCCCTAAGAGTTACCGGAAGAAGAAAGAACATGAGTTCTACAATCTGCGCCAAGGAAAGACCACGGTCACAGATTACGACCGTGCATTCTGCGAGATGTCGCGGTATGGGCCTCAGTTGGTTGATACAGATGAGAAGATGACTGAAAAATTTCAGGCGGGACTCCGTCACGAAATCAGAGTATCGTTAGCTGGCCATGGAAACCTAACTTACCGTGAGGCTCTCAGTCGGGCATTGGACATCGAGGTCGCTATGCCCAAGACACTGGTTTTTTTTCAAGCGCAGAAACCCGTAACCGTAAGTAGTAGGATTAGTTCTCATAATAAATAAAAATATGTCGAAATTTTTGTGAAAATTATCGAATTCAAAATAAAGGAGATCATGGGAAGAGAAAGTGGGAAGGACCCCACCAGGGACAGGGATCCAACACTGGTCAGGTCGACAGGAGGCCATGGCAAGGAAATAACGTGCCATCTGGGCACGGGCGAGGAAATGGACGCGCTATGGTACCCGCACCTGGTGGGGGAAACCAGAAGTTCATAAGACTCCTTGTGTGCCCAAAGTGCCATAGGAGCCATAAAGGAGCATGCGCATTCACAAATGACGGATGCTTCAAGTGTGGCCAGAAGGGTCACTACCTGTGGATCGCCTGGTACGCTATGGGGAAACGGTCGTCCCAACGTGCCCAACCAAGTCCAACCGATCCGGGCTATTCAAGCCCAACCATTCCAACAACAACCCCCGTCCAAGATTACCGGCCGAATCGATTATACCAACCACAAGCAGCGACAACAACAATGGCGATAATCAAGCAAGCAGATCGACAGCCCCAACAACAACAACAACAATAGCAGCAGCAGCAACTGCAGCAACCACAACAACATTATCAGCAACAATAGCCGCCCCAACAAGCGAGGGCCTACGCCCTCAACCAGGAAAGGGAGTTTCCGCAAGAGCCGCCAAGGAACCAAGGAAACTTGGCAGGTATGGGAATACTCCTCCAATTACCTGTTATCCTATTGTTTGATACTGGCGCCTCGCATTCTTTTATTGCTGAAGCATGCGTAGAGAACTTAGGACTAGACCCTAAACGAGCTAAACAAATCATGAGAATATCTTCTCCAGTAGGAGGTATAAGAACGGTAAATCACATATGCTCGAACCTAGAACTTGGACTAGGCCCACTTAAGATCTTGACAGATAACCTTCACGTCATACCTATGACGGATGTGGACGTAATTCTAGGAATGGATTGGTTGACCGAACATAATGCGACCATCCTGTGTAATGAAAGAAAATTTTTTCCAACATCCCGAGAAAACCCATGACTTTCACGGGATCGGCATGGGAGGAGAGTCCCAATCATATCCGCACTCCGAGCAAGGACGTTGCTGAACAAGACAGAGAACCACGCCTACCTCGTCTACCTTCAAGAGGAAGAGCAGAATGAAAGAAGGATAGAAGACGTCCCGATCGTGAAGGAGTATCCCGACGTGTTTCCAGATGAACTACCGGGATTACCGCCAAACTGACAGATCGAGTTCACGATCGACCTCGAACCGTGTTACGCCTCTGTGTCAAAAGCTCCATACCGGATGGCACCAAAGGAGCTTGAAGAATTGAAGATCCAACCGCAAGAACTCTTAGAGTTAGGGTTCATTAGACCCAGTGTGTTCCATGGGGAACACCGTCCTTTTGTGAAAAGAAGGATGGTACATCGAGGATGTGCATAGACTATCGAGAGTTAAACAAGATAACTCTTAAGAATAAGTATCCTTTACCCCGAATTGACGATCCGTTTGATCAACTTAAAGGAGCGTGAGTCTTTTCAAAGATAGATCTAAAGTCGGGATATCACCAATTGAGGATTAGACCAGAGGATGTACCTAAACGACTTTTCGTACAAGGTATGGTCATTTCAAATTCATCGTTATGCCCTTTGGACTTACAAATGCCCCAGCAGTATTTATGGATATCATGAATAGGGTATTTCACCCGTACTTAGACAAATTTGTCCTAGTATTCATAGACGATATCCTAATATACTCCAAGAATAACCACGAACACAAAGAGCACTTGAGAACGGTGCTGCAAACATTAAGGCAAGAGCAACTCTTCGCCAAGTTTAGCAAGTGTGAGTTCTGGTTAGGCGATGTGACATTCTTAAGTCACATCGTGTCTGCCGAGGGAATCAAAGTGAACCCCTCGAAGATCGATACAGTTTGAGAATGGGAATCACCAAAGAACCCGAATGAAATTCAGAACTTCTTAGGGCTTGCCGGGTATTATCGAAGATTTATCGAAGGATTTTCAATGATAGCCCGACCCATGACCCAATTGTTCAGAAAAGGAATCAAGTACACTTGGACTGCCAAGTGTGAGGCTAGTTTCCAGAGATTGAAGGAGTTGCTAACAACAAAAACTGTACTCGTAGTACCCGAGCAGATAAGGAGTACACAATCTACACAGATGCTTCAAAGAATGGGCAAGGATGTGTTCTGATGCGAGAAGGCAGAGTTATTACTTATGCTTCAAGGCAGTTACGCCTACATGAGTTGAATTATCCTACGCACGACTTGGAATTAGCAGCGGTCGTACACGCCTTAAAGATTTGGAGACACCATCTCTATGGAGTTAGATGTGATATCTATACTGACCATAAAAGCCTTAAGTATTTCTTCGAGCAGAAAGATCTTAACATGAGACAACGTAGATTGTTAGAACTAGTGAAAGATTACGACTGTGGTATAATTTATCACCCAGGCAAGGCCAATGTTGTAGCCGATGCCTTAAGTCGTAAATCTCACCCTAGTTTGGGATTCCTCCTCAGTCATGAGGAGATGCTTATAAATGAATTTCAGAGGATTAACATCAAAGTTATAGAGTGCTTCGAGACGATATCGATCAGTATTGCAATGTTGATTGCAATCCCAGATTTAAGAGCTCGAATTTTGGATCCTCAGAAGAAGAGCAATAAGCTGGAGGAAGTACGAGCCAAAATCAAAAATAATAACCCCAAGAATTTTTTAGTAGCAACATATGATGCTTTGCTATATGATGGGAGAGTGGGTATTTTCTAAAAAAAGACGAATGACTTAAGAGTGAGATCTTGAGAGAAGCCATGAGACGTCTTACACTGCACATCCCGGAAGCACCAAAATGTACCAAGATCTCAAGGAGAAATTTTGGTGAGCGAGACGTAGCTTCATTCAGAGAACGTTGTTTGACGTGCTAACATGTGAAGGCAATCCATCAGTGACCGTATGGAACCTTACAACCGCTAGACATTCTGGGATGGAAATGGGATGACATAGCCATGTATTTTGTTACCGGGCTACCCAAATCATAAAGAGAAAATACCGCTATTTGGATTATCATCGATCGTTGACCAAGAGCACGTATTTCTTACCGATCCTAATAACATATGGATCGGGTATATTAGCACAATTGTACGTTCGAGGAATCATAAGTTTGCAAGGAGTTCTAAAGACTACCGTGTCTGATAGAGATTCAAAATTTACATCCAATTCTGGATGAGCTTACAAAGGGAATTGAGAACTCAATTGCATTTCAGTGCCGTGTCACCCAAAAACGGTTAGACAATCTGAGAGGACCATTCAAATGCTTGAAGACATATTGAGGATTGTTGTCCCAGATAGAGGAGAAAATTTGGAACAAGTGTTACCATCAGAATTCGCCACAATAACAAACTATCAAGCAACTATTGGAATGACCTCGCACGTAAGCGCTTTTACGGAAAGAAATGTCGATCACCACTTTCTTTGGGATGAAGTGGAAAAGAAGAATATTAGGACCGACTCTATAAGAGAAATGATCGAGATTATACGATGATCCGCCAACGGATCAAAGAAGCTTAAAATCGACAGAAGTCGACGCCGACAAACGTCCGACAGAGCTATATTTTGATGTGGAAATAAAGTTTTCGAGGATTTCCGTTAAAAAAAATCATGAAATCCAAAATAAAATAAAAAATGAAGGCGGGACCACGTTCAGTAGGACCCTATGAAATATAGGAAAGGATAATACCAATAACGCATGATTGGCATTGCCACGAGCAACAGCGTGCACAATGTGTTCCACGCTTCACAACTCGTGAAGTACATACATGACCCCACCAAGTGATACCACCGATATATATTGTCTCGATAAAAATATGAGTTATGTAGAATTGTCTATGGAAATTTTGGACCGACATATCCAAAAACAAAAGAACAAGGAAATACCATTGATAATAGTTTTATGGAAGGTATAGACAAGAATAAGCAAGTTGAGAATTAGAGTAAGCTATAAAAAAAAGAAATACCGGATCTTTTACAAGGTTAGCAAATTTCGGGACGAAATTTATTTTAAGGGGGATGGTATGTAATACCCCGAAAATTTAACACTTCGATTAATTAATTTATTTAGTTAAATCGATATGCTAGTTTAGAGCTATTATTAAAAATTTATAACGTTGACGTTTCAACTATATTTTCGAACGAGAAAATTTAAAAGAATGTCGGAGAACGAATACAGTTATAAATCGAGTTATATATATATATTTTATGGGATAAATGGTCTAGTCAAACCACATCATTTTTATTCCTCAGAATATTCCATACGAGATTAGTCTCCAGCTAGAAAAGGAAATGAGGGAATTTTCATCTCTCACAAAACTTGCTTCATTAAGCAAATAGTAGATGACGTTATATAAAACTTCATATGTTCATATAATGAAGATTTTCACTCCATGAAGGCAAGGTTGGAAGGATAAGACATAAGGACCATATATGGTTCAAGAGACGAATAAGGTAATCGTATAGGATCAAAAGTATTAATAAACATAAGGCGAGCAAAGTATATGACGATATTCATGGTGATCGATTCATACTTAAGTATGGAGAATCAAGACATACCTCTAAATGCCTTCTTTTAAGATAATTCATATATTTGTTGGAATAACGTTATGAACCGGTTCTAAAAGAACGATAATAGATTTTAAGTCAAAGCATAATTCTTTGAAAGAATGACTTTGTCATCTAGATATAAAATACTTCTTAAATAACTATGCACGCCATTAATAAAACAAGCGTTCGAGCCCAAATAGTTATTTACTCAATACGAGTGAAATGAAAGTATTCTAAGGTATAGAAATTTCGAGATTAAATTTTCTTAAGGGGGATAGAATGTAATATCCCGTATCCCTAAATAATGTTATAACATATTATTTAGTCTTGTTTTAGAATTTTGCTATCTTTAAAATAGTTAGTAAAGATTGATCGATTAATACAAGTATATAAACGAGTCGGATTATTTTCGCTGACTACTTACATCACGTCACCATCCTCATTGCTTACCATCCTTTTTATCACTCTTACACCCTATATCTCTACCCACCTAGCTTGTACCATAAAGAACAAATAAAAAGCACTTCACACACATTCCTCATTCATATCGGCAGCCTCCATAGGAACAAGATGGAGAGTAAATTCCCCCCAATTAGTTGAAGCATCCATTACCCATCAACATGAGAACGAATCCAAAAGAGGTGATCAAAATGCGTAGCTATTTCATTAAGGTTCGTTCTCATTCCTCATAATTTCAGTTTAGTGAATGCTTGTAGCAGAATAATAGGAATTTCAGCCTTCATGAAAGTCAAGCACACACATGTACGCTAAGCTCCTCTTTCGAACAACATAGGATTTGCTTATGAACTCTTACAAATTGAAAATTTCATATAGTAACAGGGCTTATTATTATTATATAACTAAATAGAGGAACGAAAACTTGTTCATCTTCGTCCGAAATTGAAACGCGACCGCCGATTTGGGGCTCGGCTGCGGGCAGAGCCTCGGGTGTTTGGGTGTTGGGGATTGTGGCTATAGATCTTACATCGAGATGGAGAGAGGGTGAGGGATGGAGGTCGTGACCACTGCGGTGATGTAACCACCGACGACGTGCCGCCGGAGAGGGCGACGATGCGACATGCTGCCGCCGAAGAGGGCGACGGCGCGACTGTCCAAGAAGGGGAAGTGATGAGACGCCTACTATGACTGTGTGAGAGCGAGAGCAGGAAAGAGAGGAGGAATGAGAGGCGGTGGACAACGACGACACGTCGTCGGAGACGGTGGCGCCGGCTTGCCGGGCTCCGGCAGATTCGCCAAGAAAAGCAGAGAAGGCGGCGCTCAGGAAGAGGCGAGGGAGAGAAATAAATAAAATGGGAGAGCTAGGGTTCCAAAATTGAATGTAGTGTTCATTAAGTGGGCTGAAAATTTGACCAAAGCTTGGACCAAATTCCTAATAATATTGGGCTGAGTTTTTAAATATGCTACATCAATTCAATTCTCATTCAAGTGGGTACAATTGGGCTGACCTTGTTTCAGCCTAGATAATTTAATTGATTTGATATGGACTTTTAATTAAATTGAAGATGAGCTTAGACTTATTTTCAATATTGGGCTAAGAATTTAATTTGGTAATGGACTTGAACTATTCATCTATGATCCATTAAAATTAAATTAAGGATTGAATAAATTCTATATTAATTAAATATGAGTTTTAATTTTAGTAATTAAAATTTGAGATTAATTTTAATTAATTAAATAATAGTCTAAATATAAATTATTTAAAGTGAGTTAATTAAATTCATTAGATCGATAAAGTCTAATTTTTTAAATTGAATAACATAATTAATTAATTATGTTAAATGATAATTTGAGAATTATTCTTTTAAGTGATTTACTTATATAATGAGAGGACCTTATGTAATTAGTTACAATTGAGTGATTGGAAATAAATCTAATTAGTGGATATCTAAGATGAATTAAATTAATTTGATTGATTAATCAAATATTATCGACTATTAAATTGATCCATTTAATTAATATTTAATTATGGATTTACTTAATTAAATTGGAGAATTAATTAAGTAATGAGTTGATTATGTCGAATAGATGCTTGAGGAAATATTATTTAATCAACTCTAAATTATAGAACGGTTGATAGAAGATGATTGATTTATAAGAAACATTTATTGATTGTGTCTTATAGATATGAGTTTCTGATAGAATATGTGGGACGTGTGAGACGAGAAACACGTCGAGGAAACGTTAGTAACGAATGAGGGATTAGAACTCGAAAACGTTGATACGCGTTAACAAATGACGAATATTAGTTGTGAACTTAGGATTCATAATTTATACGAAACGACGTGGAGAAACATCGATGGAAGGAAGAATGCAACGTCAAGTGTCATCTATCGCTATGACGAGACCAATCGAATCGATGAAAAAAATGTTAATTAAGTCATATCGATGACGAAAATCCTAAAACACAAAGACTTAAAAGATATCGAGTTGTCAAATCTTAATGATACTTCTCGAAAGAAGCGAATGACATACTAAATCATATTTCTTACGTGATAAGGTCCAGCGTGGACGTAAACGAAAACAACAGAGGATCACCGCACGCACTCCAAGAAGGATAACTCTTGAGGTGGGCTTTTCAAACAAAATGATTATGCATAACTCAAGCATGATTTACAAAAGCTTTATGAAATATTATCGCATGAACCGTTATCGATCGCCAAATATTTACGCTTTGTTGTGTCCATATCCGAGGTTGTTTTGTCCAAATGTGGGACGAGAATTGATTGGTATATCCAATGTGGTATGTGAACGAGTTGGTCCACCAACGTTAAAAAGGTAACGATCGGATCCGACTTAGTTGAGGACTAACTCGGATTGTGTACACGCAGTGTTGTGTGTTAAGGTTAGCTACCTCGACGGTCACGGCGACTATGTGTAGGTGGCCACCCATAGTGCGCGAATGAATGAACGTATGATTGATGAATGAATTACGGATATGGAACAACGTGATAAAATAGTCGCCCGACACTTTTGAAAAAAAATGATAAAATATTTGATAGACATGAGTCTTTAACTAAAATCCCATGTGCTATTGTGGGCGCTCAATAACTTTTATAAAGAAAATGTTTTCGACAATGAGTCCACCGAGTACTTTTGTACTTAACCCCGCATATTCGTTTTTGATGTGCGGGTTGAGCAAGGATTGATGATGGGTGCGGTGGTGCAAAGTGGTAGTGGTTTTGTTGCTTTAATTGAACGGATTTCTAGAACCTTGAGCATGCATCATCATATGTATGTTCACACGCTTATTTGCCGCCAAACTCGATGTTTTGTTGGTATCATCGCTGATTATGTTGCTTTCATATCGTATTAAGCGAGGTCGTACTGTTCCTTGAAATGCATACTGATGGGTTAGACTTGAACATGAAACCTTTTGGCAAGTCTTTCCGTGACTTGAGTTTGTACCCATACAACAGATTCCTTTCGCCCGTGCATTTACTCACATTTGATTGGTTAATCGTATTGGTTTAAATTATATATATCCGCTGCATTTATCATACCAAAGGATTTATCCATATGATCCGCATTCCTTTGGAAGTCGGGTCCTCACAAAATCCGTACTTGCATTTATCATACCAGTGACGCTGCATTTACTCACAAAGTCGACAACGAGATAACAACAACAGGACGACGACAAACAAATCGTACTCTTCTAAGTTGTCCAAACGATCCTCTTCATCAAGATAAAACAATACTCGAACTCGTAGAAAACTTATTCATATTGTTCATCATCTTTTCTTTCTCATGATTTCTTTTCAACTTCATTTCAATAAGAAATATTCATTTTAAACATACACATATTCAATCATCAACTATGATAACCATAATCATAAGCATAAACCTTTACTGTTGAGCTAGAGACGACGGAATCGAATGTCGAGCTTCTCTTACGAACAATGACTCTTTACTCATATTACGATTCGTAATCAAACAACCGATTCCATAACTTAGAGTCTCAAGATAGAGTCAAACAATTGACTCCATAAACTTAATTTCTCAAACAGTAGTCAAGACAAAGAAATTTATATGCTCAAAGTGCATAAACCGCACAAGACTCACAAGGATTCTCGAATGTAGAATTTAAGACTATACACAACCGCATAAGGATTCGAAAGAATTTGCATGCTCATATTTCAAGACGTGCACAAATTGCACAATTTTACAAAGGCTCGCTGTGTTCGTAACTCAAACCGCCTCGATACCATTCTCGTCACGACCCGACTACCTAACCTGTAATTAGGCCGTGACTCGGGTTAAGAAGGAAATTTAACGACAACGGCTCAAACATATGTCAATGGAAGGAATGACAACAAATTTCTTTATGAATGAATCTAACATTTACTGCTCAAGAAGGTAAAATATAAAGTAGGTTTCAAAAATGTTTTGTGAACAAGAAGGATTTATCAACAATTTAAAACATGGAATGACAATGATTCAACCGAATAATATCAATCCAACGAAAACCATTCTCGAGCATTCGAGAAATCCTTGTTCATCGAACATCGACATGATCACATAAGCAAGTAAGGCGAGCTCAAAGAACGAAAAATGTGGTTGAGAATTATGTGTGAAGACATAATTTCGGGCATCAAAACATGTGAACATCGAATGAATAACATCAACAAATTCTCAATATTATCATGAATCAAATTACTTAGAGAAGCTCCTTTGACAAAGATTCGATACCAAAGATTCTTTTCATTTCAACCCGCATATTTAGAAACATATGCAGGGCGTGAGTACAAAATGCACTCAGTGGGTACACGCCAAAAACATTTAAAATTTGCTTTTAGAGCTATAAATTTGACTTGAAATAAAATAAATTTATGCAGGGATTTTATTGAAATTACCTGCATAATGCTTCTCAAACTCTGTTCATGCATGCTCATTACATTATATCATCATATCATCATATCATATGCATATGCATGTTTCATGTCTGCATGCATCTTTCTTTTCCTTCCCATATCCACGTATTTTTCTTTGTGTTGATCCGAGGAGTAGGCCTCCTCCTCAACACACTTTAACTTCACATACCCGAGTTGGTCCCGAAGGATCTCAACTTCGGTCATACCCGACGTCGGTAAACTCTTTCTTTCTTTTTCTTTCTTTCTTTCCCGTGGATAGGTAGTGCATCATGCTTATGCTCATGTTCATGCTCAAACTTAGGCAAGTCAATTAACTTTGAACTTTGCAAGCAATGCATATCATGAAATCTCATATTATTTTATGCATAAGCATATCATAACATTTGAAAACATTTAAAAGCATAAGCATAATTTTATAGAAAATACTTATACCCACCTGGATGTTCCTTAGAGCTAAGGAACTAATTCCCAATTCCATTTCTTTATTTATCCATATTTTATCCTCATAGAACGGCATAAATGCCTAACAAGAAACAAACACTTAACATTACTCATCTTAGTCGTCGACACGACTATATCTTCTCGATATCAAATCTAAGACACTATGGTCTATCAAAACTGGGTCATTGCATCCTCTAACATCTTATTAATAACCAAATTTATCGAAATTTCAACAGAACGCCTATAAAACGACACAAATCAACACCGATCAACCAAACATAGCCCAAACTCCATCAATTCATCACCATATGTCTCAATATACATAGGAAACTCAACAACAAGCTTCAATCATCTTATCTTAGCCATCATCCGAAAATCCCCTTAAGACGTCACTTAAGGTCTAACGTCGAAAATTCACGTGAGACGTCATCTAACACCAACGAACCTATATACATGTTCAACTATCTTTAAATATCATCATTTTATCAACGAAATATAAGGATCAAAGCTTTGGCATTAAAACCAATTTTCACGACAAACTAAAATTTTACCGTTTTTGAATACGTCGGAGGAAAAATCCGAATAAATCATTTTAGGCTTTATTCATATCATAGAATCCAAATATGAAGTCAAAATGATCAAATAAAATCAAAATTTCAACATCATAAGACTTAGGGTTTTCGCCCATTTGGGAATTTCAACATAGTTTCGATTTCAAACGGTTTTTCTTGTTCCAAACACATTTATATCAATCCAATAACATATATATGAAGACAATTCAATCATAACAATATCATAAATTCAAGATCCATGCCTCCCCTTTTTCGAAAATTTTAGGGAATTCCAAACAATAAATATATAGTCCACAAATTAACGTTAAGCGAAGACGTATACGCCGAATCTATCATAATATTCATAAATAATCAACAAAACATAATCAATCATAATCAATACATAATGACCAAAAATCTGATTTCAACATATGATCATGTTTTTAAAAATTTAAAACCGTAGATGCGTTCTCGGTACGAGATTATACCTCTATTCGAAGACCGATCGAAAATCCAACGGTCGGATCTTCCTATTTTTTGAACCCCCAAATGCTGAAAATTAATGTGTGAAAATGTGTGTGTGAGTGTGTGTAACCGTGAGTGAGGGAGAGAAGTGAGGGAGAAATCATGTTGAAAAGTCTAAAGTATAAACTTTATATTATGTAATAAATAATTTTATTTTTCATTTTCTTTATTTAAGGTGATTAATCACCATATTCAAGAAACATTTTCTTTCCTTTTCTTTTCTCATTTTCTTTAATATAAAATAATCACTTTTGTTGTAGAAAATAATTATAAATATTGTAGAATAAAACATAACGCTTTTATCGCAAAGAAATTGACGCTAATTATCCGATAAAATAACCTCTTTTCAATCTCTACTTTTAACCTCAATATTTACTCATAAATATCAAAATATATTTATTAAACATATTTTGACCTTAAAACTATTTTAAATACTTTGCTCTTCATCCGAACTTAATCGCAAACGCCGACGCCATAAAACGTAAATTTTGAAATTCTCAATTTTCAAATCAAGACTTCATTGAGCATGTATCTATTATATCAAGACTATTTAAATCTAGGTCTTCTTATGTTCGACTAGATTAAAGGATCTTATCTCAGATTCTATCTCAAATCTGTCGAAATTCTATCGTCTCAACTCGAAGCTTAATGCAAAAGCTTCTAACTTAACCAACTCTTTCTTAAGGATGCAATTCCCTTCTTAATGAGATCTTAATTATGGGTTAATCTCTGTTACAGAAATACGGGGTATTACACACGGTCACCACAATGTTCCTTTTTCCAATTTCATCTCCACGATTCCAGCTCAACCTGCATGTTTAGAAATACATGCAGGGCATGAGTACATAAGCACTCAGTGGACATATACCGAAAACATTTAAAACTTTGTTCTTAGATCTATAAGATTGACTTGCCGTAACTTTTCAATACATAGGGGTTTTAATGAAAAACTTGTGGATGCTTTTCGTAATAAAACACTTACTTGCTTTCATTTTCATAGCATTAAAACAAATGCATATGAATGATCTTTGTCTGCAGACATCTTTCTCTTCCTATATCCACGTACTTTCTTTGTGTTGAGAAGTAGGCATCCTTCTCAGACACACCTTGACCCGAAGGTCCATACCCGACGTCGGTACATACTTTCTTTCATTCATTCTTTCTTTTTTTTCTTTCTTTCTTTCTTTTCTTTCTTTCTTTCTTTTCTTTCTTTTCCTTCTTTCTTTTCCGTGGATAGGTAATGCATCATGCTCATGCTCAAAAATTTTGCAAGTCAACATTTTTCAAATACCATGCAACATATAACGAAATTATAGAATTTAGCACGTGCCATATTTCGTTAGAAAGCCCACCTGTAGACTTTGCTTGATAAGTTTAATAAACTTCCATTTAATTTCTCTTCTTCTTCTTCCTCTTTAATCGTCTTGCCCTTTTTCGACGGACCTTAGATTAATCGATAATATCAGTACTCACATAAAGGGCATTTCTCATCTATTAAACACATATGAATTCTTCTTATTCATTCTTTTTCTTCTCTTATGTTTTGTTTAGACACTTTTGTCTAAACTTTCACCTATAAGAATTTTAAATCTTTCGGGTCATTGTATCCTTCTATTCTTTAATCTTTCTTCACATATTTATCTTATTCGACTCTCACGAGTCTACTTTGGTATCAAATGAATGATTGATAATTATTTTGTAATTATACTTTAGTGAACTAAATTCACATTCTTTTCTTTACATAACACTTTATTTGTTTTCTTAAGTTATTTATACATAACTTTTCAATTACTCACCTAACTTAAACTTTTTCATTACCAATTAAACAAAAAGTCATCAACATACTTTAATGGCATTCATTTTACTACTATCATACTTTAGGTTTATAAATCATTTCTAATCAATTAAGATCACATAACATAACTTATTTAAAGCATGAATTCACTTCAACATGAACATGTACATAAACTTTAGATTTTCACCTTCTTAACTTTATAAATCCCAAATAAGTTTCATTAGGTCTTACTTACATAAGAAATTCATAATCCATATCATTTATAAAGAATGACATCAATCTTTAAATTTTCCCTTTTTCTTCCATAATTTTCGAAAATCCTAACATATGTATAAACCATATTTTTCTTCAACTTTCTTTCAATTTCTCATCTAATTATCATATATTAACCTCAAACAACAATAACAATAGCATATATCAACTTTAGCATGAACATGTCAACTAAACATGTAAACTAAAATTTTCCACTTTCAACATATTAGATTAGAAAATTCTAATTAATTCACATAATTCTTAAATCATCATATTAAACTCATATATCAAGTTAATTGAAGAAAATAAAATCAACATATCACTTATCCAAATTTTCAAAATTTTTGAAAATATACATAAATGATCGCTCACTTTTCTAACACGAAAACGTGCAAGTATATAGGTAAGACGAGTATCGTATCCACATGGATTGTAACACGAAAACACAGAAGCTAACTCAACAATAATTCATCATTATCCAAGCAATGTAATTTGGTTTGAAAGGTTTTAGGGTTTCGGATATTAAATCCAAAGCAAAGGTAGCAAATTGAAAATAAACGAAAGCAATAAATACTCGAGGAGATAACAATCTAGAAAGACTAACCCAGGGATGCACAAATCCTACCCACAACGATGTTTATCCCGCTTCCTAGTAACCAATTTTAATCCGCATAAGATGAAAGATCACATATGTAACCAACAATTTCGATTCACGACAATTGTGGCGGTTGATTAATAATTTTTCCTACATCATACGCCTCTAGGTGAAAATAAGCAACTCAAAAGGATCATAAAGAATATAAGCTTCCTACAAATGTTCCTATCTCACTACGACTCAAGGCTTATTCAGTATAATGCATTCAAGATCGATTGACAATTAAAGCGGTTAAGTAATTAATCGGCAACTAGATATGCATCAAGATTGATCGAAATTAACACATATAATTAAGCACCAAGAATCATGAATCAATGCCTGTAAGGTAACGATAGCGTGAATCACAACATTTAGGATAGAAACATGCAAACCCTAGATTAGAACGAATTTAGCTGTACATAAATAACGAAATTAAATACGAAATAATCATAGGAATAGAAAATATATTGATAAAACCCGTAGTGTAGCGTCGGAAGAACAATCGTTGGGTTCGATCCCAACCTCAAAAACGGTAAAACACGTAAATTGTTCGACAAAAACGTTCAAGCATCGACAATCGTAAAACTAGAGTAGAACAATGCAAAACTAAAGCTAGAATGAATCTAAATCAAAGCTAGAGTGCAAAAGTATGAAAGAACATGAAAACTCAAGAAAACAAATTGTATTTTAGGTCCGAGCGGCTTAGGGGCGAGGGGCGGCCCTATTTATAGGCGGCGAAAACCCTCATTTTGACCTTCCGCTACGCTTCGCGGCCGAGCTTGAGGTCGCGAGCTCGGTCGCTAGGTATCTCGTCGCGCGCGTCTTCTTCGCTTGTGGCTGGTCTTGCGGTCGCTAAAGTGCCCTTCGCGATCATCCTCGCGATCGCTAGGTAAGGTCGTGAGAAATTGGGCAGAAGCTTTTCTTCGGAAACATCTCTCGCAGTCGTTGCTCGTGGTCGCTGGGTGTGATCGCGTTGCATAGAATTTCCTCGCGGCCGACCTAGCGGTCGCTAGGCCGGTCGCGAGCCATCAGGTTTGCGTAGATTTTGCGCTCGCGCTAGCGGCCGCGAAGGCGGTCGCTAGGCCCTGCTTTCAGCCTTTTCACTTGTGCTTCGTTCCATGCTTCGATTTTCAACTTATAAGCCTACAAAACACCAAAAAGGAACCCCAGAGCAGTATCTTCCAAGAATATGTAAAAGCATTGAGATCTAAGACATAAACGCACTTTATTGATCTAAAATCAACTTTAAATATCAACAATAAACGTGTAAAATGCGCGTTTATCAAACCCCCCAAACTTAAAGCATTGTTTGTCCTCAAACAAAAACAAAACGAGAAGGAAAGAGAGACACAACGAAAGATCAACGAGCGTCAGCAAAGATGATTAACACAATCAAGCCTCAGAAATATCTCAAAGCTCAAAATCATTAACGTACATGACGACATTAGTCAACTCAACAATGTACAACCATTGAAAGCAAAAATCTCATTTAATTCAACCCTTACAACGGCATGTGCGTAAAAATATAGAGTACACTCAAACTCATAAAGAAATTAAGGACGTGTATACACTCAAAGATCAATGCAATGCAAAATCTTACCATAGGCTTGCCGTTTCTCTAATATCTCCACCACATCAAATGCGTTCAAATTAGGATAAAAAAGGGCTTTTCATAGGTTGTAATGTATGCACATTGGTTAAGGTAGGATAATATATGGCTAAGTGACTCAAATATACTCCAAGCACCTCCATTTATACAATCAACTCATATGGACTATGTCCATTTCCCCTTTTCTTTCCAACATGCTATTTCAACATTTATGCAACTTAAGGTACTTATACTTTAATAATTGACTCCCTTTATGCTCATGTTATTCACTCAATTTGTTTTTCTTTGTAAACGAGCTTATAGGGTCCATTCTTTACCACAGAAGTACATCTCTATCTTTTATTCCAACTTAGAATATCAAAACAAATTCACTCCCCTTGATTCCCATATCCATCCTCACCTCCTATCATCCGGTTACAGAAAAAAATAAAGTCTAATAAAGGCTCAAAGAAGGCGACAAACGGTATATATCATTGGGTTAGTGTATGGGCAAATATTGGGTTAACAAAGATGGTCTTTTATCCTTTCCATATTCGAAACACATATTGCAGTCTCGACGCAGAAACACGGCAAGTTCTAGAAGATGATTACATGTACGATATCACACAATTAAAAGAAACTATATCAAGATGTTTATACAGTGAAGCTCAAGTCTCACGGTTTTAAGCAAATGGTGAAAAACAACAAGCTAAGCAATCTCAAACCATTCATGCTTAGTTTCCTAACACATCATGTGCACTATCAACAACATTTTTCAGAAAATTTCTATCATCATTGGCAACATGAATTAACACATTTCACTTAACTCGTTGATCGACAGACACAACAAAACAAAGACACGACAAAAAACCCCAAAGCATAACAACTTTTCAAGAAAACATAAAAACATAAACAGGACTCTCAACCAACCAAACTCGACCACTCCACCCAAACTTATTGTAAACAGGTGTGAAATGGAGGTAATAAGGTTTGCAGAAAAGAGTAGTTGGGAGAGAGACCTTACCTCGTATGCCGTGCTACTCCAACGGCGGATAGAATCCTCGTCACTGATCCCAACGCTGCATCATCTCCATCATTTGACGTTGGTTTTCTTGATGTGCTTGGTGTTGGGCGAGGAGGCTTGTTGTCGCTCGAATGGGCTCGTTGTTCATAAAATGGATATCGACGCCGTCAATGTGGTCAAGTCGACCATCTATTCGATCCATGAGCTCATATAATCCGGGTCACCTTGAATAAGTGGCGGGTGCAATATGCCGGTCTCGGTGCCACATCCGCTCGGCTTGCTCCTCCCGCCGGCTTCCTTCTCATGCCGCTCGATCTCGCTTGCGCATCCAAGCACCGAACCCATGAATAGTGAAGACCGAGCGAAGTTCAATTAGCCTCCACCGCACCAAACCGCTTAAACCGCGTGAGATCCGTGTTGGGCGGTAGCATAGACCGGCCGTGTTTGTCATATAGCAGCCGGAGGTAACGGCTCGGTGTCTCTTCAAGAACGCCCGGACGTATAGGCGTGGCTTGTCCAGAAAATATCTTGAGAGATAGGACTCTCACGAATCGTCACCCCAAAAAATCGGTAATGGGGTAACGAATCCCCTATGCATATCCTTGCGTTCCCCGAAACCTCGGCTTGCATCTGGAAGTGCTGTGCAAGGAACATGCCGGCATGCATCTTTTATCGAGTCGCAGCTCCAATTAAGAGACTCATGTCCTGTGAGAGGACTGTGCCGGCATGGTTGCGGCCATGGATGGTGAAGGTAATCAGGCGGTGAAGCCGCGGGGTTCCTTATAGAACTTGCCTTTGCTCTGGAGGCGTCATATGACGGGTTCTGCTCTAGATTTGTGTCCACGAACAAAGGCCACATATTCTGTGGTGAGGTCTCTAAATCTCGATGTATTGACCCTCGGGATCACCATTGATGATACCATTCGCCCATCCACCGAGAGTTGGTGGGGCTCATTGTCAACTGAATGTGACATAGTCCGCGACCCTTGTGTCTTGTGTACTCGGACGATCGATGTGAATTCCAGAGTGAGGATTCGGTATGTCGATAGTTGGTCGTGATAACCGAATATAGACCGCCCTCTCGCCAGCCACGTGACATCGTTGACTATCCCCATGGCTTGGCACGCCTCTATGCACATAAATCGTGAGTCCTCGCGTGGTTGCATCAATCTCTCCACCGATCCTTGACGAGGGAGTTGGCAATCGCACCCTAAAGGTTTCGGGGTCGAATGCATCATGTGGCTCATCATGTGAAGAGGAGGCGACCTCCTTGCCTTTTCATTTGTGACCGGATGCACGCGACATAATGTACCTAAAGATATTTCAACGTTAGCTCATGTACTTTATTAAAAAGAAATGTAAATGTAAACGGCAACCCATAGAAATATATATACCTCCCCCGAACTTGAACTTAGCAAAAAATTTCCCCCTATACTAACATATGGTATAACAAGGTGAAACAAGGGAGAGAAAACGCACACACACACATAAAACGCATGAAAACATGAAACTGGGGATGCCTCGCGGCCAACCTCGCAGTCGCGAGGATGGTCGCGAGGTATCATCTCGCGCCCGCAAACTATGCACGCAAAGGCGATCGCAGCAGACATCAAGATGCGAGCGAGGCTCATGTCGGCTCGCGATCGCGCTACCGACAGCCAGTAAAACTAAGGCTTTTTTCGAAAATTTTCAACCCAAATTAACAATGCAGGCAAATAAAACCAATAATATGCATCCATAAACATCTATAAACATCAATGGCCCTAACATTGGAACAAACATGCTCAAACACCAAGTAATTTTAGCAATATAAGTCCTAGTTCCTCAAATATTCAATAATCCACAACAAGAAGATATAATGGACAAAACTCGTCTAAATCATGCCAAAAAGCGTAACCCATGAGGAATTAAGGAAATGTAGCATACCTTTAGTGGAATATATGTGGAAATTGCAAGCAAAGTTAAGAAAAAGGAGGCTTTGGTGCTTTGAAAGTGGTGGTGTGCAGCAAAAATACGTGTGTGTGTGTGAAAAATGAGGGGAAAGGGGTAAAATTAGGGCAAATAAACGCGGGTCACGTCTGAGCGCGGGTCACGTCATGCCTCGCGACCGGGCTCGCGATCGCGAGCTCGGTCGCTAAGCGTGAACGTTCAACGACATAGCTCTCGCCCAAATTCGCGGCCACCTCGCAGTCGCGAGTGGTCGCGCTAGCTCATAACGCCGGGCAATTAGCTATCGCCGATTTCTCGCGCCACTCCTCACGGTCGCGAGGGTGGTCGCTAGGTAGTTTTTTTTTTTTTAAAAATGAAACCATTAAACACCTTAGGACTTAACAAAGACCAACAAGACACGACACAAACAAAGAAAACAAACAAAACAAAACGATAAAAAACATAAAGCATGTAAAGCTGCTGGGTTACCTCCCAACCAAGCTAGAAGTTTTAAATCGCTAGCTCGACGTTACGCCTCATCATGGTTCGTTGAGCTTGGTCACCTTGACTTCTCGGTCAAGTGTGACTTGAAGTAGATTTAAGGTATTGGCCGCTCACCTTGAAAATATTTCCACCGAGTCTAGCAATTCATAACTCCCATTGGTGTGAGCTCATAGGGCGGTGTACGACCCCACCATCTTGACTTAAGCTTTCCGGTAAGAGATAGAGTCGAGCATTGTAAGTAAAACCTCATTACCGTGAGAATCCTTTGGGACGAATGAGGAGGTCATGGAATTTCCGAGCTCTTTCCTCAGATATCCGGAGTTTTCAAAAGCTTCATTCCTCCACTCATCAAGCTCCAACAGATTGTTCACCTCTCATCAACCCGGCTTCCTTGAAATCCATGTTGATTCTCCTCGCCCAATAAGCTTTGTGTCTAATTCAACCGTAAATGGCAAGATTTACCAAATACCATTTAATATAGAGATAGTCTGATAGGAGCTTTGTAAGCAGTCCGGTAGGCCCAAAGAGCATCATCTAATTGCTTGGCCCAATCTTTCCTATTCACAACCGATTTCTCCAAAATTTGCTTTATCTCTCGGTTGGCGAGTTCTGCTTACCCATTCGCTTGCGAATGATATGGGGAGGTGACTCTATGCTTCACTCCATACTTAGCTAGGACATTGCCTAGCCACTTATTATTGAAATACGACCCACCATCGCTGATCAACTCTCGGCACTCCAAATTGAGTCAGAATATTCTTGTGGAGAAACTTGATCACTACCTTAGAGTCGTTCGTGGCTGTGGGAATCGCCTCTACCCATCGGGAAACATACTCCACGGCGAGTAAGATGTACGTGTAACCACAAGACATGGGGAACGGACCTATAAAGTCGATCCCCATATGTCAAATAGTTCCACTTCCATGATGGTCTTCTATGGCATCTCGCCTTTCTTAGTGACCTTTCCCATTCTTTGACAGCGATCACAACTCTTGATAAAAGACTGGCAATCCTTGAAGATCGAAGGCCAATAGAATCCACTTTGGCAAACCTTTGTCGCCGTCTTGGCCACTGTAAAATGTCCTCCATTTAAAGAATTATGGCACTCGTGGATTATGTTCTCCCATTCTCCTTGGGGAACATAGCGACGTATCAGACCATCGGCACATCGGCGGTAGAGATGGGGATCATCCCAACAATAGAACTTGACATCGTGGAGAAACTTCTTTTTCTGATGAGGACTGCACGATGGAGGTAAAACTCCAATCACCAAGTAATTTAAAAAATCTGCATACCATGGTGTGTGATCAATGATACTCAAGATATGCTCGTCTGGGAAGTTCTCCTTGATCCCAATCTTCTTATCCTCTCCTTCGACTGGCTTCTCTAATCTCGATAAGTGGTCGGCAACCACATTCTCGCAGCCCTTTCTACCTTTAATCTCCATGTCGAACTCTTGAAGAAGGAGGATCCATCTCACCAATCGTGGCTTCGAGTCTTTCTTGGCGAACAGATGACGAATGGCGGCATGGTTAGTGTGGACAATGGTGTGAGTGCCCACCAAATAAGGTCTAAACTTATCAAAAGCATAGACCACAACAAGTAATTCCTTCTCGGTAGTGGTGTAGTTCATTTGAGCTGAGTCGAGCGTCTTACTTGCATAATAGATGACTCGAAAAAGTTTATCTCGTTTCTGCCCCAACAAAGCTCCCACTGCCCAATCACTAGCATCGTACATCACTCGAATGGTTGACTCTAACTGGTGATACCAGGCGGGGTCGATATCGGCTAGCTTCAATTTCTCAACGCCCCAAGCATTCACCGTGAACACAAACTTTATATCTTTCTCGAGCAGCCCACACAAGGGCTTTCGTGATCGCAAAGAAGTCCTTGATGAATCTTCTATAGAAGCCCGCATGACCGAGAGAACTCCTCACGGATTTGACATTTGTGGGAGGAGGTATTTCTCGATTGTTACTATCTTTGCCCGATCCACTTCCAAACCTTTCGCGAGACTTTGTGGCCAAGCACCACACCTTCCTTTACCATGAAATGACACTTCTCCCAATTGAGAACGAGATTCGTCTCCTCATATCTTTGTAGCACTTGTGACAGATTGTGGAGACAATGGTCGAACGAAGAACCAAATACTGAAAAGTTATCCATGAAAACTTCCATAATATTTTCAATTAATCCATGGAAGATGGCCATCATGCACCTTTGGAAAGTGGCTGGAGCATTGCACAATCCAAACGGCGTTCTTCTATAGGCAAAAACTCCATAAGGGCACGTGAACGCCGTCTTGTGCTGATCTTCAGGGGCGATGGCAATCTGATTGTACTCAATATCCATCTAGAAAACAATATAACTCATACCACCGCGATCTATCCAACATCCGATCAATGAAGGGCAAGGAAAATGGTCCTTCCGTATGCGTGTTCGAGCACGATAGTCAATGCAAACTCACCATCCGTCACGAGTCTTATCGCCACAAGCTCGCTCGCCTCATCTCGATCACCGTGATACCCCTTTCTTGGATACCACTTGAGTCGGGCTAACCCACTCGTTGTGCGATATAGCATAGATCATGCCCGCATCTAATAGCTTCAACACTTCCTTCCTCACGACCTCTTGCATTGCCGGATTCAGTGGCGTTGAGGTTGCACCTTCGCATATACTCATTCTCCACTGGGATCCAAAGCATGCAAATCAAGGGTCACCCCTCGATATCGTAGATATTCCACCCAATCGAGACTTATATTGTTTCAAAGATAACCATCGTTTACGTGACTCTCATCCATCCAAAGCCAAGATACTATCATCGGTCACGCCTCATCGCCGCCTAGAAAGGCATCACGAAGGTGGTTCGGTAGCTCCTTCAACTCCATCTTGGTTGTGGTCTCTTTCTTCTTCACCACAACATCCTCTCCTCCAATGGGCTTCCTCACGTCTAGATAAGGCACCGACTCCTCGGGGAGGGCCTCGACTTCTCCGATAGCTTCAAGATACTCTAAAATCTCATCACACGCCTCATCAAGGTCTACGGGTGAGAAAATCGAGTTCTGCATATAAAACTCCATCAGGTCAACTGATTGCAATTGAGTAGAAAGTAGTTGCTCGATAACACGACATTCATCCATCGTCTTCTCTTCAGGTTGCTTTATTGCGTCATAAATAGAGATTTTCATCTCCTCATTGTTAACCCTGAAGGTGAGATCTCCATCTTGCACGTCTATCAGTGCTCTGTCGGTAGCTAGGAACAGTCTCCCAAGAATAAGAGGCGTATTCCCATCCTCTGGCATATCGAGAACTACGAAATCTGCAGGAAAGATGAAGTCTCGAACTTTCACGAGCACATCATCCACTATCCCTTTTGGATAGGTCACAGATGTGTCTGCATCTGAAGAGCAATGGTGGTCGGCTTGATCTCTCCAATCTCCAATCTATTAAAATGGACAACGGCATCAAATTGATGCTTGCCCCCCAAATCACACGTAACCTCGGAGAATGTCTGTCCTCCGATGATGCTATGGTGAAGCTGCCTGGATCTTTCGCTTGAGCGGTAACTTCTTCTCGAAGACAAAGACCGCACTCTTAAGAAAGATTTATCGCCCTCGAATTTCCCAAGCTTCTTCTTATTTGCAACAAGATCTTTCAAAACTTCACGTATCCCGCATGTCTCTTGAGTGCATCAAGTAAAGGAATATTGATATGCACCTTTCAAACATCTCCATAAAGCGGACTTCTCATCGCACAGGCTTGGCCAATCGACTCGAAAACGGAATCGGAGGGTTGTAGGTCGGATATGCCTTTGTTGAAGTTTACCTGCTGCCTTCCTCGCGATCGCGGGTGCGATCGCTAAGCCGTGCGGGCTGCGTCATGCTCTTCTTCGCGGCTGAGCTCGCGACCCGCTAACTCTGCCTCCGAACTCTCTGTCCGATTTCTTGCGGGTGCTTTGTTTCTCCTAGCGACCGCGGGGTCACTCGCAAGTTCCTCAGAAATGCCTACTGGCTGATTCCTCACGGTCGCGAGCTCGGTCGCGAGGTGCTCCTTTTGCGCCCCGTTTTCTCCGTTCTTCCCCGTGTGGTTCTGATAAGCTCGTCCACTCCTCAATTGAATGGCATTACAGTGATTTTTAGGGTTCATCTCTGTATTACTCGAAAATTGGCCCGACTTGTGTTGCCCGTTCTGCTGTGCGGCTATTTGACTGATTTGATTCTCCATCATCTTCATATGCTTCCCCATAGCCGTCACAGTGGACTCCAGATGATTTATCTTCTGCCCGGTATTGTTTATAAATGGATTCTGATTCGTTTCCAATTGTTGGTTGCTCACAACCAATGCGCGATCATGTCCTCTAGACTCGGCTTCTTCGCCTCTTGATTCACTCCATTCTCGAAGCGAGAAAATCGGCGGAGGTTGTTGGAAATTGTTGGGGTTGGTATACGAGAAATTAGGATGACTTTCGTTATTCGGATCAGATGCGGATTCCCCTGTGACGGTTCCTCTGATTTATGTAATTCACATCTTCCGCCTCATTCATATCTGCCTCTGCAGCATTGACGTGAACAACTCCTTTTGCTTTCCTTTCCTTCTCGAACTGACTTCTCAGAAGGGTGAACTGCTCCATCAGATTATCGTACTTAGCATCTTCCTCGACAGTAGCCGTCTTCACCACCGGTGTCCTCTCCATAGGCCATTGATAGCTATTCGCAGCCATCTCTTCTATAATTCTGCTAGCTTTCTCCATTCACCGATTTAGCGTGCATCCTCCCGCCGATGCATCAACAATACTCCTCGTGTGAGGTGTCACCACTATAGAACTGTACTCCGCTCTCTAGAAAATCCATCTTTGTGGGCACTTTCTCAACAAGCCCTAAATCTCTCCCACGACTCGAATAATGACTCATCTCCAACCGGGAGTGGGAAATCTCGGCTATGATCTTACGTGCTTTAGCCGGTGGAAAGTATTTCGAGAGAAACTTTCGCAAAGATTCCACCAACTGCTGATTCCAATGACGATCTAAACTCTTGAGCCAGTCCTTTGCTTGATTGCGCAATGAAAAACCGAACATGCGCATCCAGATTGTATCTTGTGGCACCCCATTCTACTTGATGGTGTCACAAATGTCGAGGTATGTCTCGAGATGGGCATTCGGATCCTCCGTCACTCATCTTCCAAACTGTTCTCCTTGAACCATGCTGATCACGGCCAGCTTCAACTCGAAGTTATTCGCATTCACCTCCGGGCCCCATCCACCTCCTTGAAATTGCTCGATAGGAGGTCGATACATGTAGTTTAGAGGTCTCGCCTTCGGAGTAGGGACTAGAATTCCCATGTTCGCCATCTGATGTTGCATCTCCATAAAGTCTGCTAGAAGACGTGCAACTTGTTCAGGAGGTACACCCCCGTTGGGAGGAACACCCCCGTTGTTCGGATTTGCTGCCATCTCTTGCATTTTCTTCTCTCGCCTCTTTCTCCTTTGGGTAGTTTCGATTTCTGGATCTAACAATGGCTCAGGAGGTCTCGGGACCTTGTGATCATAAACTACCCAGCAAGCAAAGAAAAATAAAATAAATATACAACTTGAATTAATAATTCAATTGTCAAGTTATTCCTATATAATCTTAATAATCCCAACGGCGCCAAAATTTGATCGCCACTTTTCTAACACGAAACGCAATTATATAGGTAAGGCAGTATTGTATCCATAGGATTGTAACACTAAAACACGAAGCTAACTCAACAATAATTCATCATTATCCAAGCAACATAATTTGGTTTGAAGGTTTTGGGGCTTCGATATTAAATCCAAAGCAAAGGTAGCAAATTGAAAATAAACGAAAGCAACAAATACTCAAGGAGATAACAATCTAGAAAGACTAACCCTAGGGATGCACAAATCCTACCCACAATGTATGTTTATCCTGCCCTATTAACCAATTTTAATCCGATAAGATGGAAGATCACATATGTAACCAATAATTTCGATTCACGACAATTGTATAAATTGATTACTAATTTTCCCTATTATTGTTACGGCTCTAGGTGAAAATAAGCAACCCAAAAGGATCACAAAGAATATAAGCTTCCTACGAATGTTCCTATCCGAAGCTCGACTCGCGTTTATTCAGTATCATGCATTCAAGATCGATTGACAATTAAAGCGGTTAAGTAATGAAGCGGCAACTAGATATGCATCAAGATTGATCGAAATTAACACATATAATTAAGCACCAAGAATCATGAATCAATGCCTGGAAGGTAAATAACGATAGCAGGAATCACAACATTTCGGATAGAAACATGCAAACCCAAGGATTAAAACGGAATTTAGCTAGACATAAATAACGAAATTAAATACGAAATAATCATAGGAATAGAAAATATATTGATAAAACCCGTAGTGTAGCGTCGGAAAACAATCGTTGGGTTCAGATCCCAACCTCGGTAAAACGGTAAACACGGAAATTATTCGATAAAAGCATTCCAAGCCGACAACACGTAAAACTAGAGTAGAACAATGCATAACTAAAGCTAGAATGAATTTAAATCAAAACTAGAGTGCAAAAGTATGAAAGAATATGAAAAACTGAAGAAAACATTGTATTTTAGGTCTGGAGCGGCTTAGGGGCGCGTAAGCCCTATTTATAAGTGGGTGAAAACCTTAATTTTGGACCTCACATCTTGCGGCCGAGCTCATGTTGCGAGCTCGGTCGCTAGGTATCTGGTTGTGCGCGTCTTCTTCGCTTGCGGCTGGTCTTGCGGTCGCTAAAGTGCCCTTCGCGATCATCCTCGCGATCGCTAGGTAAGGTCGGGAGAAATTGGGCAGAAACTTTTCTTCGGAGACATCTCTCGCGGTCGTTGCTCGCGGTTATTGGGTGTGACCGCGTTGCATAGAATTTCCTCGTTGCCGACCTAGCGGTCGCTAGGCCGGTCGCGAGCCATCAGTTTTGCATAGATTTTACGCTCGCGCTCGGGCTAGCGGTCGCGAAGGTGGTCGCTAGGCCCTGCTTTCAGCCTTCTTTCGCTCGTGCTTTGTTACATGCTTCGATTTTCAACTTATAAGCCTACAAAACACCAAAAAGGAACCCCAGAGCAGTATCTTCCAAGAATATGTAAAAGCTTTGAGATCTAAGACATAAACGCACTTTATTGATCTAAAATCATCTTTAATTATCAACAATAAGCGTGTAAAATGCGCGTTTATCAATATATATTCTAATTTTATTTTTGTTAGATTTTGTTTCAAATTACTTACATAAACATGCTTAATCACATAATTACAAACTAATTTCCAACATAACATCAACATATCATCACTTTAATTCAAAGCTCAAGAACTATGGTTTTTAATTCCATCTTAAATCTTACAATTAAATCATAAATACTTCATTACTTATACACTAATTTATCAATATCACCATATATCATTAATAATCATCAATAATTCTCACATAACACTTAATTCTTCAACTTCATATCATCACATATTTATCAACAACAATTAGGCTCAAAAGTTGAAGAAAAGATAAAATTATACCTTTGTTCAACTTGAAATCAAGCTTGAAAGTGGAAGAATTGAAAGAAAATGGTTTGAATTTTTTCTTCTCCAAGTGTGTGTGTCGAAAGTTTGGGATAGGATTTGATGAGTTTGGAAAGTGTTGAATAGTATGGAGGTGTTATATTTATATAACAAATTTATTTTATTTTTAATTTAATTTAATACATGATTATTCACCAATGCTAATTTAATGTATGCTTATTCATCATTTTCTAGAGCATTCTCATTAAATGCTCATTAAATTCATATTTATCCCTTTTTATATTAATAATATGATATGCATATGTATTTTATTTAATGATAATAACTTTATATATATTACTTATTTCCTTGTTTTCATTACTTTAGGAAGTAAAACTAATCACATTATAATCTCATATTCATAAAATTATATTAACTATATAACATGAGAATATAGCACATATAATAGCATAATTTAAACTTTTCTATAGTTATAGCATTTATTTGATCATTAAGATCAAATAATCAATCTACATAATATTTTATATTTCTAAACAAAAATCTTTATTTGAACTTTTAGAATTCATTTATCGATCACATTTTATTTTGCTAAATGAAATTAAATAATTTGGATCTTAAGCATGTATAATTTCTTTCTTATTAAGGATGCAGTGCTCTGTTTAATCTTAATCGTCGATTAATTACTAATTAAAAGTTATGGATATTACAAGTTGTTCACACCTTTCCATTGAATGGGCTCACTGACGATACGTTGAGAATTGGGTGTTTTCCTTATACCTTAAAGGATAGAGCCAAGACATGGCTTATGTCTCTACAACTAGGTTCACTGGCGAATTGGCAAGCTATGTGTGATAAATTCATGGGAAAGTACTACTCGAACCAGAAAACACAAGAGCTGGAAGAAAAGATTGCTACCTTCAATCAAATTGCTAGAGAACTATTATATGAGGCATGAGATCTTTTCAAGTCGCTACAACAACAATGCCCGCATCACCATTACCTACCTGAGCTTCTTAATCAGTTTTTCTATGACGGATTGGCTATGGACTTTCAGTATATGATAGACAATGCGGCTGGAGGAGACATTGGGAATCATATTGCCGATGATGTTAGCAAAATCTTGGAGACTTTAGCTACAAATTCGCAAAGGAGAAGTGCGGGACGAAGACCGGCTGTAGCTTATGAGATGACTCCTAATTTTGAAATGACACAACAATTGGTAGAGCTCACTCTCCAAGTGCAACTATTGAGAAAGAACGAGTCTCAAACCCCACCTACATTCCAACAGCAGCAAGCAAAGTTGATGGAAACATGCGGCATTTGTGGTGAAACAGGGCACGGAGCCAATATGTACCAAAGAACGAATGAGATGGCATATGAAGAAGTTCAAGTAAATGCCATGCAGGGATTCCAGTGAGGCAATCAGCAAGGCTATCAACTGAGGCTTAGATATGATCCATTTTCAAATTCTTACAACCTTGGTTGGAGAGATTACCCTAATTTCTCTTGGAATCAAAATCAAGGGGGATCCAGCCAGGGAGCTCAGTTCAGACAGCAACCTCCTCAGCAGCAATAGCCATCTCCGCAAACCTAGCAACAGTCGGATGCACCTAGAAGCCAACACTTGAGGATTCACTACTGATTTTTTTTTCACGTAAGTCACAAGAGATTTGAGTCTGTGGAAGCATCAATGAAAAGAATAGAAACTCAAGCGGGGCAGTTAGCTGGGACTATTGGAGAGTTGGTGTAGCAAGGCTAGAGGGGAAGCTGCCTAGTCAGCCGGAACAGGCACAAGCAATCACGGTTCTCAAGAGTTGGAAAGTGATCGACAATAGAGTGGAAAAACCATTAGAGAAAATCTGTTTGACTAACATAACTGAAGAATTACCAAAAGAGTCAAGAGAAGAAAGAGAAGAGACGTTCGAGGCTTCACAAAACCTAGAATCCATACCAATCTCTTATTCCCTTTCCGAGCAGATTGAGAAGTGAGAAGAAGGATCAACAATTCTTGGAGTTCTACAAGATGCTCTCTAAGGTGAACGTGAACTTACCTCTTCTCGATGTGATTCGTAATGTGTCCGCATATGTTAAATTCTTCAAGGAGTTATCATCGAAAAAGAGAAAGTTTGCCGACGATGAAAAGGTTGTTGTGTCCGAAGTAGCTAGTACTATTCTTCAGCACCAATTACCACCCAAGCAGTGCGACCCATGAAGTTTTGTAATAAAGATTGCTTTGGGAAATGGAAGAGAAGCTACAGGAATGCTCGATCGAGGTGCAAGTCTCAACTTAATGCCTTACTCTATTTGTGAGCAACTAGAATTGGGGGAGTTAAAACCTACTGGCATGTGTCTACAGCTGATAGATCTATTCGTTATCCTAAAGGGATTATTGATGATATATTAGTCAAAGTGGGTTGGTCGATAATTCTTGTTGATTTTGTTGTTCATGATGTGGGTGATGTAAAAGAAAATGGTAGAGAGCACACAACTCTTTTTAGGTAGACCTTTTATGGCTACCACCAATACGTTGATTGATGTAAAGAATGGAGTATTAAAAATGACAGTGTTGGGAGAGACTATGTCCTTTCCTGTTCGAGATAGCACTATAGTACCATCTTCTGAAGTGATTGATAATTGTTCTTACGTAGATGCTATTGATGATGCTTTGGTCGAGACATGTGTATTTGTCACGACCCGACTATCTAATTAGGTAATTAACTAAATAATCGAGTCGTGATTAGTTTAAGAAACGACATTTTCGACAAAGAAATAGGTTTAAAGAAATAAAATTTTCAACAAACGGGCAGCATAACCCCTAGAATATGGATAAGCCAACCTGCACACAGCAAATAACCAACAACAAGCAACAATAACCAGTGGATCAACAACAACCCTTAAGGTTTTAATATCAACCATATGTACATAAACATTTTCAAGATGTACAAGGTTTTCCAAAATATAGTTCTAAGTTTTCGAGTTAACAACGGAAGAGTAGTGAACGTCATGTGTGAAGACATGACATTCGGGCACAACTATTTACAACAAAAGAGAAACTAAGTAGACAATCAAGCTCAGTCCCAAGGCCCGTATCTCTTCCATGCTCAACCTGCATCAAAATAGAAAATATTTTTCGGGTATGGGTACCAAAGAGTACTCAGTGGGTAACTACTAAAACATTAGTTTCAAAACTTAATAAATTTACTTCAAGTAAGAGTTTGAGAAAACAACTTGAATAATTATTTCCTAAGAAGTTTTCATTGTCATATCACCACACTTTCGCATTTTGAAATATACCGACATCACATACCCGAGTTGGTCCCATAGGTTTCCCAACCACGGTCATACCCTATCTACATCATTCGGTAATGGAAGTAGCCATACCCCAATACCATGGCGGCCTACATTTGCAAGCTCACGACCATAAACCCGCACAAGACATAGCGCTTTTCCTACCGATATAGGTAAATCATCATACCCACAATGTGGTAAATCATTCATTTTCAACATATCCATAATGTAGTAATTTAACATTCTCATAATAACAATAAGTTTAAAACATAGCATTAACTTTGCTCAAAATAGTTGAAAAGCATTACCCATCTGCTGACGTTTACTCCAAAATATTCGTTTCTTCGTCTTTCACCCCTCGACTTCCTTTACTCGTTCCTTGTAAAATAATATTATTATTGAATTTAGCAAACTTTCTTATCCACTAGAACATATTACATCTATATCTTGGTCTTATCTAATCTAAAATTTGGTTAGACTTATCGCATTATTCCATAATTCATTCCTTAATAACTTAAATCTTAGATAACATGCTATAATTAAAGAAATTAAACAACTTCAAGTAGTTAAATTCCACTTAACCATTTATCAATAGTTTACCAATTAAGATTTCAAAACGTATTATTATTAAACAATTTCTAACGAAATTTCTAAGAGTAACGCTTATAATTGAATGGCCATATCAATCCAAACTCAATCAATTTTCATCCCAAACTCCACCAATCATCACCATATGTTTAAATATACATTTAGGAACTTAAAACAAGTTCTATTTTATGTATTTACACCATTATCATTATATGCTCTTCAACCACATTCATAGAAATTTTCTAGCATTTCACTATCTAAAATTCATTTAATATCAAACAACCCACAATTATACTCATTTATCATCAATAATCATCAATTCATGATTTCTTTAAATTTCAACCAAGTTCATCACATAAAATCATAACTTTGCACTAAACTTTAATTTTTCATCTTTTAATATATATGTCCAAAAATTCCCATAAACTCCACTTAAGCATTATTTTTACTATAGATCTCAAATATCATATCAAATACATCAAATATCATATCAAATACATCAAATAAAATCAAGAAATCAAAGTTCAAGACTTCCCATTCATTTTCGAAAATTAGGGACTTGTTCATATGTATGATGTAAATTCTTATAATTTCATATCATGCATTATATATATCATAAAGTCTAAATATCATGTCAATTTGATCAAATAAAATCAAAATCCTCAAGTTCTCATCACTCCTAATTTTCTAAAATTTTAGGGTTTTTAATATGCATGTTTTAATTTCTATTTCTTTAATCATATATTGTTTATTTCCATTTCTAAACTTATATCTAAGCTCAATTCAATTAAATCACAACATATACTTCACATACAAAAATTGGGGTTCATAACTCATACTTTAATTCACCAAATTTCATAATTTAAGGAATTAAAACCATAGATCATATTATTCATGCATCATAAACATAATTAAATCAATAAACATAACAAAAATTAAACAAATCAACCTTAATCAACATCTTCAAATTTTCGAAAACCCTAGAGTATAAGATCATATTTATCAATTTAAAACTCAAAAACTTAGCTTAATTAAAGTATTTACCTTGCTTAAAGTGATTTGCAACCAATTCCCCACTTAAATATGGATTAAATGTGAAAATAAAATTTTAGTGTGTGCTAGTGTGTGTGAGTGCCGAAAGTTAGGGAAGAAATGGGGTTGAGGATGATCTTATGTTCTTAGCAAATTTCTAGAATGTTTATTTGCATTTAAATGAAATTTTGTATTCATTTTATCATAATTATACACAAATTTCAATAATTTATAAGTATACCTCAAATTTTACTAATGTTATACCTTAATATCATTTAATAAATAGAACTATGTTTCTAATAAATATTAAAATCCAAAACAAATTATATCCATAATTGGAATTAAATTCATATAACATAAATTGAATTCTTTCATGTGTTAAAAATCAATTAGTTATACTTAATTTCCTTAAATTTTGAAATTTATGACAAATAATTCATTTATCACTAAATAATAATAAAATAAATTTATTCAAGTTATTTAATAGCTTAAACATTAATTCATCTCATTTTATAAGAAAATACCTATATAAAAATAATTAATGCATTTCTTAGCACATTTTCCATTAAATGACATTTTTCATTCCAACATACAATAATAATCACATTTCTCACATTTGATCATAATAGAACTCATTTCTAAATAATCTCTATGTCTTCTAATTTCTATTCATTTGATTAAGAATTAATCGAATTTCTATCGTTTAATAATCTATTATGCGTCTCTTTATAAATTCTTAAGAAATAAATACTTTTTAAGCCCCTAATTATCCTTAATTAGTGTCTAATTAAAACTTAAAGATTCTCGGGTTACTAAAGTATTGCAGGAAGACCGTATAGAAACCTTTCTTGTAGGTTTTGATGAAAAAGAAGAGAAGCTCTGTCTGGAGAGCAACATTGCGGAGGAGAACTGGAAGGTGGAAGTGGAAAGATTACCACCGCAAGGAAAGCCAGACCTCAAAGAGTTACGCGGACACCTCAAGTATGTCTATCTAGATGAAGGTGAGTAGAAACCTATCATCATCTTTGCCAGACTCAACGAGGTAGAGAAAGTACAACTAATCGAGGTACTTAAGAAGAATAAATAGACTATTGGATGGAGTATGTCCGATATTCGAGGGATAAGCCTAACTATGTGAATGCATCGGATAGTAATTCAAGAAGTGACTAGGCCAGTTCGATAAGGGCAACGAAGGTTGAATCCAAACCTTATGGAAGTAGTCAAGAAGGAGATTCTAAAGCACCTCGCAGAAGGACTCATCTACCCCGCAACAGACTGTCAATGGGTTAGTCCAGTTCATGTAGTACCGAAGAAGAGTGGTATCACAGTGGTGGAGAATGACAAAGGAGAGCTTGTGCCAACAAGGACCACCACCGGATGACGGATGTGCATCGATTATCAAAAATTGAATGCCGCCACAAGAAATGACCATTTTTCTCTTCCAGTCATTGATCAGATGTTAGATAAGCTAGCTGGACATGAATATTATTATTTTCTTGATGGTTTGCCTGGTTATTATCAGGTAGCGATTGCTCCGGAGGATCAAGCCAAAACAACATTAACATGTCCTTTTGGCACTTTCGCGTGGAGGAGGATGTCATTTGGGTTGTGCAATGCCCCTGGGACATTTCAATGATGCATGACTTCTATTTTTTTGAAAGTTATCGGGAATTTCATTGAGGTATTTATGGATGATTTTTCAGTTTTTGGATTAAATGAAGTTGGATTTGGTTCTTGTACGTTGTATTGAATGTAATCTTACTTTAAGTTGGAAAAATGGTCATTTTATGGTGACTAGTGGGATTGTATTAGGACATGTGGTGTCTAAAAAGGGGATTCAAGGTCATAAGGCGAAAATTAATGTGATTGAAAAATTGCCACCACCAATTGATGTTAGGGGAATTAGATGTTTTTAGGGCATGCTAGTTTTTATAGACGATTTATTAAGGATTTTTCTAAAATAAGCCAATCTTTATACAAATTGCTTGCCCAAGATGCTCATTTTCTGTTTGATGAGAGTTGTTTACATGCTTTCAATACTTTGAAGGAAAAGCTTATCTCTGCACCTATTGTGATTGCCCCTGATTGGGCCTTTTGAAATTATGTGTGATGCATCGAACATGGCAGTAGGAGTTGTCTTAGATCAACATATTGATAAAATATTGCGTGTGATATACTATGCTAATTTAACTCTTAATTCTGCACAAATGAACTACACGACTACAGGAAAAGAGCTTTTAGCTGTGGTTTTTGCTTTAGAAGAGTTTAGATCTTATATTCTAGGATCTAAAACTATTGTGCACAGTGATCACGCAGCTCTTCGATACTTGATGTCTAAACCTCAAGCCAAATCTAGATTAATTAGGTGGATTTTATTATTACAAGAATTCGATGTTGAGATTAAGGATAAGAAAGGTGGTGAGAATGCAGCATCTGGTCATTTATCTCATTTTCCCTTTAATCCTTAATCGAATGACTTGCATCAATCTAGCATTAGTGACGAGTTTCCCTTTGAGCATGCATTTGAGACATCTATCATTCCTTGATATGCTGATATATGTAATTACCTTGCTAGTGGAAAATTACGTCCTGACATTTTTTCTCAAGAGAAGAAAAGATTTATGTCATCTTGCATGAACTACTATTGGGATGACCCTTATCTTTTTTGTCTTGATAAAGATGAGGTTATCTGAAGATGCATTCTAGTGGAAGAGGAACAGGAGATCCTTACATTGTGTCATGCTTCGCACTGTGGAGGACATTTTGGGGGTCGTAAGATTGCCTTTAAGGTTCTCCAATCTGGATTCTATTGGCCTTCAATATTTAAGAATGCACATAATTTTTGCTTAGCATATGATAGGTGTCAACGGGGTTGGCGCGATAGGAGTGAGAAATGAGATGCCCCTTAACATAAATCTGCTAGTGGAAATTTTTTATGTGCGGAGAATTGATTTTATGGGTCCTTTTCCCAAATCTTGTGGGTTTGAGTATATTCTTCTTGCTATAGATTATGTGTCCAAATGTGTGGAAGCAATTCCTACCCGGACATGTGATGCTAACATTGTGATCAAGTTTGTGCAGGAGAATATTCTTTGCAGGTTTGAATTTCCTCAAGCTATATTTAGTGCAGGGGAAAATACTTCTGTAATAGATTATTTGTAAAGTTGATGAAGAAGAATGGAATTTCACATAAAATAGCAACACCATATCATCCTCAAACTTCAGGACAAGCTGAGATGAGCAACGGGAAAATTAAGGGGATTTTGGGGAAAATGGTGAAGCCGTCGAGAAAAGATTGGGCAACGAAACTGAATGAGGCTCTGTGGGCATACCGTACAGCTTACAAAACTATGTTTGGAATGAGTCCCTATAAGTTGGTCTATGGTAAGACGTCTCACCTTCCGGTGGAGATTGAACACAATGCATATTGGGCAATTAGGAACGTAAATTGGGATTTATCTCAAGCCGAAAAAGAGCGGACCTTTCAGTTATCAGAGCTTGAAGAATTGCGTGATGAAGCTTATGAGAATGCTCAGATCTATAAGGAAAAGGTTAAGAGAATTCATGATAAGAAGTTGGTAAGAAAAGATCTTCAACCCGAAATGAAAGTTCTTCTTTTTAACTCACAGTTGAGGCTTTTTCCCAAGAAACTTCGAACAAGATGGAGTGGCCCATATGAGATAGAAGAGGTGTTCCCATACGGAGTGGTGAGATTATATAATCCTTGGGAGAAGAATTCCTTTCAAGTCAATGGACAACGCGTGAAATTATACATTGAGGAAACATCGAACGTAAAAAGGGTTGAGTCGATTAGACTCGACGAGGTAGCTTTTGAATAAGGAATCAATGGTCGGCTTGGCGAAAGTAAAACTAGCGCTTCGTGGGAGGCAACACACATTTTTTTATGCTTTTCTTTTCTTTTTCGTTTGTTTTGTTTTGGGTTGTGGTGTTTTTTCTCGTTCCGTTTTGTATGGTGCAAGATTCGGAGTCACATTATTTGGGAATTATTCCCGCTCGGATAAATACATGGAAAAACAAGTTTAAAAGTTGGCAGAAGAAGGCATCCAATGCCGGCCAGACCCAAACCGATGCTGAGTAAATTTGCAAAAATCATCCAGGTACCCAAGTGCAGAGAGGGGTGAAGCCGGGTTGAGTGCGGTGCGTGAAGTCAGAGAGTCACCCCCAGCACCGGACACAACGAAACCGGCACTGGAGAGGGGCAAGTTGAAAATGGATAGAGGGGTTGGCCCAGTGCTAAATGGGCTGAAACCGACGTTGGGCCGAAAAAATTTTGCATCTGTATAAAAGGGCCAGAGGTGCCCAACCCTAGCTCACTCATTTCGCACACTCAGCGCCGTACATTTCTCTTCAAGCTCCAGCGTCCACTTCCCTCAGCCTCAGTGTGATGCTCAGGCCTAACGCTCGCCCTATCTATGTCCAGCATCGCTTCCACACTCGTATCTCGTCAGTCCACCGCCACCCAACACCCCGCCGAGCTCCGGCGCGTGCACTTTTCTCCACTCAGCGCTCGAGCCCCAGTGCCTGCATGCTTTCTTCCACTCAACGCTCGAGCCCAACACCCGCGCACCATTTCATCATTCGGCTTTCATCCACCGCTCACCTTCCATCCAGCGTCGAGCCCAGCGCCAGTGTGCTTTCCACCAGACGTTTCTCCACCATCCGTGCCTCGCTTTAACGCCATCACTCCATGCTCGCCCTCCATCCAGCGTCGAGCCCAGCGCGCGCCTCACTTCAACGCCAGACTCGTCCTAGTCCTCAGCACCCATCTCTGGTGTTTTCCCAAAGCCAGCGTCAGTTACATACCTCAACGCTCGTGCAAGCACTCAGTGCCGTTCCCGGCCAGCCACTCCATTCGTCCCACATCCACGTGCACCACTTCTTTCAGTGTTTCGTTCCATCCGATGATTCATTCAATTGGTTGAGAATTATTTGCTTAATTCCAGTATGGTTCGCCCCAAGTAAGTTGCCGGATCTAGCCCTTGTTAACCTCGGGATGAAGATGTTCCTATGGAAGAACCAGTGGAGGATATCAGTAGAATGTACTCAGTCCCATTTTCTATCTACAATCCGATAGAAGGTACATTCTATCGATATTTTTTTTTTCAGCAGGATATAACACATCCACGTGAATTCAATTAGCACTTGATGCAGAGTTTGGGTCTTGAGGATAAAATTAAAAAAATATTTGAAGAACTTAGGACTCCTACAATATGTTATGATGAATTTACCGGGGCATTCCCCGTTGTTGATTGAATTCTATTGCACCATTTGTGACGATGAATCAAACTCTTTGACATGTCACATATTTGTTTAAGAGTACATTGTTACGCCTCGAATTATGAAGGAGGTATTTGGATTTCCTATTTCAGGTACTTATAGTGTGCCACCCACATTTGATGCTATGGAGGCATGGCAAGAGTTGTCAGGCTTCAATAATTGGTCATCGGTAGAAATGCCGAGTGGATTTATAAAGGATGCCACATTGGCTTTGGTGAATAAATTCATTGCATTTAATGTATTTGGGAATGAGCAGGCTAACAAGTGAACAATGTTGAAGTATGTTTGCTCACTTGTGAGGTTAAGAAGATAAAGGTTTTGCCGATATTTTTTATTTGGGATCATTTGCAGCTTATTCAGCGTCGAAAAAATATTGACCAACCTTATGCCAGATTCCCACTGGACTTGCAGCACACTTGGGCTTATCAATAAGGAGGGGCAATTTATTTTTAGGGCAAGATTTTTACCGTGCTAAGATGATTGATCTAGTGATCTTCGAGACGTTCCATTTACCTACAATGCGAAAACCCTTGTTCCTCATCAGTCAAGGAATTGTGTAAAGAGGTATTTGGATGCGCAGCTCGCAGAAACCCAATCAACATGTGCAGGGCCTTCACGAGCCCTTACTGGCGATTTGGTTCTTTTTGAGCCAACGGATGCACCCGAAGATGAGGGCGATGATCATACCGAGCCGAGAGAGGGTACAGAGCTGATTTAGAGTGATACCGATCCCCATCGTACTCAATTTCCCGAGCAGCAAGAAGCATCGGGGCACTTTATACGGGAAGAACTGAGTCGGTTCGAGGCGAATTAGTCGCCCTTTGGACCGATTTTGACAAGATGTGTATGCACGCTTTGACAAGCAGAATCGATTGTAGTATAAGCGAACCAAATATTTGGAATGAGTACAACCGGCGGATGATCGGCGAGAACAAGCACATGGCCGCTCTTGAGTCTCAGTGGAACGCTTGGACTACGTTTCATGGCGCTCCTCCTCCACCACTATCGTCTGACCAGTAGTGATTCATCACTATTGGAGAGTATGTACATATTTCTTTTTGTGTGCGTCGTGTTGCTTTAGTTGTTTTGCTTGCTTTTGTTTGTTGTTTTTGTAGGTCTTATTTTTGTGCCTTTGCACCGTTTTCGGTTCTACGCTTTCGGAAGTCGTATCTACACTTAAATCATATATATATATATATATATATATATATATATATATGCAATGAGGACCTTGCTTGTATTAAGTGTTGGGAGGTTATTTTTAGTTTTGTTTGGTTTTGTCGTTTTGTGTTTTGTACTTAGCCTTTTGTTTGGATAAGAGTGAATTTTATGTTCTTGAAATAAGTGGGGGTTGAAAAACTATGCTTAAAGTTGGATTAATTATGTTGTGATCTGAATTTCGATTCATCTTGGTATATATAGTTTTTAGTATGGTGAAACTTAGTTGCCAATTAATTTGTGGGACATGATTAGGAAGTTGTTGATTAGGCAATGTGTGTGATCGTTTGTCGTATACTTCGTACATGGAACCATTTTTGTGTGATTTATCTTTTGTAAAAAAAAAAAGGAAAAATTGAAATGGGATTATATAGATGTAAAGCAAGAATAAGTAGAATTGAAGTGGAGTAAGGGGCTCTACCCATCTTGCTTATGCTATCTCTCGAATGGAGACTCGAAGTCATGGGTATATGAAACTACGTTAGGATACTCGAGTTTATAACTTGTAGACTTTACCTAACCATTATTGTCATATAATCTACTTTAAGTTCCACATGTTTTATATTCTTGTTTATTATGTTTTTGGGATGTATTACATAAAAAGTGAACCATGTAAGTCGTATGTTGATTGCTGAAGTCATATTTGAGTCGAAGCATAACTATTATATAGTAAGTCACAAGTTTGGGTTGATAAATGAGAATCTTTGTATTGAGAATTATACTATTAAGATCTATTGAGATGATGGGAATATGTGATTGATTCAACTTGATGCAATTGTTCGATTTTTACCATTCATTTCAAGAAACTAAAATGTGCTTGGGGACAAGCAAAGAGTTAAGTGTGGGGGAGTTTTTTTTGCATGTTTTTGTTATGTTTTTCTTTTGTTTTTTTGTTAACTTGGTTCCTACTTTCATGATTTTTGGATATCTTTTGTTGGAATCAAGTTATGTTTTGGTTTTTGCAGGTTTGAGCGTGTTTGAAGAGTTTGATGACAAAAAGCGCAACCCAGCGTCGGACTCGGCATAGTTGACGCTGGGTGCATCTTTGCGACCTCAGCTCGGAGACAAAGACCACACCCCAGCGTCGCACTCAGCGATGTCGATGTTGGGGTTCAACATCAGCTAGGAGACAGAGAGTACACCCCAACGCCAGACTCAGCGAAGCCGACGCTGGGTGTGACTTAGAGGCCGAGTCAGAAAGCTCAACTCAGCGTCGGATGCAGCGAAGCCGGAGTTGGGTGGACCGCAGGGATGTGAACAGAAGCATAGGCCCAGAACCGGACACGTCGAGGCCGACACTGGGCCATGAGTAGTGCGTGTGTCCAGAGAGAGCACCCCAGCACCGAACGGGTCGAAACCGACGCTGGGCGTGCCAAATTTCGTGAGATATTGAAGCGCGCCCGTCAGATGCTGGGCACGATTCTGGCGCTGCGCGAGAATTTCTGGATACTATATATACGTTTTAAACACGCGAGAAACTCTAGTTTTTGTAATCTATTTTTCTCCTCCACGAGTTCTCTCTTCCAAAAAAAAGTTAGATTCTTTTCCTTTTACAATTTTTGAGATTCAAGAACACTTTTATTGAAGAGATTCAACAACAACCTTGATATTGTAAGAATTATTATCTCTTTTCATTATATTTTTGAGTTGATGATTATTATGAATTTTCTTTGTTTGATCCGTGAGATGAACATAAACTAATTCTTCATCTAGAGTTTGGGGGATTCCAATTGATTGATTAATTATTTGCAAGATTTAAGTTTTCCAATTGAATGGTTGCATCCATATAAATCAATTGGGTTAGACTTAACCGGGAACGAGTAGTCTAATAGGTTATTTGTTTGTGGAATTCTATAATTTAGATTTAATTTACGGAGACGACAGTCTAGCGTTTAAAAATTGAATCTTAGGGGATTTCATGAGTATGTAAATTTTCTAAGCAAAGCATTGATTAATTAATCAAGACGCGCGAAGAACCTAGTACCCTAGTTATCCTCAAATTCTTGAATTAATCTTTTGCAATTGTTATTGCTTCTAAGCTCTATAATTTGAAATCTTTCTATTGCTTTCATTTACATTTTATTTAAATTCCAGTACGATCTTCCAAACCAAGTTTAGGATTTAGATTTATTGTTTTAATCGTAACACATCATAAGCCCTATTAAGTCTTCCTCGAGAGATATGACTTGAGTTGACATTTCCACAGTACATAGACCTCGTACTATTGCGAGAATCTAGAGGTACAATTTAGGTTGAACACGTTTCTCTAATTCTTAAAGATGTCGCTTATTAAATCTATAGAGTGTCTCTTACGGTTATTTGTCGATTAGAGAAGTAGTTAGTGAAGTATCTTCCTAATTACCGAGAAGTTAAGGAGAAATAAGATTGCGTCAGAAGCATCTTCGGTGATCATGACTGGTTTGTTTGCATGGACTAAAGTTAAATTTGCATCAATGATCAAGCTAGAGTAGAATTAATTGAAACCGGAATATCTTTTGTCATATTTGTCACAACCAAATTCTAGATAGTTTGCGTACTTTTAATTTTTGATTTTTTATAGTTTTAGTTACTTCCAAAACTTATTTTATAGGTGAAAAATTGGAGAAATTATCGTCAATCCCTTGGAAGACGATCTTGCCTACTGCTATCTGTATAGCATGGGCATACTAATCGAGTGTCAAATTTATTTTTCATGAAAAACGATGCACCAGCTATACTTCAAATAACCTACGCTATATTAAGATCATATTTGTTAATTATATATTTTTTAGATAATAGTTTTCACAACAATTAAGATATGAAAACAAATTATAAATTATGTGCTATATAATATATCAATGTATGCTACAAAAAGAAGTACTGTAATGTTTTAAAGTATGAAATACTTATAGTTAAACTTGTGCAATATTATGTAAATGTAATGCTATAAATTAATTAACATTATGCAACAAATCCACTCAACACAAATTAGTGCTTCAAATAATTTACAGTATGATGAATATCCGCGTGCAACATAAAATAGGAAAATATGCTATGCATAAAAACGTATGTGCTAAGAATGAAATTCATATGCAGCATTAACATGAAAATTGACAGCAACCTATAGAGAATTCTATGTATGGGTTGCAACAGGCTCCAGTCCGGTGCAAGCCCCAAATTTGTTCTTCTGCCCATGTGTTATATTAAGCTCAATTCAAAATTAGTCCAGTTTAAAATAATTAAAAAATTAAAATAAAGTTGTTATATGTTGAATTGTTTTCTCTTAGTATTGTCTTAGATTCTATAAATTCTTTGCAATCATTCAATAGTAATGATATTTGAAAGCTTGTGAGAAAATTCTATCATGAAGATTTCACTGGCTAAGACATTGTTTCAATAGAGAACGATTAAGACATTATAAGCATGATGTGATAGTGATGCAATAGTTTTAAGTTTTCGCACTATTTTATGTTAACTAAACTATTTTATCTAATTTTGATATTGCATGTTTCTACTGCTATAACTGAACAAGCATTTTTCGTATGGATGATAATGGATCAGATCTTGTTAGGTCCAAATCTGGATCCATTATTTTTTGGGGTCATGATCCCGTCCAATCCATTGAGTCCAAAAAAATGAGATCCATACCCGGATCCATAAGATCAGTGTGGTCCATGGATATAGATCTAGATCCATATATTTTCTCTTCTAAAATAAATCATAAATCAACTAAAATTCAAAGTAACACCATAATTAATCATATAAGTCCATAATAATAACATAATAATAATTTAGAAATTCTACAATAATCACGGTACAATAAGATGTTAGCTCTAAATTTTCTTTTGCTTGAATAGAAGCAAATAATATGCAATAGGAATAGGAATAGGAGAAGAAGCACGTATATCGTAGCAAATAGACCACATATATCTAATACATATACATTTTTTTCAAATACAAGGTACAATTTTTTAATGTTATTGACCTACTATCTAATTTCGTATAATCTAGTTATCCAACTTCGATTAGAAAGAAAAATTACACTATAGTTATCCATGATAAATGTATCACTTATGAATGACATGAGTTTTAATAAAATTATTGGTGGGTATTGTTTAAGCAGAGAAAGTATCCCACCATGTGCTAAATTTTGAGTGAATAAGAATTTTTTAGTAAATAATAAGTGGTTATGAGGTTGAATAATGGGAGTAATATCTTTAAAAAAAAAAGAAAAGTGATACACTTTTCGTGGACGCCGAATAAGGTAATTGTGATACACTTCGTGGACGGAGGGAGTATATATTAAATTACACTTACAAATAAAATAAAAATTATATAAATTATATTAAACGGATCCATGGACCGGATTTGGAGCGGATCTGGATCTCAGGAATCGGAATCCAAATCCAGATTCAAATTTTAAAGGAATGGTCCAGATCCGTCGAATCTTATTGTTTAAAGACTCGGATCCAAAAAATGGATCTAGATCTGTGGATCTGGATCGGATCCGGGATCCACTGATATCCCTAATTTTCTGTAATGAAGCATTTGAAGACGACTCTTTCTAACAAGATGAGGAATGATTTACTTGATGATTCACTAGTTTATTATATTAAAATATATTTTATTAAAGACAAAGATATAAAATCAATTATTAATGGACTCTATGTATTGAAGTCTAGTAAGTCACGACTTATAGAATCATAGAAAAGTTTGGAATTTATTAAATCTAATGCATCGTAGTTATTATAGCTCATCTATTATCTACTTTTCGACCCGCCTATATATATAACATTGGAGTTTGATTATCTAATTTACAATTACCCATGGTAAACGAAAGTCTTAATAATTTATGCAAATTAAAGCGTTATACTTATGCATATTCCTAGTGTAAATTACGGACAAGATTTATTAATTTTATGCAATTCGTAGACGTGAAAGGGGTCAAAAAAAGAAGAAGAAATGACGTTATAAATGTTGGTCATACATTCGTCATCTTACAAATGACTGAACACCACGTAGCCAAAACTCGGAACGACGACGTCTGCAAAGATGTACAACTGTCTCCAACGAAATTGAAGCCGCCAGAGCAACTTTCGTGTCATCCTAAATTATTTTAATATTTCCAACCAAATGACTGATCCTTTACCAAAGTAATTAAATAACTTGACCACACTGAAAATATCATAATCAAAGCGAGCCCAGCTATTTTTAGATTCATCTTCCATTTCAAATCTCCCTTATATAATTCAATATTACTATTAAAGCATAGTTGGGGATCCAACATTTATTAAACTTTGGGATGTTTTCAAACTTCATAATAGTTCTTGTCAAATTTAATGGATTTGCAAGTTGATGGTAGTATCAAAAGCGACATATCTTTGTACTTGTCAATTTGCCAAGATTCCATCAAAATTATTTTGTCACCTCTGGCTAAATGTTTTGTTAGCATAATTCGTGCCAAAATATCTAAAGAAGAGATCTAACTTCATATCAATACCATTTTAATTACATTTGTTAAGCCAATGCTAAATTGTTAACTCCTAAAATTTTTATAGAAGATGTAAATGTATTATATTTGTAAGTCAATCTTAAATTGTTAACCTCTCGAAAATTCTAAAAATTATATAGCCTATATATCGTACCTCTTTTGAAAGTTGATAGGGGGAAAAATCTTCTGCACTCTCGTAGTACTTTTCAAATATGTGGAAGTGGAAGTAGCATTATTAAAATAAAATAATAATAAAAATTCTACGTAGCCGAACTACTTACGATCAAGAAAATAACTGTACAAGATTTATTTACTAAACATTTCCTTCAAAGAGAAAATAAAAGTAGTACACATACATCATGAGGATTCCGATGCGTCTTTCTCAATAAAAAAGAAAACACACACATACATGCCAAATTAAATAAAACGAGGGATACATAGCATAATCATGTGACAAAATAAATATTTGTGCACATAATTACAATCAAGATAGCTAACGAGGATTAGCCGCAGAAGATTTTGTCCAATCAGCCACGATGCTTCGAAACACTTCCCCTCTCTGTTTAGGCAGATCCTGCCAACCACCGCCCCTGGCGGCGGCCTTCTCGGCGGGCCACCGCCCTTGACGGCGGGCGGAGGGTTTACCTGATCGGCTCCCCTCCTAGCATTATTCCGCTCTCACTCATATTTCCTCCTAACACTCAGAACTGAGCTATGGGCTAATGACGTGCGGAATTATATAGTAGAAGAAGAGCTGGGTTGTGATTCTGTGTGGAGCATCCCTCACTAAGCACGCTTGTTATGGGATAAAACCAGGTGCCTCCACGTGTCGAGCATTGATTAACCCTTGGGCCATGCCATGTGCATGTGCTTGAAAATAACTTTGTCTATCCCTCGAAATTCGAGCAGCTTGATGCTATACGTCTCTTATAACTATTGTTATGGGATTGATAGTGACTTTTTAAAAAAAAATAAAAAATAAATATCACAATGGTAATCTTAATAGAGAGTGATTAATTGGTTGATCACAATTAACAAAGCTATGCTCATTTGTACATAGTATATGGTCCTGCATGGTGATGGATGACTGACTCATAGGCTGTATGTATGTGTGATCATGTTGATTTTATTTTAGCTAAAACAAGAAATTATATTTGGTTTGCCATTTACATAAAATCCAAAAAGATGCATAGCTATGTTATGATTAATTGTTTTTTTTTAAAAGTTAAATAAAAAAAATGATAAGTATAAGGAGTACTCAAAACCCTTATAGATAATGACAAAGATCCCCAAAACAATATAAATGTCTAAAGTCTCTTATGGATACAATCTAAGGGATGAGTACACTAATCGTTTAAAAAATAGTAAAAGATCGGGAAAATGCACCCAAATCTACTTTCGAGAGCCAGTTCTAATTCCATCAAGCACCTTCAATAAACAAGGTTAATATTCTTGAAGATCGGGTCACTCGCCTTCCAAAGCTTCTAACAAATACGCTCCAAATTAAACAAAAAATCATATTTGCATCCCAAACAAAGCCACAGTTAATGAAGTTGGATAGACGATCTAAAACAATTACTTGGTGTGGTTGCATACACCCCAACCACGAACAAATAGTCCCCCAAACTTGAACAATAAAAAAACACTTGAACATGAGTTGGTTTAAAGATTCCATGAATTCAAAACAAAAGAGACAATTGTTGTTTGAATTAACAAAAGAGAAAACTCTTTACAAGATTTTCTTTAGTAGCAATCTTATGTGATTAATTGTTTTGATAAAAGGCCATGTTGGAAAAATTATATCTTAATTGTGTGTTTTGATGAGATCCCAAAATCCTTTGATGATTGCTCAGCTGATGTAACATAGTGTTACTCACATGTTATGTAGTTAGCCTTTTTGGTTATAGATTTAAGCAGAACTACCAGTTTTGGGCAGGCCCAAGACTGATAGATTTCAAGCTGTATTGAAGTCAATCGATCAGGAAAGACCAAGACTAGCGCAACTAAAGAGAAGCGATCTTCGAGATCGCGTACTAAAGACCAAGTCGATTTAACCAAAGAGTGAAGACTAATGTACAGCAATATTGATGACCAGTGCTACTGAAGAGTAAAGTCGAATACTAAAGACTGACATCGAAAGACTAAAGCACAAAGACTGGAGACTTGGCGCTACTGAAAGGTAAGAAGTTGGATATATAACTAAGCGTTATACCAACAGCTGGGTAGCCAAAGCTGCTGATAAGGTGTGAAAGCAGTTGATGGAAGTCAAAGCTGGTGATGACAAATCAAAGTTGGCTATACCAAGTTAATTCTGGTGATAAGAAGTCAAAGCTAACTATATCTATGCCAAAGCTGAAGCATCATACTAACTCATGTTCCTAAACTGATAAAATACGGATTCCAGTCTATTGATTAAAATCGGAGCAGACTCGATTGGCCCAACGTGAAGTCAACGTACTGACAGAACACGGAGTCAACTCAAGTGAAGAAACACAGAGTTATTTAATCCTTGAGTGTTTGACTCGTCACTTATCGTGGTATATCTATAGAAGATCCTAACATGCCAGATCATCTTTTAAAAGTTGCAGAGCTACAGTGTACGATGATGCAGACTCTGACAAAGCAACATGACTCAAATGTGAAGAATTCAAACGACAAATAGAATTGATGTGATTGGTGCTTTCTCCAACAACACTATTCATTATCCGCTCTATAAATACGAGAAGAATCCAACCTTTAAAGGTTGTCGAAATGTTGTGCATTCAATCATTCTTAAGCATTCAGTACTCATTTTTTTCAAGATTATTTAACCAACGATTTTGAATAATAAAGTTTACAAGTGTTATCAGAAAACCTTCAGAGCTCAAATATATCTATCATCTCAAGGTTTCAGTATACTGGTGTTGATGTATTCTGGGTGTGTTTGACTTTTTCGTACTACAAAATATATGATCGTCACAAAATATATTACCGCACTGACACAATGTAATTGTAGCAGACGAGAAGTCGGGGTTATCGATTCCTAAGGGATTGTGTTTGGTGAGACACATCAAGTAATCTCACGTAGACATGTTGTCACTATTCAAGCAAAACAGAAGCTTGAAAAGGGGTTGCAAACAAGGTTGACTTTTCAGTCAACGGAAAATAAAAAACAAAACAAAGACAAGAATAAAAACATAAATAAGATAAAGACAAGAATAAAATATACTGACCTTACGGATGCATGTATACTTAGCTTCATATTATGTGAATGTTGTGTTGACCATGTTACCAGATTTAATCCAGACGTGTGGAAGACCACTCATTTATTCATAGCCTTTCTCTCGATAAGTCCTATGAAAGTTGATTAGCTTCGATTCTCTATCACCCATTTGGTTACTGGAGTTCATACTAACTCCTAAAAGTCCACAAAGATTATACTCTCCTACAAAGTTACTAAACCCTCTCGATCATCTAGCGTTTTTTATATCATGAACTCTCAGTTTGCATTATTCTCTCAAACCATCTCAGTCATTCAAGGAAACAATTGCACATGCATCGAAGGTTATCAGTAATCTAGCATGATAAAAGCATCAAGAGTCATAAACATGCAGAGGAAGGCATCATGGCATCAAGAATAATAACAAACAAACATCATCCAAGAAACACACAAACCCTAGAATCAGCTAGGATTCTAGCTACTCATACTAAAAATAAAGGATACAAAAAAAAATAAAGGAAAGCATTAAAGAAAAAGGAAAGCAAAGGTAAGAGAATTGCAAAGATGAACCTGAAATAAAACTTGAATGTAAAGAACAATAATGTAAAGGAAAGCAATAAAAACTGGAAAGTAAATCTAAGCTAGTTTCTACGTGGTCTAAAACTATTTTGAAGACGAGTTCAAAGGGAATATTTTCACTATTTATATGATGTGAGATAGAAGGGTAAACTAGTCTTTTCTGGTTGCTAGGGCTGCAAGGTATTTTCGTGAATTCAGCTTTGCAATGCTTCAACACCAAGGGCAGATATTTTCTTTTATATCTGCTTTGTCCTCTAGCAACGGCGTAACAGTTGTCACTTCAGAGAAGTGAAAATCTTAGGTAAAATCTATAGACTTTTGGCTTTAATTGGGTAAATATGTACTACCCAATGAGAAACAAGTCATGGTCGATAATCTGGACTTTGCTTTTGCAAGGACGAACGAGAGGTGAACATTTGTTTCTTATCATCTTCATTTTTCATGTTTGCACAATGTACGAGTCCAAAAAGTCAAAACATTTATCTCTTAGAAAACTCCATCTTTTTCTCAGTAGGATTTCTTGGTTACTGTTCATCACCATGCACTTAGTTTGCTGATAGCTTCAACACTTAGTCAGATTTCGGAGTCCAGCATTCTTAGCAAGCTGGGTTAATACTCACAGTCAGCGAGCTCTCTCTCAGTTTGGTCTTCAATCAGTTTGGGCAGTCATGTTGAATCTTCGGATCAGTCAGTCATGCTGACTCTCATCTTGAATAAGTATTAGTTTGGTCAGTCATGTTGAATCTTCGGATCAGTCAGTCATGCTGAGTCTCATCTTGAATAAGTATTAGGTTGGTTAGTCATACTGACACTCAGCATGATTCTTCAGCTTCGGTGGGGTATCTTCAGTATGTTGCTTGTAGTCAGTATGGGTTCTCATGCTGATAGCCAGTATGACTATTCAGTTTGCTCGGCCATGCTGATAGGTAGTATAGATGAGTTCTTCTTCGGCTGATTATCAGTTTGGTTGAGTATCAGTATAACTGGGTATCAGCATGAGTTATCAGCTTTGACTTCTTCTTATCAGCAATGAGGTTAGGCTTCGGTCTCGCACTTATTTTAGCTTCCAAAACACATCAAAACTGTACAAAACACTCAAAATAATACTTAAGCATGATATTTTCACAAAATATTGAAATCATATAGAAAATATATGGTCTGCTTATAATTACGGTGAAAACTGATATCAAAACTATTGAAAAACAATGCAAAACCGAGTGTTATCATATACACTCCCTTAAGTTCTAAGATATTATCTTTTATATCTCAAGCCAAGAAATATTGAGTTTGTAGCCTATGACAGCTCAACTTTCAGTTGGAAAAACCTTTACTAAAAATTCCCTAGTTTAAGTAGAAGTTGGGCAAGTAGGCAACGAAGTGTTAGTTGCTGAAAACTTGGTTATCTTGCACCTGTAAGAAAAAGGTTAGGTCAACTGCACTCGTAAGCAGTTAGAGGTTTCCTAGCACCAGTAAGCATAGGAGAAACGCCAAATTCAACAGGATATAGAAAAGGTTAAAGTCTATATCTAGGTTTATATCTTGTACCCGTAAACATGATCAAATCCCAGTTAGTGGATTTACTGAGCAATCAGTCCGTGGATATAGGAGTTCATCTCGAACCACGTAAAAACTAAGTGTCCTTTATATTTAGTTCTTTACTTTCAGAATCGTATTTTGCATGTTATTGAATGAAGATCACCAGCACATGCATCACAACACTATTTTAAAACACTCTATCATTATCGGTTTGATATTGAAGAATAAACTAAAAACTGAATAAGCTAATATTTGAATAAATATTTGTAACCACCACACTCCGCAAGCATATCAGTTATCAGCCCAACTGACCAGCTGCCTCAACAGTTAGTAGGTTTGCTGACTGATATCACTCTAAACAAGACTCCTCTTATTTGAACTGATCAACAGTATTGACATAGTACTGAACTGATATCTACTACCACAATAGAAGGTCCAGTCTTATGAAAGTAAAAGTTTTTAATTCATCTTAATTGGTGTATTCCCACCCGTACACAAGATACGTACGCCTAGCGTCGGACTTGCTCGTACGCTTCGTGCGACGGGTGCTGCTGTCGTTTGCCTCGCACCCCATCATCTCGTCTCACATCCCATCTACATCACACGCGTGTCCCGCGTGCTGGTGCAGCACGCTAATGCTGTTGCTGGATGTTGTTCGCCGTTTTGCCCGTTTGCAAGCGCTATGCATGCTTGGTCGCATGGTGCCTGCACACGCGTTGCCCGTGCACCTCCTGTCGTGTGACTACAATGAGTTTCCGTCGTCTCGTTCTTTGTTTTTTGTCTTCGTTATTTGTTTTTACTGATATAGAAAAATAAATTCTAATCTAATCACGGATTTTCTCGTGGTAAAAAATGATTCCAACGAAATATAAATAAATCAGCCATAGTGAATGACGAATCTGTAATTAACTATAGCGTACATAATAATCAAACGTAAATTTATCTAATAGAGTCATGATACTGATCTCATACTCTGGTACCAAATGATGGGAAAACTGAATGTACCCGTCCTCCCGAGGATCTATATTGGATATTTAATTCATCATACATTGATTATATTCCTAGCATGCTCCCATATAATTAATTGCAATACATAAGAATTATCCTGTGTTTACTTGTGAATTTATGGCACAAATAATCAATAGCAGACTCCAACTTTGATCTTCTGGATTGTGTCTGATCTCCAATACTAAGTGAGAGTAATCAATCGAGAACATTGGAAATTTTCCTCCCCTATGGTGATCCTTTTATTTTCGAAAATCATAATAATGGAGAGGAGAATATGATTTTCGCCTACCTTGTATTTATAGTGATCTCCCTAGAATCATAATAAGATAGGATTATAACACATCTAATAAATACAATCATTATCTTCTTCCCTGAAGATAATTCATTTTAGAATAATTATCTATTGATATATAATAATATAAGATAATATCTATCTAGAATAGGAAATGTATTAAATAAATAATACATTAACCAGAACAGAATCTCAATGGGATCTAGGGGGTTGCCAAAAATTATCACAGTAATAGGTCTTCATTGGCAAGATCAGGGATCAAATACAAGGAATAAAGATAGAACAAAAATGAATTAATTATAAAGATAGGCCTAAAATGAATTAATTATCTTATATTCAACCCAGAACATAAATTAATTTATAAACATTTATTCATTCCACTAGAGAATAAATGTTAACTTACCCATTTATTTTCGAAGTTAAATTGAATTTGTACTTAGACTTATGAATCACCATATTTAAGATATCACACGTCCATTAATTATGTATACCACTCTGACTACTTAAAATAATTAATTTCTTTAATTCCTAAAGTAGTATCACTCAACCTTATTATTGTACTTGAGATAACTCAACCTGTAAGGTTTAGTACAATAAACATTTTGAGCTCCTTAAGGGACGTCATCATCCTAAACGGATACAATGACTCAATACAAGTAACTAGCATGACATACAAGTACTGCCACCACCCAAGATACGGAGAATCTTGGGTTATCTCATGTAACCATCACCTATAACAAGTCAAAGTGATGGTCAGTAACTCATACTCACCTGAAACCTTATCGAGGTTTAGATCAATGTAAAGTCACCGAGATCTAGGTTCTTCATGACGGTCAGATAGAAAAACTCATCTCACTATGATCCATCAATACGTCAAGACGTACCAACATAGACAAGCCACCAAGTCAAGTCAATTCTTATCTATACTGCAGCATATACGAAACTCGTCCTCAAATTGTCTCAGCTGTGATATATTTTATATCTCAACTAGCTTGACCAATCATACAAACTTCTATGATCTTCTACACACTGTATGATTTAACTTCTATATGAGATAATAGGACAACATATGCAATCAAGTAAACAATTCACATAGGAGATCGAAATAGTGGTAACAGGAAATATTGTATATAAACTCAACCATTCTGCCTTTAGTTTAATAATCCAACAATCTCCCATTTATACTAAAGAAAACTTTTAGTATATAATGTATCTCCATACTAGATATTACAAACAAACATCATCACTTTGCTTCTCCTACTTATACAAAAGTTTCATTTCCTAAGTGGGTTAAATCTTGCGCAATCCAAGTCCTCGAACATGTTTGACGTATACTACTTGAGACAGGATCTTCATGCATAGGTCAGATGGGTTGTCTGCAGTATCAATCTTCTCAAATAGCATGTTTTCTCATTATACGATTTCATATGATGTCATACTTTCTCACTATGTGTTTTGTCACCTTGTGGGTTCTTGGTTCCTTCGAGTTTGCTACTGCATCAGGGTTAGACTGATATCTTGCCACTATGCCTACCGTATAGCAGATATCCACCCTCGTACGCTGTATCCCATACCTAAGACTTCCTACGATGGAAGCGTAAGGAACGTGTCTCATTTCCTCTATCTTATTTGTAGTCTTCAGTGACTGTTCCTTATCTAAGGAATGCTATGTATGAAGGGTAGCAATGTCTTTTTTACGGTTTGCATGCTAAAACGAGTAATCACAGTATCAATGTAAGATGCTTGAGAAGCTCAATATTTTTTTCTTGCGATCTCGATAAACCTTGACCCCAATAATGTACGATGTATCTCCTATGTCTTTCATCTGAAACTTATCGGATAACTAACTCTTTATGTCTGATAAAAGCTTCACATTGTTACCAAGTAGAACGATGTCATCTACGAAAACTACTAGAAATACCACGTCAATGTTGACATTTAAACCATACACGAAACTCTCGTTTGACAACTGGGTAAAACCATATATTCTTATCACATCGTCAAAACGTAAGTTCCATGATCGGGAAGCTTGCTTGAGTTCATAAGTGGATTTCTTAAGCTTCTACACTAGATGTTCCTCACTTTCTTCGCATAACCTTTAGGTTGCTGCACTCCCCTGAGCCTAACTGACGAAGTTCTTGTCTGTGCACCCAGAGAAGAAAAAATTGAGCCAACTACAACTCAAACTAAGCCAGCTGCAGCTCAGCAGATCCATGGAAAAGAGCCAATCCAGCTTCAGATTAGAACCTGCCATGTCAAGGTGGAACTTAGCCAGCTGCAGCTCAGATTGATAAAGATCAGTTAGCTGACAATGCAACCTATCATCAACATACACCAGCATCACAGAATCCTTCAACATCACCCCAGCTGATCAGTTATCTACTGATCATCATTTTGTTGATCCAGTTCCAACACCAGACGAAGTTCGAAGATAACAGAGATGGATTAAGAATCACCCAGCTGACAACATTATCGAGAACCTATGCATGCAGTCGAACTCGCATATCGCCATCGAATGCACTAATGTTATAGATCAACTGACCAGCATAGAATCAACACTGTTCATTTGTTTGTACTCTCAAATTGAACCCAATGATGTTCTCGAAATGTTCAACGACATAAGCAGGACGACCGCAATACAAGGAAAATTGGACGAGTTATTAAGGAATGCAGTATGAGAGCTGGTGGATAGACATGACAATCATAATGTGATTGGTCTGAAGTAGATTTTCAAGAACAAGAATGATGGAAATAGGTATGTTATCAGTGTTGGATTTGTATACCGAAAGCGCTTTGGTTGAGCTTGTATACAATGTTTCCTCGTTACCACTATTACAATCTCCTATCTCGAATTGATTACTTGATTGCATATATCGTGTCCCCTTATCTCATATATGTTAGATCATACAAAGGTGTAGAAGATCATAGAAGTCCGATGATTGGTCAAGCTTAATGAGATATAAAAGAATCACACCGAGACAACTTGAGAACGAGTTGTCGGTATAGATCGCGATATAGATAAGAAGTGACTTGACTTGGTTGCTTGTCATGCCGGCACGCCTCAACGTATTGATGGATCACAGTGAGATGAGTTCTTCTATCTCGACCGTCGTGAAGAACCTAGATCTCGGTGACTTACGGCGATCTAAACCTCGATAAGGTATTAGTGAGTATGAGGTCGACCATCACTGACTTGTTATGGGTGAAGGTTATATGTTCTAACCCAATATTCTCCGCATCTGGGTGGTGGCGGTGCTTCAGATGTCATGCTAGTTATCTCAGACGAGTCACCGATCCGCTAGGATGATGACGCCCCTGGGCGAGCTCAAAGGTTTATTGTACTAAACCCCGCAGTTGAGTTAGCTCAAGTACAATAATAAGGTTGAGTGGTACTACTTAAGGAATTAAAGATATTAATTATTTTAAGCAATGTAATGCTCTAAATAATTAACGGACGCGATATCTTAAATACGGGATTCAGAATGTCTAAGTGCAAGCCCGACTCACCTTCTGTAATAAAGGGTAAGTCACCTTTATTCTCTAGTGGCATAAATAAATGTTTATAAATTAATTTATGTTCGGTCGAACATAAGATAATTAATTTATTTGAGGCCCATCTTTATTCCTTGCATTTGATCTGGTCGGCCCATCCAGTTCAAGCTTGGAGGAAAATCACGCCCTCTCTCTATAAGGCAAGGATTTGATCCTCTTTATCCATAAGGATATTATTATATTTATGGATATGCATGGATCCTTTCCTTATGGGATTATGGTAATGCATTATAAATATAAGGTAAGAGATAAGATCAAAGTTAATCCTCAATTTACATAACCTAAATTTTCGTGGCATCTCTATAGCTTTTAGAGGATTCTAAAATTGTGTAGAGAGGTTAGGTGATTTTTGTAGTATTCTCCATAGGTCGCCCTCACCGACGTTGGAGATTGGGTAACCGGATACGCCCGTAAGATCAAAGCACGAGTCTCAACCGCTCATCCCCGATGTATTCAAAGGTAAACACGAGAAAACCCATACGTGTTGCAATTAATTATATAGGTGCATGCTAGAATATAATCAATGTATGGTGAATTAAACATCCAAGATAGATCCTCGAGAGGTCTAAACCCAGTTTTCCCTACACTGGTATCGAGCCGTGTTCGTGATCTTCGCTCGCTGATTAATTCATGTTTGATTATTACGCGCAATTAATTAATTGTTGGATCCGCTGCTCATCGTGACTCGCTTTATTTTTATCGATTTTTTTTTCACCACGAGAAAATCCGTGGTTAGATTAAATTTTTTCCTGTAAATCTTATCGAAAGAAGAACGAAAACGAAAGAACGAAGAATGAGACGACGGGAAGACACCGAAAATGGCTGCACGGTGCGAGGGTGTGCGGGCGACGGCACGCCATGCATGCTCGGTGCTCGAGGCACACAGCTCGATGCCATGCGCGTTTCTATGTAGCTCGGCAGATGGGTGACGCAGGCGACACGGCCCGCAGTCGGGCGCGGACGCGCGCTTTGCTTGCAGGCCTCGGCACCTCCGGCGCCGAAGCGGCGGCCGACGGCTTCGCCGCAGTCATGGATGCCTCACGTCCGCGAGGGACGCGCGATTTGTCGTGGCGAGATTCCATGCACGGGCGATGTGGCGCGCTTGTCGTGGCGAGATCCGGTGCCATGAAGCGGCTCGCGGTCGCGAGGTCGACCGTGAGGCGCGCGCGGCATGACCGTGAGGCAGCCCGTGAGGAGCACGCGAGCGCGCGAGAGCGGGCGGCGGCGGTGTCCGGGCGCAAGATGGGTTGTGCCCTAGCGCGCCCATCCCCATTTTGGGCCAACCCACCTGCACTGCTTCCACCAACCCGATTTTCCGGCCCGAATCCGTCCGCGCCAATGCACGCGAGGCCTGTCAAGTTTATGAAGATCTCATGCTTTGCAATTATATGTAATAGATTAGGCAAGAAAGTGTGTTCCTCGAGTGGGCCACGATGAACGCTTTATTTTATTTTAATCGCTCATCGCATGTCGTGGATGTTTAAATTATGCGTACACGCTATGTATGTTTAAATTACGTGAGACAAACATATTATATGTTTTCGTGATTCGACGCGATAGTAAGCATGCTAGGTTTATCGCGTTTTCAAGCATATTTTAAAATTTCTGCGAGCATGTTTTACATGTCGAGTTCTATAGAAAAGCATGCTAGATTACGTGATCTCGCACGGACAAACCTTTTGAACAAAAAGACTAAGCAAGCAACCCGACAAATTAATTTTAAAATTAAAATGTCAAGACCTCCACTTTTTGATCTCTAAACAAAGTGAGACGACTATGAGTAAACGCCCACACGCTGGCTTGCTTGCACTGCTTATCATAAGTTTGTTAGATGAGATTTCTAAATAAAACATTTTAAATCTATCGAGAAGTGGGAGTTTCATGTAAACGCCCACACGCGCGGGTTTGCATGTGCGATTTTCATAAGTTCTCTAGAGATGGATATAAAATGAGATAAGAAAATAATTTGATTGAAGCGGTATGGTCCTAGTGAGTATGCCAATTCTAAGAATTTATTTTCACGTTAAAATTGTGGTCATTGCTTAGACATCACCGGTACAACTTCCCGCCAAGTCCTTCTTGCGATAGTGATGTGGTCTAGTAAGGTCCAATCATTAATTTCATTTGTCATAAGGATAAGTTGACATGGATTGAAATTAAACGACTAAAAGGTATATTTTAGTCCGGTCGAGGGTTCATGTGTAAACGTCCACACGCGTGGCTTGCATGTGGAATTCCTCGGGCGATTGGAGGTTTCAATTAATATTGTTTTATCAAAAGGTTACAATATTATTGTTACGAATTATGTGCGATCGTATGCTTATGTGTTTACATTATCTTTTCGTGATATGTCTCTTACACCAATTATCAATATGCTCGCACAAAATCCTTTATCGGTCCGAATTTTATCTAGTGGAAACGAAACATTGAGAATGTTCTTATCATGGAAGAAAATCTATTTGTACTCACTACACCCCGTCCCAAGCCTCTAGACGATTCATCTACTGATGAGGAGCGCAAGGAGCACGAGAAATTGGACAAATCAAATAGAATGGCAAAGTGCCTTCTTTTGGTCACCATGTGCGAGTCCCTGCAACTCCAAAGATCAAGAGATGGAAGATGCACCATGATATGGCTAAGTCTTATGAAATCGTATGAGGAGTCGGATGTAATCGCTTGTCATAATTTGATAAAAACAATAATGTCAAGTTCAATGAAGGAAAGAGATTCTGCATGACCATGTAGAGCAAATGATCAATCTCTTCTGAGAGCTCGAGTTGGTTGGAGGATATATTGACGACGAGTCGAATCGATATGATCCTCAACACTTTGCCCAAGACTTTGATGACTCGTTATAAAGCGATCCTTTATGATAAGAGTTATACTCTAGATTCATTGCAAGAGGATCTAGTAACGGAAGAACATAAAATGGGCAAGGTGCACAGCCTTTAGTACGCACTTCAAAGAAAACCACCGCTTTATCGAAGATGAAAAGGAAAAGTGGAATTCAAGAGATGCTAAGGCTAAAGAAAAGAGTGGGAATAATACAGGGCTCTATCACGGTTTGAAAAAGCCAAAGAAGGCGGCAATGCTTCAAGTGCGGTGAGCCCGGGCATTGGAAGGCTAATGCCCCAAGCTCATGCTCAAGGTACGCCATTTGCTTTAGTAATGTAAACATGTTTAGCGACTTGTTCTACCCATTCTGGGTAGTAGACACGGTATGACCGATCATGTTTGTTACACCTGCGTGGGTTCCTCGCGACAAGGGAGTCGTGATGATGGCGAGATAACGATCTCCATGGGAAACGCGTGAAAGTCGAGGCCGTTGCATGTTCTGGAGATGTTACTTTATGTTTTGATAGAACAATTTTAGTATTAAAAGATGTTTTATATGTGCCGGATTTTCGTGGAACCTTGTTTGCTTTCAAATTGTTTATTCATGGATATTCTCGTTATTTTGATAGTGGTGTTTCTATCATAAGAAATGACGGTTATCGTGTTGGCACATTATATAATTCGCTTTATACTATTTCGCTAAACATAATACCTATAACTATGTTGCATCATCTACAAACCTTAAAAGAGAAAGTTTTTCAGAAGATGACACCACATTTCTCTCGGCATCTTAAATTAGGTCACATCAATCTAAATAGGATCCAAAGACCTGCTAAGAATGGGCGTTGGGTGATCTCACAGTTATCTGCTCGGTCCGCGAACCCCCGTATAGAAGGTAAGATGTCGACTGCACCCTTCAAGGCGAAGGGTTATAGAGCCAAAGAAGTGTTGGAGCTAGTCCATTTCGACTGTGTGGACCTATGTCCACACAAGCTCGTGGAGGGTACGGTATTTTGTCACTTTCATCGACGATTACTCAAGGTACGGATACATATACCGCTTCACCGCAGTCTCGAATGCTTTGAGAAATTCAAAGAGTTTAAGGCGGAAGTGGAGACGAAGCTTGGTAAAAGTATCAAGTCATCATGGGTCCGATCGCGTGGCGAATACCTCAAGAACGAAGTTTATGGACTATTTGGTGCGGTGTGGGATTACATCCCACTCACTACACCGTGCACACCACAACAAAATGGTGTGTCGAGCGAAGAAATAGACTCTTTTGGAAATGGTTAGATCAATGACGAGTTATGCAACATTGTCTATTTCGCTCGGGGTATGCCTTAGAAACGGGGCATACTTGCAAATCTAGTACCATCCAAGTCACCAAAAGACCTCTTTCGAGTTGTGGTTTGGGCTAAGCTAGTTTAAGCCACATAAGGATATGGGGCAATCCAGCACATGTGGTGAACAAGAAGGCTGACAAGTTGGAGGCTAGATCCGACGCAAGGCTGTTTATTCGCTATCCTAGAGGGACGAAGGTGGTTTATTCTATAGTCCTAAGGATCAAGGTCATTATTAGACTAATGCCCGATTCTTAGAAGAGGATTATATGACAAACCATAAACCAAAGTTGAAATCATTCTTGAGAATTAGAAGACGATCGTATTCCACCACCGATTAAGCCAAAGGTACGAGATGTCATGTCTAGTGGAGGGATCGACACCGATACTTCAAGAAATTGAAGTGGGTCGAGTTCCACTCGAGGTATCGGGTTGCATAAGTGGCTCCTATCCAAAGAAGTTGTGCAAGATAGAGAACCACAAGTTATCGCACCCACCGCTGCTATCGTGCCGCAGCGCCTCGTCATAGTGGGAGGTTTTCATCAACCCGAGCGATTTATGTTCGTGGGTGAATCTTCGGATTTAGTCCCGGAAACGAACAGCAATAATCGACCCATGGACGACAAATGAGGCGATACAAGACATTGATGCAAGATCACGGCTCACCGCTATGGACATAGAAATCGAGTCCATAACAGCCATGGATGTATATGAAAGACACTCTACCAGATGGCAAGGAAGCCATAGGTAGTAAGTGGGTATACAAGAGGAAGAGAGATTCAGATGGAGAGGTTTCGGTTTTAAAAGCCATGCTTGTGGCGAAAGGGTACACTCAGATTGAGGGCATCGATTTCGACGAGACCTTTTCACCGTAGCAATGCTCAAGTCCATCGTAATTCTTCCGCCATAGCGCCCACTTGAACCTTGAGGTTTGGCAAATGGATGTGAAAACCGCTTAAACGGTTACCTTGAGGAAGGTAGAGACATCTATATGCATCAACCCGAAGGTTATGTGGTGAAGCGTGAAGAGCATCTAGTATGGAAGCTAAGAAGTCCATTTATGGGCTTAAGCAAGCCTCACGATCCCGAACTTACGCTGACGAGGTGGTAAAGTCCTATGGATTTACCCAGCTGCCAGAGAGAGTTGTGTGTATCGCTTAGATGTCAACGGTGATGTGGTATTTCGACTTTATGTAGATGACATTCTTCTAGTCGGGCAACAATGTGAAGTTGTTATAAGACGAAAGAGTTGGTTATCCGATCGTTTCAAATGAAAGACTTAGGAGATGCACATACATTCTGGGATCAAGGTTTACCGAGATCGCAAGAGAAAATGTTGAGCTTATCTCAGCGCCTTATATTGATACCGTGATTACCGCTTTAGTACGCAGACCGCCAAGAAAGGATTGCTACCTTCGCATACATGGCGTTCCTTTATCAAGGAGCAACACCCATGACCGCAGCGAGATAGAGGAATGAGACAAGTTCCTTACGCTCGCCGTAGGAAGTCTCATGTACGCAATGTTATGTACGAGGCCCGATATCCGCTATGCGGTAGGCATAGTAGCTAGATATCGCCTAACCTCGATAAGCTCATTCGATTGCAAAGAAACATATACCAAGCACCAAAAGACTCGAGATTATAGTCGGTTTACCATGCGAGATAGTCTAATGCCTTTGGGTTATACTGCACTCGGATTTCCAAGCTAACCGTGATGAGAAAAGTCTACCTCGTGCTATGTGTTTACCTTGGGAGGTGGAGCAGATCCTCATGGAGTGCAAAGCGGCGATGCATTGCGGACTCTACCATGGAAGTTTAATATGTAGCCGCCTTTGAGGTCAAAGCTAAGGAGGTCAGATGGTTTGTTCAACCAAAGTATACTTTCAATTGACTCGCAATCGCACGAGGTGTTATAGTAGGGAAAGTCAACCCTAGTCGTCTCTCAAGGAAAACTTAACAGGGCCTAATGTTCGTGTTGATCACAGAAAACGATTAAATCCTAAACACTCTAATGCCAACAAGGGTTTGGAACATGCAGGAATTGAAATACGGAGAAATAAACAGCGATCCTAAGCCAGGGGTTGTCAATCCCGAGCTAAACTAATAAAGCAATAAATCTAAACCAGGGGTTGTCAATCCCTAGTTGAACTATGAAAGCGATAAATCAAAGCGATAAACAAAAGCATATGCAATCATATTATTCATAGGGTTTGTCAAGCCCTAATCTAAATCTAATTGCAGATAAATCATAATCATCAATCCATCACAAAGAACATGAGTAAATCGAAAGCGATATAAATTAAAGCAACATGAAAACAATCCATCGTCACTATGGAATTGAATCCAATATAAATCATCAAACAATAATACTAACAAAATTATTCGGAGAAAACTGATAAATCCAAAGCATAATTTGACCAGCATAAAACGATAAACTAAATAATTCGAACAATGAAATTAAGAACATGAAATAACATCAATTTCTATCTCGTTGTTGTTCAAGAACTCGAAGAAACTCGAGGGAACGTCCCGCGGTCATACCGAAAACCAAAAAATAAGAACTAATCAAGAACCTAATCAAGACAGTGGAATAATCAAAATCGAACTAATCAACATGTAAACGAGTGATCAAGAACAATTGAACAAAAGTCGATCAATTACTTTCAATCCAAATCCAAAATTACACAATGTATTGCAAGAATCAGAATAAAATTATCGACGCTAGAATTCATAAACAAATAGAATACCAATGTGAAGTAATGTCCGAATTGGAACAAGTCAAGAACAGACTCAGCGCGAATGGCGAATGAAAATGTAAAAATACGAAGTCTCCTCCGAAAATAACCTAAAATAAAGCTATATATAGGAAGGCAACCGAGCGCCGGGTGGAAAAGAACGCGCCAGAGGGCGAGGCGCGCGGCGAGGAGCGCGGCGAGGCGCGGCGAGGCACGCGGCGAGGCGAGACGCTGGCGAGGGTGAGGCGCGGGCGAGGCGAGGCGAGGGGCGGGCAGCGAAGGCCACTCCGAGCAGCCGAGAAATTAGGAACGCGCCGGAGTGAGCCGCGTCAGATCGCGGGCGAGCTGGCGAGGCTCGCGGGCGAGGCACGCGGGCGGGCGCACGGCGCGCTGCTGGCGAGCCGGGCGCTCACCCGAGCGCGAGGAAATTGGGAACGCGCCGGAGTGAGCCGGCGTTCGGTGCAGCGCGCGGGCGAGGGCGCTGGCGCGCGTGGCGACGCTGCTGGGCGCAGACGGGCGGGCGCTGGAGGCGTGGGCTTGTGCGCTGGCGGGCGTGGCGGCGTGGCGGCGTGGCGCGGATGCTCGCCATGCGACGGGTCGGCGCGACTTCAACAATTGCTTGTTCTCCTTCGTCCGAACTCCGAAATAGATCCGCCGCTTATGAACTCCTATCGCGATGCTCTTCATTATACCTGATCTTTGAAGATAGATTTCATCCTATTTAATGCCGATTTTCTGCAAAACATTGAAACGAACCCAAGAAGTCCGAAACGATAAATAATAATTGAACTAACGGCATAAATGTGATAAACTAATGAAGACAACATGCAAAACAATACCAAGAATCAGCATGATTCATACCAAACAACTCCCCACACTTATCCATTTGCTTGTCCTCAAGCAAAGTCTATAATAACAAGAGTAGAAAATAACTCATGCAACTTTAACTCTTAATCCAATCAATCAAACCTCTATTTGAAATCCCCAACATGATGAATACGTAATCAAGTTAATGCGAAACAAATCTAAGATAGTGAGAAAGTCAAATAAACAATAGGATCATTTTTGCTCGCACTCCAACCTCCGCCGTGGGGTGAATTAACTAAAATGGTTACCTTTAGCAACAAGTTTCTTTTGAGAACACAAAGAAAATATTAATGATTTTTGAACAATGTTCGAAAGGTGAAGTCTCGATAAACTCGAGTCTCCTATCGTGGTTTCCCATGCCCATTTCTCAATTTACGAGAAAGAGGGGCCGAATTCCATCCTCCATTTATATAATCTCAACAATAAACATGGAAAGTCTTAATGATTTTGGAACAATGGTCGAAGGTGAATTCTCGATGAACTCGAGTCTCCTATCGTGGTTTCCATGCCCATTTCTCAATTTACGAGAAAGAGGCGTAATCCCATCCTCCATTTCAACAATCTCACATAAAATATAGTTTTTTTTTTTTTTTTTTTTTTTTAAAGAAACAAGTATATAGGTAACCACATTGTTAACACTCCCCAACATTAGTCGGACAAATCACATCAATAACCCTTGATTTAAGATCAATTCTCACAACCCCGCCAATTCACATTGCTCTTCAAAACGTAACAACAAGATAAACGGAACACATCAAGGTTCGACCAATACCACGTAGTTCGTGCACAAATCACAATCCTAACTTATTCAGATAAACAAAACTTGAGCTCAAGAAACCAAAGTAAGCATAGATCCATGGGTCAATCATGCACATATCCCGAGCACAACATATACAACATATCATCAACAACTCCCCCACATAGACGAGCACCGCCCCGAGCTCAAAACATGAACAACAAAAATAAAGCCAAAAGAGAACGAGACTTCCCGATAATACCGAGAGAAAGCGAGGTCGGGCGGACATCGAGTTCCAAGGATAGTCTGCAAAGAAACACACCACAAAAGGAAAACAACGAACCACCAAAAGGACGAGAGCAAAAAGAAATAAGGAAATATATATATTTCCAACAAAGGAAGCTTCACCGTTGGTCCGCGGGCGCGTGGTGGTGGTGGAGAGGCAGGATAGTGTGGGAAGGCCCCACTGGCTTGAAGGTCGCCCAAATGTCGCTCATGGGTGTTCTAGACGCGGTAAACATCTTGACGGAAATCCCCAAACGCCGCCGTGAAGATTGACCAAGGCGTTGAGCCGGGCGATTTGAGCGCCAAGACACCGATATACTCAAGACGGAACTCTCCGAAACCCTCGGTCAAGATTGGTGAACTCGCGAATTGTCGACCCATCTCGCCGCCGATACCTCTCAAAGTTCGATTCGTGAGGAGCTAAAGTCCCCAAACTGCTGTGAAGTGGCTCGCACGAACCGCCAAACCGGAATCAAATGAGCCCTAAGACCACCGAAAGCGCCGCCGTGGGACCGATGGGAGTAGGGTAAGCAAGCGAGGCGTGACATGGGCGCCGCATTGTCTTCTTCGGTGGCCCGATCATCGTGGGAATCTTCATCCATTGGGGTAGTTGTCCCGACAATAGACCCGATGGTCGGTTCTCGCTTGAATGTGATATACTGAACAAGACGCCGTGCTTCAAGGAAGCAATGTTCTCGGGTCAAGCAATCAACCAAAATCATCGAAAGTGATGGGAGATGTTCAACAACGGCGGAGCCCGAAAAGGTATATCATCTCTAGTCACTCCCACAAAGTATTTGGCAAGTATAAAGGGTATGGCTCAAGGAGAGTTTGGCGCTTACGGCCCGCCTCATATACTCAAATCGGCGCCATAAGAACGGTGTCAGCATGCATCTTCTTATTATTCACAAAGACACCACAAGAAGAAAAGCTCATAAAGACTCACTTTATTGGCTTGCTTTTCCCCGTAAGTTTGAATGCTAGGAACTTATGAGCGATAACCAAAGCGGTGGTTCGAATAAAGGCACTAGAAGTGCTGCCGATGACCAATTGTCAAAACCAGCTAAAATTTTCCATGTCTCACCATAGGAAATCCTGGTACATCGAAAAACCACTACTATGAAAACCCAAGACCTCACGCAGAACCTTAGGTGTAACGGCAACTGTTTCTCCCCAACCGACGTAACGCAGACTTGAAATCTTCACCGGTCTCGAGTGACACACAAAATTCCCTAAGCAAAGGCTTAAAACCATCTTCGGTTCCCTAGTTGCCAAACCAAGGCACCCCACAATTTCAAATATCTTTTAACAGATCCATCAACACCCAACGAAGCTAAAATATTCCAATCAAATGAACGGGTGACTCGATATCTTTCGAACGAATAACGGAGTAAAAGATACCTTCTTGGGGCGAAAATCGCGAATGGGGCATCAGAAGTTCGCCCAGAGATCTTCGTGTTGTTCACCCGATCCCAAGCACCTTCGCCGCTTCTTGCTCGCTTCGCCAAAGAGGCGAGAGGGTTTTTGTGCGAACCATGCTCGAAATGCCCGAAGGAGCTCGGAGCTAGGTGAGCGGCCGGGTGTGGTGGTAGAGGGCTCGGGCGGGCGGCGAGCGCTGCCGCTGCTCGGAGAGAAGGCAGTAAGCGCGCGAGGCTGGGGCGCCAAGGAGAGAGAAGCGCGAGAGGGCGGCTTCGGCGGCGAGCAGGCGCTGGAATGAACGCCGCTCAAGAGACGGACGGTGGACGAGTTGTCGGGCGTGGAACGGAACGCAGCGCGCTGGGCAAGGCGGCGACGGTGAACGCCGGATCCGGGCGAGCGCCGGTTGTGCTCAAAGTGGTCGAAGCTGGAGCGGCGCGCTGTGGATACGCGCCGGCTGAGGAGAGCTAGTGAACGCTCAGGGTGAGCGTGTGGAGATGGCGCGCGCTGTGGAGGCGGGCGGAGGGAGAACGGGCGCACGCTGAACGAGCGCCGGCCGGCGGGCGAACGCCCGCCGAGTGGTGACGCGAACGCGGCGTCTTGGGCGAACGCCGGCCGGGCGAACGCCGCCGCCGAGCCCGGCTGAAGGGCGTGGCACGGCGAGGAGGCGCGGGTTCAGTTGAACGCCGCCGCGAGGACGGCGAGGGAGAAACCAGCCGCAGCAGCTGAACACCGAGGGAGAAAGCGAGACGCGGGCGTCAATTCGTAAATCGTGAAGTGAACGAAAATATAGCAACAAATTTCATTTAAGACCGTTCACCGAGCCGGTTCACCTATTTTTCTCATTTTTATTTTTTTTATTTTTATTTTTAGCCGATCGCCGGTTGTGTTCGAACACCGGCTTGGAGTGGTCTCTCTCGGTCGAGCCGGCTTGGTATGAGCTTAAGTCAAGAAACATTCTCGCCTAACTTTGAACGCCATTCACATCAACGCCGGATGCAAAAAGTTATCGCCTAAATTTTGAACGCCGGTTCATATGAGCGAACGGATGAGAAAAGCTATCGACCCATTTTGAACGCCGGTTCCTTTTGAGCGCCAACCGTGATTGGCTTCAGATATTCTCAACGCCGGACAACTTCGAACGCCAACTTTGAATGGCCCATGTACATCTTTTAAACGCCAGTCTCAATTATAAAAGCCGCATTAATGCATGAGAAAGATCAAGATAATCAAACCGCATAAATCAAAGGAAAAGAAAAGAAAACGAAAAACATCGAGAACAGTGGGTAAACTCCCACGTAGTACTCGGTTAACGTCGTGAGCCCGACATAATCCGGCCAAAGATATTGGGACCGACGAGCGTAACGCCTCCAATTCTTCCGACTCCTCACGATCAAAGTACGGTTTGACTACCGACCGCTCACGATGAATGATCCGCTTGTTTTGGGTCGCAGAAGAAACCGCCCATGGGAAAACACCTCCTCAACGAAAAGGGCCACGCCACCTGAGTTGAGCTCGAAAGTTTCATCGAGACCGAAATAAAGACCTTCATTCCTGCCTTAACTCTTTTCGGACTATTCTACGATCATGAATCCTCTTTACTTTGTCCTTGTAAATGCGGCGTTCTCATATGCTTCGTCCCAAGTTCTTCGAGTTCGGTGATCCGAGAGCCTCCCTCGCCTCGCTCGTGATGTCAAGATTCATGGCCTTAATCGCCTGTAATGCTCGCGGCTCGATCTCAACGGGTAGATGGCACGCCCATATACAAGCCGATAGGGACTCATCCCCAAAATGCTCTTGAAAGCAGCTCGGTATGCTCAAAAAGCAAAGATTCACCTTCATTGACCGCCCTTCCGGATGGTTGGACCGCCTTCTCAAGAACACCCGATCCGCTTGTTGCTTGTCTCAGCCTGTCCTGAAGTCTGTGGATGATATGGCGTGGAAACCTTGTGGGTGATGCCATTCTTCTCCATAAGCTTTTTGAACAACTTATTACAAAAATGTGCTCCCCCATCACTTATGATCGCCTTGGGAAACCCAAACCTGCAGAGAATGTTCTCCTGCACAAACTTCAAGACAACATTAGCATCACTAGTCCTCGTGGGAATTGCTTCTACCCACTTGGACACATAATCTACAGCAAGCAAGATATATTCAAAACCATTAGACTTGGGGAAAGGCCCCATGAAATCAATACCCCAAACGTCGAAAATTTCAACTACCAGGATATTGTTCAGGGGCATCTCATTTCTCCTCCCCACATTCCCAACTCGTTGGCATCGTCATATGAAAGGTAGAAGGAGTGGGGCCCTGAAAAGAGTCGGCCGTAAGAGACCACTGCAAAGACTGAAGCGCTCTTCGCCCACAAAATGTCCCCGCATGGGCTTCATGACACAACTTAAGGACTTGACTTTGCTCCTCATCGTGATGCATCTTCTAACCACCTCGTCCTTCCCGAGTTTGAAAAGGTATGGATCATCCCAAAAGTAATTCCTCAGATACACTAAAAATCTCTTCCTTTCGGGAAGTTAAATCAGTCTCAGGAGCCACAAACCAAGTAATTAACAATATCAAGATACCAAGGCGATGAATTGATTTCCAAAGCATGCTCAAAAGGATAAGACTCAAGAAGACTCTCTTGTGCGGGTAAAACAAAAGGGACTCAAGACGAGATAAATGGTCACCACACCATTGTCACTACCCTTCCTATCTATAATTTCTAGATCAAATTCTTGCGTAAGGACCCAACGAATTAATCTAGGTTTAGCCCGAGATTTAATCAATGATATCTTAAAGCAAAGATGATCAATGTGAACAATTACCTTAGAACCAATGACATAAGCACGAAACTTATCCAAAGCAAAGATAACAAAGAAAAGCTCTTTTTCAAGAGTAGTGTAATTCACTTGAGCGTAACTTAAAGTTAAGCTAGCGAATAAATCACACGTAACATTTTATCCACACGCTGACCTAATACAGCCCCACACCACATTGCTAGCATCACACATTATTTCAAAGGGTAGCGACCAATTTGGGGCAACAACAACAGGCGAGAGTCAATTTCTCCTTAAGTAAATTAAAAGCATGCAAACATTTTTATCAAACTTGAAAAGAACATCTTGAGCAAGAAGATGACATAAAGGTTGGCTAATCTTAGAAAAGTCTTTAATAAACCCACGGTAAAACCCGCATGTCCTAAAAACCCTAATCCCTTAATATCAACGGTGGAGGTAATTTCAATTACATCCACCTTAGCCTTGTCAACCTCAATCCCATTCTTAGACACAATATGTCCCAATACAATATAAAGTGACTCTTTTCCCAACTAAGAGTGAGATTGCTCTCCACACAACGCTTTTAACACACGATCAATCTTATCTAGGCAATCACGAAAAGAAGATCCGAAAATCGAAAAGTCATCCATGAATACCTCGAGGAAATCTCCAATCATCTCGGAGAAGATTGACATCATGCACCATGAAAGGTGCCCTGCATTGACAGCCAAAAGGCATTCGCCGGTAAGCATATGTCCCAAAGGGACTTGTAACGCCTGCTCGCTTGATCCTCCTCGAGCAATTGCAACCGATAATAGCCGATAATCCATCAAGAAAATGTAAATATTCATGTCCACTAATCTATCAAGCATTTGATCTATAAAGGAGAGGAAATGGTCCTTTTTGTCGCTGCATTCAACTTGCGGTAGTCGATGCACATACGCCACCAGTAGTAGCCTTTGTAGGTACCATCTCCCTTTCTCGCTTCTCCACCACCGTGATGCCTCCTTCTTGGGCACCACATGTACGGGCTAACTCACTCGCTGTCCGAGATAGGGTAGATTAGCCCTCCATCAAAAGCTTCAAGACCTCCTTCTTCACCCCTTCATCGAGGATCGGGTTCGGCCGCCCGGCATCAATCACCGGTTTAACTCCATCCTCAAGCGTGATACGATGCATGCATGTTGCCGGATCGATCCCCTTAATGTCGGCAAGACTCCACCCAAATGCCGCCTTATTCTCTTCGTAACCGAAAGCTTCTTCTTCTTCATCATCGAAAGCTCGGAGGAGATTATTATCGGCTTTTCATTTCCTCCTCCAGAAGACATACTTCAAGTGCTTCGGCTCCTTCATTTCTAGAGTGGGCTTGGGCATACTAGCAACTTCACTTGCCCACTCTTCCTCGTCACCGATCCTCGCAAAACTTCCTCGAGGCTATGTTCCCGCAACAATACATTCTCGCCAAGGATCAATAGCATCAATGAAAGCACAATCATCAATTGAATTAATGTAGGAAACATCACACCGTCTCCTAATGTAAAAAGACACTCTGTTTCACCAAGCACGCTATTTTAAAGTGCCACTCTTAACATCGATTAGTGTATTGGTTGTGGCCATGAATGGCCTCCCAATAACAAAGGTGTGCTCCTTTCCATCTTCTCTAACCTCACCAATTTCTTACACAACAAAATCAACAGAACTATCAACCCACCTACCTTAACTAAAATATCCTCAATAATACCCTTCTGATATCCGACTGACCTATCTCGCTAGTTGTAGACACATGCGAGTGGGTTTAAGTTCGCCTAATTCTAATTGTTTAAAAATCGAATAAGGCATCAAATTTATCCCGCCCCCAAATCAAGCATGCCGTAAGCCTCCTTACCATTACCTAGAGCAATTTTAATTATAAACTACCGGGTCCCGAGTTTGGGAGGAATCGATGTTGCAGATGGAATTGGCCGCCCGGAGACCACGACCTTCTCATATTCTCCAAACTTCCTTTTCTTTGAAGCCGACTCCTTGAAAAATTTGACGAGGTCGGCACATTCGACACGTCCAAAAGAGGCAAATTGACATTCACCTGGACAGAGTTTGTAGAACTCGTTAAACCATCGATCTTGTTTCTCATTTCTTAGCCGGTGCGGAAAGGTATCGGAGGAGTGTAAGGCTTTGTCGCCTTATGCGCCGGACTCAAGATCCTTCTTAGTTTCTACATCTTGAGAATTCACCGCCATCGGATTTCTCCCCACCTCATTCTCAATCACACGACCACCTCAAAACCAGAATCGCCTGGGCTTGATGGGGTTGGCTAGGAGCTTCCCCATCGTTCTTGCCGCAGAGCTCGCTCAGCAGGCCGGCAATCCGCCCATCTCGCCTCCAAACGCTTGTTTGTGGATTCTGGGCATCCATCCTTTGGGTGAAAGCATCCATTCTTTGGGCCATCGCATCCTCAAATGCTGGTCTCGAGGTGGCGCGAGGTGCCCGGCGATACCGCCGCCGCCGCTGGTATTGCCGATGCGAGAACCGCCGCGGTGGGTCGTTGTCGCGGTATCGCCTCGCCGAAATTGCCGTGGTCGCCGAGGTCTTTCAATGGTGCGCCTGATTAGAACTTTGCCTCGACTCGATTTCTCCATCCCACGTTAGGTTGATTCCTCCACCCGAACCAAACAAGGTCGATTAGACTCGAATCGCTGTCGGTTGGAATCCTTGCATGGCATAAAGCCGTCGCCCAAGAGTCGGTTCCCCATCCTAGGGCACGATCAACGTTATGCCCGGTTTCATTGCAAATTCCACATGGCTCTAAGAAATCCTCGGCTTGGTTTGGTTGATCGGGCTTTCTCAATTTCCTCTCAGACTCCCTCATCAACTCGCCCACTTGTTTAGTCATGTCGTGAAGGGTTCACGGCATGAGCCTTTGCTCTCCCACCTCGACCGACTTCATTTGTGAAGTAGCAGCCATGGCTTCAAAATGTCGACGATATCCATCGCCGCCCCAGAACCGATGTCTCCTCCGCCGCGCTGTCCACCATGTATTGAAACTACGGGTCAATCCATCATAGAATTGATACAAAATTTCGCCAGCAAGGCATGATGAGGACACTTTTGCAACAAGTCCCCGAACTGCTCCCAAGCTTCATGGAATGGCTCGTCACCGTCGATTGAAAGTCATGATCCGAGACCTCAACTCTCGACTCTTCTTGTTCGGTAGTACTGTCATGAACTTGTCTACCACGGCGCTCCAGCTGCAGAGTTGGCGAGGAGAGCCGTAAACCAAGACTTTGCTCTATCTTTCGTGGTGTACGGAAACACCGCATCTTCAATCGATCTTCATTTAGTCCTCCCAATGGAAGGATCGAAACCGAGCAAAACTCTCTTATAAAACCCAAAGCATCCTCACTAGTAAGCCCATGGAAAGTAGGCATGAGTGAGAAATGGTTCGGTTTCAACTCGTAATCTCGGCCGCCGGTCCAAGAACAATTGGGACGAGTCGCCCAATCACCGCCTATAAAATCACGCAGAGCACGTGCATTCTCACCCATCTCTCTCAACGGGGATTATCTTCAACAATAGGTCGATCCGTGATAAACCGCTCGATTGCTCACCACTCGAAGTGGTACCAAACTCCTCCAGCCCGAAAAGCGACCTTTAGTTCTTCGAATGTGGTCCAACGGGTAGCAAGCGGTCTATTTAGATCAAGCGACCTAGCATACAAAACACTCAAACAAGAAAAGATCACACGCGAATCGGAGAATAACAAAATAAAAAACGAAAGAAACATGGAAAACAATCAACACAAACAATACGCTTAAAGTTTTTAAGAACGGCGCCAAAATTTGTTCAACCAAAAGTATACTTTCAATTGACTCGCAATCGTACGAGGTGTTATAGTAGGGAAAGTCAACCCTAGTCGTCTCTCAAGGAAAACTTAACAGGGCCTAATGTTCGTGTTGATCACAGAAAACGATTAAATCCTAAACACTCTAATGCCAACAAGGGTTTGGAACATGCAGGAATTGAAATACGGAGAAATAAACAGCGATCCTAAGCCAGGGGTTGTCAATCCCGAGCTAAACTAATAAAGCGATAAATCTAAACCAGGGGTTGTCAATCCCTAGTTGAACTATGAAAGCGATAAATCAAAGCGATAAATAAAAGCATATGCAATCATATTATTCATAGGGTTTGTCAAGCCCTAATCTAAATCTAATTGCAGATAAATCATAATCATCAATCCATCACAAAGAACATGAGTAAATCGAAAGCGATATAAATTAAAGCAACATGAAAACAATCCACTGTCACTATGGAATTGAATCCAATATAAATCATCAAACAATAATACTAACAAAATTATTCGGAGAAAACTGATAAATCCAAAGCATAATTTGACCAGCATAAAACGATAAACTAAATAATTCGAACAATGAAATTAAGAACATGAAATAATCATCAATTTCTATCTCGTTGTTGTCTCAAGAACTCCTAAGAAATCTCGAGGGAACGGTCCAGGGTCGCTACTGAAAACCAAAAATAAGAACTAATCAAGAACCTAATCAAGACAGGAATAATCGAAATCGAAGCTAATCAACATGTAAACGAGTGATCAAGAACAATTGGAACAAAAGTCGATCAATTACTTTCAATCCAAATCCAAAATTACACAATGTATTGCAAGAATCAGAATAAAATTAATGACGTTGCTAGAATTCATAAACAAATAGAATACCAATGTGAAGTAATGTCCGAATTGGAACAAGTCAAGAACACTCCAGGGCGCAATGGCGAATGAAAATGCAGAAAAATACGTAAAGTCTCCTCTCAAAATAACCTAAAATAGGCTATATATAGGAAGGCAAGCGCGCCGGCTGGAAAAGAACGCGCAGAGAGGGCGAGGCGCATGCGCGCTGGGAGGCGGGCGAGGCGCGGGCGAGGCACGCGGGCGAGGCGGACGCTGGCGAGGCGAGGCGGCGAGGCGAGGCGCGGGCGAGGCGAGGCGCGGGCGAGCGAGCGCTCACTCCGAGCGCGCGAGTAAAATTGGGAACGCGCGCTCGGAGTGAGCCGGCGTTCAGATCGCGGGGTGAGCTGGCGAGGCGCTGGCGGCGGGCGGGCGCGTGCGCGCGGGCGAGCCGGGCTCACTTCGAGTGCGCGCTCGGAGTGGCCGGCCGAGCGAGCCGGCGCTCAGCGCGCGGAAGGAGGTGCTGGGCACGCGCAGGCGCGCGGCGGGGCGGCGCGCGGGCGGCGCGGGCGGGCGTGCGTGCGTGCGTGCGCGCGGATGCTCGGCCATGCGACGGGGTCGTGCGCGACTTCAACAATTCGTTTCGTTCTCCTTCGTCCGAACTCCGAAATAGGATCCGCCGCTTATGTACCTATCGCGATGCTCTTCATTATACCTGATCCTTGGAAGATAGATTTCATCCTATTTAATGCCGATTTTCTGCAAAACATTGAAACGAACCAAGTAAGTCCGAAACGATAAATAATAATTGAACTAACGGCATAAATGTGATAAACTAATGAAGACAACATGCAAAACAATACCAAGAATCAGCATGTATTCATACCAAACATGGTTCAAGAACTACCTAATGGATATAGCGTGGTACCGGTTTGCCCAAGAGTATCATAGTTTCTTGTGATAACTCGGTGCATGGGCAAACTCGAGGAACCACGGACCCACAAGGCGACCAAACATATAGAGAGAAAGTACCATGTCATACGAGAAATCCTGAGACGAGGGGACGTGCTGATTGAAAAGATTGATACGATGGATAACCTAGTGGATCCATTCACAAAGAGCCTGCCGCAAAAAGTCTACAAAGTGCACGTTCGAGGACTTGGATTGCGCTTGAGGGCACCCACTTAGAAAGGAAACATTTGTATAAGTGGGAGAAGCAAAGTGATGGTTTTGTTTGTAATAGCTAGTAGAGAGACACATTGTATACTAAAAGTTTGCTTTAGTATAAGTGGGAGATTGTTGGATTTGTATAATCGCTTGAGCTTTGGTTGAGCTTGTATACAATGTTTCTGTTACCACTATTACAATCTCCTATCCGAATTGATTACTTGATTGCATATATCTGTGTCCCCTTATCTCATATATAAGTTAGATCATACAGTATGTAGAACATCACAAAAGTCTGTATGATTGGTCAAGCTTAATGAGATATAAAAAGAATCACAACCGAGACAACTTGAGGACGAGTTGTCGGTATAGATCATGTGTATAGATAAGAAGTAACTTGACTTGGTTGCTTGTCTATGCCGGTACGTTTCGACGTATTGATGGATCACGGTGAGATGAGTTCTTCTATCCGACCGTCGTGAAGAACCCAGATCTCGGTGACTTCACGATGATCTAAACCTCGATAAGGTATTAGGTGAGTATGAGTTGTCGACCATCACACTGACTTGTTATGGGTGAGGGTTATATGTTCTAACCCAATATTCTCGCGTGATCTTGGGTGGTGGCGGTGCTTGATGTCATGCTAGTTATCAGACGAGTCACCGTATCCGTTTAGGATGATGACGTCCCTAAGGAGCTCAAAGGTTTATTGTACTAAACCCCGCAGGTTGAGTTAGCTCAAGCACAATAATAAGGTTGTGTGGTACTACTTAATGAATTAAAGATATTAATTATTTTAAGCAATGTAATGCTCTAAATAATTAATGGACGGCGATATCTTAAATACGGGATTCAGAATGTCTAAGTGCAAGCCCGACTCACCTTCGGTAATAAAGGGGTAAGTCAACATTTATTCTCTAGTGGCATGAATAAATGTTTATAAATTAATTTTTGTTCTGGGCTGAACATAAGATAATTAATTTATTTGAGGCCCATCTTTATTCCTTGCATTTGATCCCTGGTTGGCCCATCCGTTCAAGCTTGGAGGAAAATCGCGCCCCTCTCTCTCTATAAGGCAAGGATTTGATCCTTTTTATCCATAAAGATATTATTATATTTATGGGATATGCATGGATCCTTTCCTTATGGGATTATGGTAATGCATTATAAATATAAGGTAAGAGATAAGATCAAAGCTAATCCTCAATTTACATAACCTAAATTTTCGTGCATCTCTATAGCTTTTAGAGAGGATTCTCGAAAATTGTGTAGAGAGGTTAGGGTGATTTTCTGTAGTATTCTCCATAGATCGTCCTCACTCGACGTTGGAGATTGGGCAACCGGGATACAGTCCAAAAGATCAAAGCACGAGTCTCGATCTGTTCATCCCCGACAGATTCAAAGGTAAACACGAGAAAACCCCTACGTGTTGCAATTAATTATATAGGTGCATGCTAGGAATATAATCAATGTATGGTGAATTAAACATCCAAGATAGATCCTCGGGAGAGGGCTAAACACAATTTTCCCAACAATCAGGAACAAAACAAGGCTAGTAGCTAAACGGTACAGCCAAGAAGAAGGAATTGACTACGACAAGACCTTTGCTCCAGTTACAAGATTGAGAGCTATTAATCTATTCTTAGCCTATGTTGCACATAAAGGATTTCAAGTCTATCAAATGGACGTGAAATGTGTATTTTTGAATTGCATCCTTACAGATGAAGTGTATGTAGAACAACCTCCTAGTTTTGAGACTAAAGGTCCTAACAAGGTCAACAAAATGAAGAAAGCTCTCTATAGACTCAAACAAGCTCCTAGAGCTTGGTACGACACTCTATCATTGTACCTAGAAGAGAAAGATTCAAAAAGGGCCCAGTAAATAGGACACTATTCACTATCAAGGATGGTGACGATATTCTCATGATCTAGGTCTACGTTGATGATATTATCTTTGGATCAAATTCTGAGAAATTATGCAACATGTTTGCTGATGTTATGACTGAGAAATTTCAGATGTCCATGACGGAGAGATGAACTTCTTCCTTTGGACTATAAGTGAAGAAGTCAGTGGAAGGTATCTTCATAAGTCAAACCAAATACACCAAGGAACTGATAAGAAAATTCGGAGTTCGGCAAGCAAAGCCCGTGAAGATTTCGATGAATACAAACTGGAAGGTGGAACCAGGCACCAAAGATAAGCCAGTGGATTACACCAAGTATCAAAGAATTATTAGATCCCTGATCTACCTTATTGCCACCAAACCTGACATATCTTATACAGTAGGAGTATGTGTAATATATCAAGCAGATCCAAAAGAGGCGATCCGAAGCAGCAAAAATGATACTGAGATATCTCAAAGTCACTCCTAATATGGGTTTGTGGTATCTAGCCGCTGATAATTTCAAGCTTTCAGGTTACTCTGACTTTGATTTTGCAGGCTACAGTGTTAGACATAAAATCAACTTCAGGGACAAGTTAATTTCTTGGAAACAAACTGATTTCTTGGTTCTCCAAGAAATAAACATCAATTGTAACATCCACAACCAAGTTGAATACATGGCTATTGGAAGTTGTTGTTCTCAAATACTCTAGCTGAAACAACATTTGAGAGATTATCAATCGCAACAAGTGAAGTACACATCTATTGCGACAGCTCCAGTGCCATTGCAATTACTCTCAACCCAATCCTACATACCAGATGCAAGAAAGTTGATGTCCAACATCATTTCATTCGAGATCACGTGGAGAATATGGACATCATTGTGGAGAAAATTCACATTGATATTCAACGTGCTAATATTCTTACAAACCCGCTTACTGAAAATAGATTCAACATGTTGTGAGGAGAGCTAGGACTGTTGACCCTAGAAGAGTGAGAAACTAAAACTAATAAGAGCTAAATTGATCAAGGATAGCATGTTAATCCTAGAGGAATACATGCTGATGAGCCTAACTGGCAGATTCAACAGACCAATTATCAATACAATTTGTTTGAGAGACCCAACCGAAGGTAAACCGATCAATAAACCGATAAGTTTTAAGCGGGTCAAAACTAATGGACAAACTGACGTGTAAACCAAACTGACGAGCACTAAACTGAAAGGATGATATTGACTGCCATCAATATTATCAAAAATTGGTAACATCAAACTGGTATCAGTATCAGTACCATTTGATGTTAGTACCATCGACTAGACTGACGGGGTATCTGCTGACTGCTATATTCAACTAACCAATAAGTATTGAATCATTATACTGATAATGTGAAACTGGTAATGCATACTGATGATCATACTAAAATCAATACCGACTGATGCATTAAAAGCTTATAATTTATTTCGAGTCATTTATGTCTAATGATTTGAATTAACTCCTATAGAAGTTAACTCGGATGAGTGAATGGTATCATCCTCGTATTTAATGCAATGTCAAAAAAGGCTGTAAAAAGGAAAAAAGTAAATACATTTTTTACCATACCGAGATACGCGTAGAAAGTGGTCAATAATATTTATAGACCTATTTATATACTTTCCATAATTGATAATCACTTTCACACAATCACGTTCCTAAAAATTTAATTTTTCTACATTCAGATTTCTTCGTGAGTTTTAGTTTGTGATTTTCAAAAATTCTATCATTCTCTTAAAATGGCACCCAAAAAGAAGATTATTCCCTCATAACCCTAAATTCATCATGAACAAACCGTTTTCTTTTCTGAAATATCTAATGAGGATGCTCTTAAAATCCTCACCATCTACAAGAACTAGGGCTGGAAACACTTTCTCAACCACCAACTCCAATTTTATGTTGACGAACATGTGGTGGAATTTTACTCCACCCTATGCCACGACGAGGCGTTGAATACTCTGGTGGTGACAGTGACTGTCAAAAAGCGAGGAGAGTCGTCGGCCACCTACCATCAATTTGATATAGACGTTATCAAGACGGTCAGGAGGATTTTTAAACTCCCTCGCGAAAAGAGCTCCTCAATATAGAGCTCGACACGTTGTTCGTAGAGGACGTTATGCGTCGGATGATGGAGGATGGCGTCCCCTTGACCCCACCCTAAAGAGATCCTCATTCATCTCTAAGTTCAAATTAATGATCAACATCCTACACAGGTGCTATCAAGGATTTCTAGGGTCATTTGACCAAGTCTCATAGCAAACAAGCAGATGCTGCTAGCTTGTTTGGCCTCCGATAGGGAAATAAACTAGGATATATCTTTCATCTCTCATTTGTTGGCAGACCAGAAGGTCTTCTTAAAGGTGAGCAGGCACTACTACAAAACCACTTTTCTCTACACCTTATAGACTACGCTTTTTGAAAAGCGTAGTCTCATAGTATAGACTCTGTTTTTATCAGCGTGGTCTGTGTCTTAATTACGGAGTATAGACTCGCTAACAAAAGCGTGGTGTAAATGCGTAGTCTATGGTGGGTATAGACTACGGCAACAAGCGTGGTTTAAATCGTGGTCTATGGTGGGTATAGACTACGCTAAAAGCGTAGTGTGTGTGCGTGTTTTTATAAAAAGCGTAGTCTATGCCATAAATTAAAAAAAATAAAAAATTTCACAAACGCGAGAGTCGAACTCACGATGTGTGGGTTATTAACATGACACTTAACCATTCCACCAACAATTCAACATCTCTCGTATGTGGACTTTATTTATATTTATATTGTAACTAAAACACGAATTTACAATACTTAATTCATTTATTTGGACAATTCAACACTCCCGCCTTCACTCCCGCGCGCTGACGATCTTGTACTCTTCACCTCCTTGCCGCGCCACCGTTGTTCCATCGCCGCCGCCGTCCATCCGCGCACTCCACATTCTCTTCCGCCATCGCCGCCGCTCGGTGAGTTCTCTTTCTTCCTCGTCGCAATTTGTCTTTTTAGAGGCAGAGAATGAGGCGGAGGGGCTTGTCTTTCTTCCTCATCTCGCACTTTAAATTTTGCCGTAGCGTCCCTATGTGGGGGCTTGGTAATTAGGGAAAACGAGGAGAGAGTGAGGAAAATGGAGATGGGTAGCTCTGAAAATGGGGAAGTAAGCAAGAATATGGGGGGATGGTATAGTAGGGATAAGCCACGGAAGATGACTTACGCCCATTTGCTTTGATGACTTCCACTTTCCATCGAGGACTAGTGTGGACCTTGGTTTCTTTGTAAGTATGTGAATGTGAATGTGAATCTGAAGCCTTTTATTTTATTTTATTATTTGATTTGTATGGTCTATGATTGATATGTGAATCGGTGCTTTCGTTGATTGAATGTGAAAAATTTGGAGATCGTGCTCGGATAATTTTGTTTTTAGTTGCTTGTTGGATTTTTTTCTTGTCTATTTTGGGAAGTAGGCGTGTTCAACTTTAGGTGGACTATGAAATGTCTATAATAGATAAGAATGGTTTCAATAATTGAGCGAGTTAAGATTGTTCAATGAAAGAGTAGGGAGTTTTCTTTTATGTGGGTTTCTTGCAATAGGTGTAAGATTGGGAGAAAATGAGAAGGGCGATGTGTTTCTTGGGGTGTAGCCGAGAGGAGAAACCTATTGTTAGATGTTGGGAATGAGAATATATATGGCAGAGAGTAAGCGTGTTGAGCTGAAAGACTTTTGTTTGAGGAAAGGAATGGGATGATATCATGAATCATGAATTAGAGTGGAAGGGAAATTGTTCTTTGAGAGAGATAACGATCACTATGAAGGCGATTTGGTCAGAGAACTTCTTGCATTGAATTTCCATAACTTCTATTTCTAATCGAAATATTACTCATGAAATGAAGTCTGCATAGTTTTGCTTGTGAAACTCTGTTTTCACATCAATATATACATGCCTTTTATGTTTTTCTTTGCAATCGCAGAACATATCATATTTTAGATTATTTGTGTAATTCTATTCTCTTCCAACTCGCCAGTAACGCTTTTCTCACCATTGACTCCTATGTTCATTGTTTTCAAACACAAGTGTAAAAGCAATCAACATAGCTAATGAATAAAATTAAAATGATCTGTGTTTGTTGACAACATGACAAGCTGGGACATGGAACCTTGGAAGTCCACATAATGCTTCATTACCTTTAAACGACTCCATTGTGAAGTTCCTAAAAGGACCATCACTCGGAATTTCTCCACTTAGAGCATTATTTTTAAGTATGCATATAGTTTATTTCTTGACCATTTCTAGTTAACTAATTAACTAAAAATGCAGTAAAAGACGGCAAATTTTTATTTTTTTCTGCACAAAAATATTAAAGTTTGATGTTTTTTGGACAAAATAACAATGAAAACAACGTAACTAGCTTTCTTGATACTGCCACCACTGATAATTTGTGACTCTTTCCTTAATAAATGCAACTAAACATGCTGATCAGCATGTTTAGTTGCATTTATTAAGTTTACATATTCATGAGACTAAAGGGAATAATGATGCATCATTATTCCCTTTAGTCTCATGACTAAAGGGAATAATGATGCAACTTTATTTTTGAATATGTAATTATCTTATGAATTTGGCATGTAATTCTATTCTCTTCCAACTCGCCAGTAACGCTTTTCTCACCATTGACTCCTATGTTCATTGTTTTCAAACACAAGTGTAAAAGCAATCAACATAGCTAATGAATAAAATTAAAATGATCTTGATAAACTTAATAAATGCAATGTTTAGTTGCATTTATTAAGTTTACATATTTGTGCAGCAAATTTCTCTGATTGCCCTTCTTTTTAATGGGATATGCTGAATTTATATCTAAAATGATCTCAATATAAATTCAGAGAAATTTGCTGCACAAATATTGAGATTATATTAGAATGTTATTGTTTATTCTAAATACTAGTATTATTTTTCACACTTAATTAAATATGTGAGCAATTTGAAATACTACAGTGAATAGTTCAAACGTAACTTAGATATAAATTCAGCATATCCCATGTAAACTTAATAAATGCAACTAAACATCTTGATTAGCATGTTTAGTTGCATTTATTAAGTTTACATATTCATGAGACTAAAGGGAATAATGATGCAACTTTATTTTTGAATATGTAATTATCTTATGAATTTGGCGGTATTGACATATTGATAGTTTGATCTGATTGGGAGGATAAGAGGTGCATTACATATTTTGAAGTAACCAGCATGTTAAATTTAAGTCGTGAATTATGATTTATAAACTTTGTAAAGTATCCACGCTTGTTTCTCATAAAATTGCTTGGTTGAATGCATAAGGTATTCACGGACTTAGAACTTGTTCTTTTGGCCTTTACTTGCTTAGGTTGGATCTAGGCAAGTACATTGTATTCCACGGACGGTATATCTACACGCAGAGGCTTAAAGGCGCAAGTGTACACGATAAGGTAAGTTTTACCTCTTTAGTAAAGATATTTTTAGAATCTTATGATGGTTAATAAGTATTTGTCTTTCTAGTTTCCATTATGTCGATAGTGATTGATTTCTTGAATAAAACTTCATATCTTTGATTTGGGGTGATAAGTTCACCAAGTTATGTGTTAGAATATAAAATTTAATTTTGGTTGGTAGAAGAGATGATAATGAAGTGAATTTGCTAAATTTATGTTTCTTTGGTACTATTAGGTTGTGAATTTTGATTGTTCGAGATGGACAAAGCATGGATGTCGATGAATAGATTATCACGTGAATACGAGCATGGGTAGAATCTTTCTTACAATTTGCATTGCAAAATCGAGAGATTCTAACCAAATACCATATCCTTGTGCAAAATGTGGTAATTTAAAAAGAAAAATGTATTTGCAATAAGGCGCACTTGTGTTGTCATGGTATGGATCTAACATACCAGAATGGACATTTCATGGGAAAAATCGATGCACAAGCGTAGACAATGAAAAAGATAGAATATGGGAAGATGGTCAATATCGGAAGAATGAAGATCTATTGATATGATACATGATGCGTATGAGACTTATCGAGAATAATCCAAATGAATTTAGGAAGTTACTTGAGGATCTTGAAAACCTTTGTATCCGGTCGTACAAAGTTCTCAAAGTTATCGACAATTGTGAAGTTGTACAATTTGAAGGCAAAGTATAGGTGGTGCGATCGGCTTCAATGAGCTATTAGATTTATTAAGGAAATGCTTCCAAATTGCAATGAGATGCCTTCGTCTCTATCTGCAAAAAATCTTAAGTACCTTGGGTATGAGTTATGAGAAAATCCATACTTGCCCAAATGATTGCATCTTATATAGAAAGATATATAAGAAGCGTGATGAGTGTCCTACATGTGGATTGTTAAGATGGAAGAAGAGTGGGAAGACAACTAATTTACATATTGGCGTTCTGCAAAGCTATTGTGGTACTTTCCACCAATACCAAGATTTTTGAGAATGTTTGAAATAAGGAAACATCTAAAGACTTAACTTGGCATGCTAATGAAAGATGTTGGAGCGGGTATCTCGACATCCTGGCGATGCACCACCACGGAGATTAGTGGATGAAAATGGCGAAATTTGCTTGAGAGAATCGGAATCTTAGGTTAGCTCTATCCATGAGATGGTGTCGATCCACGACTAATGAATCACGTATAGTTGTTGGCGGTGTTACTTGTCACGTACAATCTACCTCCTGGTTATGCATGAAGAAAATTCATGATCTTGGCGTTATTAATATCGGTCCAAAACAACCGGGAGCGACATTGATGTGTATTTGTCACCTTTAATTGATGACTTAAAGGAGTTATGGGATGTGGGTATCAAAGCATATGATGCATCTGAGAAGAAAGTTTCTTGCTCAAAGGCATTACATTGTGGACAATCAATGATTTTCACGCTATGGAAACCTATCGGTGCTCTGTAAAGGATATCAAGCATGTCCGGTATGTGGAGAAGAAACATATGCGAAGATGTTGAAACATTCTAGAAAAATGTCATATACGGGCATAGAAGATTCCTACGCACATCATCCTTATCGACGACAAAGAAGGCTTTTGATGGTCGACAAGAGTTTGACTTTGCCCCTAATCCGTTGAGTGGCCACGAGGTAATTGAAAGAGTTAAGAACATCACTTGTTCTTGGGGAAAAAGGATGTAAATAAGTCAATTATGATGATGGCGGTCAGCGTAAAAGAAAGAAAAAAAAAACCAAAGACACAAGAACCACCACAAATGGATAAAGGCAAAACATGTTGGAAAAAAAGTCGATATTCTTTGATCTTGCGTGTTGGGAACATCTACATGTGCGACATGTTCTTGATGTGATGCATATTGAGAAAAATGTGTGTGAAAGTTTGATTGGCACATTACTAAACATTAGGGAAAGGCGAAGGATGGAATTGCGGCGAGACAAGATTTGATGGAGTTGGGTGTCCGACTTGAGTTGGCACCAAGTGATTGGATCTAGAACATTTTACCTCTGCTGTCATACATTAAGTAAAGAAGAAAAGAAAATTATGCGAGTTCTTTGCATGGAATGAAGGTGCTATGGGCTATTCATCTAATGTTTCCGACTTGGTGTCCATGAAGGATTTGAAACTAGTTGGACTCAAGTCCCATGATTGCCATACTTTAATGCAACAATTGCTTCGGTTGCCATCCGTGGTGTTTACCAAAACATGTGAGGTATACCATCACTAGGTTGTGTTTAACTTCAATGTGTTGTGTGAGAGAGTTATTGATGTGTCAAAGTTAGAGTAAATTCAAAGAGATATTGTGACGACTTTGTGCTTGCTTGAAAAGGAATTTCCTCCGTCATTCTTTGATATAATGATTCATTTAGTGGTCCATCTTGTGCGAGAGGTGGAATTATGTGGTCGATTTGGTATAGATGGATGTATCCGTTTGAAAGATTTATGAAAATCCTTAAAGGATATGTGCGCAATCGTAATCGGCGAAGGTTGTATTCTTGAATGCTATATTCTTTGAAGAAGCGATGGAATTTTCTTGATTACTTATCCAATGTCCACGATTGGAATCCGTACATTACTCGCAAGCCATCGAACAAGGCCTTTAACAAGTGCTCAACACCACACAATCGGTGTTGAGGGTGGAAGCGAGCACATCGATATGTATTGAACAATGATATTGAGGTCGACCCGTATATTGAGTATGTCCTCAACATATGCCCGACTTAATGATAGCCTTCATTTTAAATAATTATGCACTAATTTTTATGGATGTATCTTTGGACGAGAGAACATCGGAACTTGTGAAGAAAACATATCCTACCAAAACTTTAACTTGGCAACAAAGTGAACATAACAAAACTTTCATCGATTGGTTTAGTGAGCGTGTAAGTGTTATAGTTTAAAAAATATTAAACAATTACAACAACAAATCCTTTTGTATTAATTTTAGTTTCTTACGAAGGTTGGGTGACATCGCACATTCATCAAATCAAGCACATTCATTAGAATCAAGCACATTCATTAGTCAAATCTCAACAAAGTGAAGTGGATGGCGCATGGACCTAGCAAAAGTGTTCTAAAATATCAAAGCTATTTGATTAATGGTGTTACTTACAATACAAAAGAACGTGATAATCTACGAGTTGTTCAAAATGCAGGTCGACTTAGTTGCAAAGACAATGCGGGTTTCAAGTGCGAGGATAAAACCCAATTGTCACAGATATGACGTTCTATGGGGTAATTCGGAAATTTGGGAGCTTGATTATCAAGCATTTGGATGGTAGTGTTTAAGTGTGATTGGGTTGAGAATAATGGTGGCGTGAGGTAGATGATCTTTGTTTTACCTTAGTGAACTTGAAAAGAATTGGGTTCAAATGGATTCGTTTATATTAGGATGTCAAGCTAAACAAGTGTTCTCGTTGAAGACCCTCAAGATCCTATATGGTGCATGGTACTCTCATGTCCCAATAAAGAGTACCGTGAAATGATTAGTGGTGCGAGTTGGAAGATATTGCTCTTAGTTACCAAGCTTTCAATAATGAGCTTCCACAAATGAATTTGAATGATGACCAAGTGATGAAAGTGAACCATCATGTGTTCGTCAAGATTGTGATGGAATTTGGGTTAACAATCTGAACTCTTAAACTGGTACAATCCATGTTTGTGTGTTTTGCATTGTACATTGCTTATTTTATTTATGGTAAGCTAATTATTTGTATTGATATTTTTCAATAGGTCTTGTGGTTACCATGGTTCTGGTGATGATGATAACGATGGATTGGACTCAAAGAAACACAATCAACAAGAGGAATGTGTGTTTGGTGAGCTTGCAAAGCGGAGGCGAAAGGGATAAAAGAAGTTGTTGAATTTAATGTGCGAGGACAACCAATTGGTCGAGTTAATGAAATGCAAAGCTATATTGGTCTTCTTGCTCGACAAGAGGTGAAGATAAGTTATAAGACTTGGAAAATGGTGCGAAAAGTGAAAGACATTATTTGGGAGCATGTGAATGTAAGTATGCTTGTTTAAATTATTCTTGCCGATCATATATAAATTCAAATAATTGTAGCCTTAATATTTATGCATATTTATTTAATATTGCACGATTTTTATGGAATAACTTGAGCAAATTATCTTTTGGTTTATTAGGTAGCATATGTAGTTCAAAAGACTTGGAGGCGGGATGTGCGTAATCTGCGAGCACAAAGTGGCGACGGTGGAAGTCTAAATTATATAAAAATACATTCTTCCCAACATAGACAATCCTCGGCGAATGATCCACCCCATGCGGTGGTATTCTACGTGAAGATTGGGTGAATTTGTGCTATCTAGAGTAATGAAGGTTTAAGGTAAGCAAATGACTTATGTGATAGTTTCATGCCTGTGTCCTGGGCTGGATTGCCATTTTTTAAACTATATTTCTCCTACTTCCTGGATTACCAACAAGTTATTGTTCCACATTATGCTGGAGTTGACAGATTCTTTCAGAGTAAATTTTGTTGAATTTGCCATTTATGCCAGTTTTCTGTTAGTGTTATCTTATTCGGTTGCCTGCCCTTTTACTATTTCTTCATGTTTTATGATAACTCTGGACAAGAGTATTTATGTTCATGCACTCAAAGAGGCAAGAAATAGTTTTTATTATTGATTAATTTTGGTTGATGTTCTTTGTTCCAAAAAATGCAAGAGAAGTGTAGTCAGTTATTTCGCATTTGAGTTTTCTCGTGATCGAGTAATAATGTTAATTGTCTCTTGAAATGCTAAAATTCTTGATGTTTTGAAATGAGAGAAAATGCTAAAACACTTTTTATTTTTCTTGGTATATTGCTTATCAGTGATTGGCAATGATTGTGAGATTATCATATGTTTAAACTGGTTGGTTCTTCTGTATTCTATTTATATTCATTGTGATCTTTCTCAAGTTTCCTTTTCTCTCATTGATGTACAGCATGTTGTCTTTATATTGTCTATATTTGCCCATGATTGAGGCTGGTGTTGCACTTGATCCTTAGTTTTCTAATTCTGGGGTTTAGGAAAGTTATTTTTGGTACGCAATGTGTGTGTGCACTTGCACTCTAATGCTTAATCTGTCTCCTTCGATGTCAGGTGTTGACCAATTTTCTGCATTTTTTGCTTCTTGGTTCCCAATTTTAAAGAATGAGTGGGGAATATTAGAGTCACTTGGCGTAGAACGTGCCTTCTGCAGCATTGTAGTATTAGGATTACAGTTTCATGCTAATGCACTGCCTAGCTTGGCAGTGTAGCTTGTTTATTCGATCGGCAAGCATGGCTTCAAGTTGTAGTTTATTTTACTTAACTATTACAGTACCTTATGGCACCAACGAAGTGCCTTTATGTAGAAAGTATCTTCTAGTACAGTATTTTAATGATGAATTCACTTCATATTGTAGAAATGGAGTGAAGAGCAAACAGAAAGGATAAAGAAGAACATTTACCCACATAGACTTTCACGAAGAGGCTATGCGGGGTTGGCTGAAACAATGGTAGTTTTCCTTACTTGTTCATTTCTTATTTATTTTCTTGAACACCGGTTGATACATTCTCCTTTATGCTTCATATCCTATGTACATACTTTTTATTATTGTAGAAGGACGAATTATGTGGAGAGGATGATGTAGATAGGGGTGTGATGTGGAAGAAAGCCGAATTCAAAGAAAAGCGATATAGAAGATGATAAATTAAAGCAAAGCGTAAAAGATTGTAAGATGTTCCATGCTTTTTTTATGATACATGCATTATAAAATTTTCTTGCTATTATGATGATGATATCTTGTAATAATCTTGCTATTATTATAATATAAATTTTTATAATACATGCATATACTAACCGCCTTGAACTTAACATTACGAATCTTCATTTGTATACTAAAGGATGATTGCATACGCTAAAGGAAGAAGGTGAATTGAAGACTAATACTTTGGGAGAAGATTTTCTTACGTGTGCATTACAAAAGCGCTGAACATACAGGCATGTGCGGGGAGTAGTAGTTATGTTACTCCTACTACTTTCTTCAAAAATCCAAGGAGCATAGACAAGGTAAGTTGAAGGGGAGATAAGAAAATGGGAGAACAACAAGAAATGATGATATGTCACCTACGATAGAGTGAAAAAACTTGAGCGAAATTACAAAATTTGAAAGACCGGAAAGATTATGAAGAAAAGGAAGTTGTTCGATCAAACAAGTGAATTTTGAGGTGGATGAAGACCTCGAGGACAAAGTGAAGGAGAATGAGAAGGAAGATGATTGCCAAGTGATCTTGATTGAGAAAGTTGATACGTTACGGTATTATTTTTAGTTTAACATGATTATTTGTTATTATTATTATTACTTCATAAACTTATGCTTCTTTGTTATTATTATTTGGTGTTCATTGTCTTCATAAAGTTTTGCAAGAACAATGTTCAGCATTAATACACCGCTAGAATTGTCTAAGTTAGCACTCACATTTATCCTCATATAGTTCTTGATTTTAAGATCAGCGCTTGCTTACACTCTTGTTGAAATATAATGCTCTTAAAATTTTCTTGAAATGTACGCAAAAACATGATTTAGAGGCCTCTTCACGCACATTATAATCTCAGGGGCTTGAGATTTTTGCCCTATTGGGATCGAGAGATACACTACAATTTTGATTGAATATTTCATCAATTTAGATAGTTATTTGTCATGTGTAAAATGTGATTTTGCGATCGTGAATCGAAATCTTGCCGGTCAAATGTGAAAATTGCAAAATCCACTTTCTCATGTCTATTTCTTGAATTTTCGTAGGTGGCGAAATGGGGTTGATCGAAAGCATGAGTCTAAGCATATGCAAAGCTAGGATTTTAAGAATGGATGATCGATATTACACTAATTTATTGAGAAGTCTAGCTAGGATTTTAAAATGGATAATAAAAATTGCACTAATGTATTCAAAGTTTAGACTAATGAGAATATATTTGTATATTATAAAGTCTAGTTTAAAATACGATGTGTAGTCTAAATCGATCGGTGGGTTGCTCGGCCGCCTTTGCCAATAATGTACTCATTCAAAAATCAAAGAAAATAAGCACTATATTGTGTATGTGCATATGGTGGGTGTCTCTATACCTAGCAAAGGAAGTCGATATTAAATATTTTGCTTGCCACTTTTGAAATTGAGTATGTGGTATGCGATGTGTGAGCCTGCTATTATTTGTTATTATTATTATTTACATTTATGCTTATGCAAATTAGGATGTCTTTTTCTGAAGAAAACAAAAGTACTGACAAAGAGTTGTTAAGGAGAGAAATGTGAAGTGTTTTGACACTTTGCATTAGTCCATGAAAGTGTTTGTATTTACATGTTGAAAAAACTTTGACGGATGGGAAAGGGATATTAATTCCATTTGAAGATGAAATCTTTGGTAAGCCCTTTGTGATTTTCGTACATCTTGAAGACATCATCCGCTTTTGTGAATTAGAGCGATTCCGTGAAAGTGCGTTGTGGTTTATATGTGGTAAAATTTACTCTTTCAAAATTTATTTTGCAATGTTAAGTATATGTTTATTTAATACATTTTATTTATTTGTTAGTCACTTATTCCAAGAGTTCAAGGAGAGTACAACTACACTTGGTCGATTGCGGTTTGTGAATCCATTTGAGATATCATATGTTCCCAGGCGATCAAGATGCGAACACGTGCTTTGGGCGATAGGTTTGAGGTGTATCTCAAAATCAATTAGTGATAGTAGTGCAATGTAGGGTAAGTCTTAAATCTTAGTTCATCACCATTATCTTCTTTTTCTCAACATGTCTAATATTATATGTTTTCTATTGATTAGGGAACATTGGATTCTTCTGAGAGTTGATCCTCATGGAGAAGCGATTTATCTTCTTGACCCTCTTAGTCATTGCATTCGTGATGATAGCGGAAATATATTGTCAACACGTAAGATTGACTCCTTTAATTCCTTCTTTTCTTTTCGTGAATTGGAAATTATTTGTTGGGTTTGGATGACTATTTGCTAGATTAGGGCTCCCAAATCGAAAACCTAGTATCTGGATATTTTATAGACTTTGATTGTCTCTTCACTTTGAAGCATCAATATGATATTATCTAATCAGCTATCTAATTCACAATTGGCCTGCGGTGAAATTTATTAGTAATTATTATTTTACTAATAGTAGTTTTTCGATATGAGTAAAAAATCTCATTGCTTTTGCCCTTGGGTCAGGTAAATATTAGTCTGACTCTGTGGACACTAAACTTCGTTCATTGAAAGGCAGTAGAAGTGTAGAACAATTAATGATAATGATCCTTACGGTATTCCCCAAATACTTTGCCTAAAGCCTCAAAATTTGATTAAATTTGTACAACATAATGATCACGCATCGGTTTAGCTTATCTGTTGCTAAGTCGTTAGCGTAAAGAGAGCGGAATGGATGGCATTTAGTAGAATATAGGAACAAAAGCAACTGAATCATAGTATCACACTCTCCGCTTAAAGCAATTACATTCCATATATCTTTGGTCATTAGAGGAAAACAAGTATATACTAGGTTTCTAAAGTTTATGTCCGGGATGACTAACCTCGTCAACATTTAAACTACTTAAGATCTTTCTTTCCGATGGCCAAGTAGAACTCGGTAGCTTGAATGGTGAAATATCCGCCTAAATCTTTCAAGCGCAACATCTGAGCTAACGATTAGGAATAATGATAACTAGGGTGTTGAAAATAACCAAATCGATTGAACGAAATCAAACTAATTGAAAACCAAAACCATAATTTAGATTGCTTAACATGCATGCGTATTCTTGAAATCTTGTGGCATTTTATGCGGATTCTTTTCGGTTAAGTTAGATGCATTATCTAACTACTATTAATTTCTTGAAGGAAATTTTATGTTTAATGCAAAATTGGAGAAAAGAGGAAGAAAGCAACCAACTTGGGAAATTGTAAAGGTATTTTCATTTATCAAATCATGTTTGTTTTATGTTGGATTTCATATACATCTACATGTTGCTAATATTTGATATTTTAAAAAGTGTCCAAGACAACCCGATTCCAAGCAATGCGGGTTCTTTGTACTACGCTTCATGAAAGATATAATTGAAGAAGTTATGAAGACTGGTTCCATTTCTTTACGTTCACATGTAAGATAATTCCATTTCAATTCTTTAATATAATCATTTTTTTCATACAAGAGTGCTAATATTCTATTTTGAATTGTTAATAGTTTAATCGGTCTTACTCGAGAGGACATTGATGAAGTTCGCGTTGAATGGGCAAATTTCATGCTTCTTCACATATAGTCTTGTGATGTTTTAGTTGTAAGTGATTGATATTTTGAATTATTTTGTACTGTGATATGTGGGATACGGTCTTATTGTTTTGTTATGTGATGTGCATAGTATTTTTGTATAGTGATTTTGTAGCTGTAATGAAAGCAGTTGTATATTTTGTATAGTGATTTTGTGTCGTAATGAAAACATATTGTATATTTTTGAATAGTGATTTTGAGCGTAATCGCAAGTATATTTTAATCTCATTTGCTTGTGCTTTATTAATTGTCGGGGTTTAAATAAAGAAATTAACTACGGTTGAAATTGAAAACCGTAGTTGTTATTAAATTGACTACGGATAGAAAAGCGTGGTAAATTTGGCATTAAAACCGTAGTAAATAAACTCAAAACCGTGGTTAATACATATAGACTACGCGTAAAAGCGTAGTGTATGTGCGAAATTTTTGTGTAGTGCGTGGGTATAGACTACGGCGTAAAAGCGTGGTCTATGTGCTGGCGTGGTCTATGGGGTATAGACTACGCGTAAAAGCGTGGTGTGTGGGCGAACTATTGTGTGATGCGTATTGTATAGACTACGGCGTGGCGTGGTCTATGTGTGCGGCGTGGTCATGGTGGGTATAGACTACGACAAAAAGCGAGTATACGAGGCGAACTAATGTGTAGTGCGTGTGTATAGACTACGCCAGCGTGGCGTGGTCTATGTGCGGCGTGGTCGATGGTGGGTATAGACTACGCGCAAATGGCGTGGTGTACGCGCCGCGTCTTTTACGTAGTCGGGAGGTATAGACTACGGCGTGGCGTGGTCTATGTGTGCGGCGTGGTCTATGGTGGTATAGACTACGACAAAAAACGTGTGTATGGCGTCTTTTACGTGATGCGGGGTATAGACTACGGCGTGGCGTGGTCTATGTCGTAAGGCGTGGTCTATGGTGGGTATAGACTACGCTAAAAGCCGCGTGGTGTGTCGCCGCATTTTTACGTGATTCGTTGGTATAGACTACGGCGTAAAAGCGTAGTCTATGTCATAAAAGCGTGGTCATGGTGGGTATAGACTATGCTTAAAAGCGTGGTGTGTCTTGGCCTCTTTTTCTGCACCACTTTTTCTACACTACACGATGCATAGACTACACATAAAGCGTGTAGTCTATACTGTTTTTTGTAGTAGTGGGGATAAAATTGGGAGGAAAGATGTCCCCAATTATCCTAGAGATGTTGAAGAGACAGAATGTCCTATGCTACAAATATAAGAATATGCCATCGCACAATAGGATGCTCCAGTCGGACGAGTTGGCCATGCACTATATGGGACTATAGGTGACTACCCCGAAGGTGATGAATGTGATAATCATACGAGAGGGTATAAGAAGAAAGGGAACAAAAAGACCAACCTCTACTGAGAAGGGAAAGAAGAAGGTGGTAGAGGAAAAAGCCGCAAAGTCTGAGGAAAATTAAGACTTCCCGAAGTAGTCTCTATTGAAGAAGGTGAGGAGAACTACTGCTGAGATGGCCAGTCAGCTCCTTTTTTACGACCTTGAGCTAGAGCCTAGGTCAGAGCCCTCAATCTCACTAGCCCAATCCAGCACCGACTCCTCAGCCCCTCTAGCATCCTTCCCACCTGAGCCCTTAGCCTCTCCCCCTAATAATCCAGCACCCCATCTAGCATCACCTGATGGAAAGTTTTAATTTACCCTTGCTCCCAAGGATCTATCTTGGATATTTAATTCACCATACATTGATTATATTTCTAGCATGCTCCTATATAATTAATTGCAATATATATGGATTTTCTCATGTTTACATGCGAATTTCTGGCACAATAAATCAATGAAAGACTCCAGTTTTGATCTTCTCGACTGTTTTTGAGAGTCCTGAACTCCAATATTGAGTGAAATTAATCTATGGAGAACATTGAAAATTTACGCCCCCTTGCATCCGTGTATAGTTATTTCAAAATTCAAGCGTTGGAATAAATAATCTGATTTTCTCATACCTTGTATTTATAATGCTCTCTCTAGAATCCTATTTGGATATAACGATGGCATATCTAATAAATACAATAATTATCTTCTTCCCTAAAGATAATTCCTATCTAGAATATTTATCTCTTGATATCTAATAATATCAGATAATATCTATCTACATATAGGAGTTGTAAATAAATAAATAATACATTAATCAGAACAGAATCCCAGTGGGATTCCTATAGGGTGGCCAAAAATTACACAATTAAAAGGCCTTGATGGACCAACCCAGAGATTAAATACAATGAATAAAGATGGGCCGAAATGGATTAATTATCTTATGTGCTGCCCAGAACATGAATTAACTCATAAACATTTATTCATTCCACAAGACAATAAATGCTCACTTACCTATTTATTATCGAAGTTAAGTCAGGCTTGCATTTACACTTACGAATCCCCGTATTTAAGATATCGCACGTCCATTAATTATTTATAGCACTCTGACTGCTTAAAATAATTAATTTCTTTATTTTCTTAAGTAGTACCGTGACGATCCGACTTCTCAAAGAAATACGGAACATATGCATAAATCCTTTGGTATGATATAACAACGGATATATACATAACTAATCGATATAATTAACCATTAAACTACTCGTAAATGCACGGATGGAAGGAATAAGTCGTTTCAATACAAACTCAATTCTGAAGGACTTGTCAAAAGGTTGACATCAAAATATAACTTGATCAGGCGCAATTCGAGGAGCGAGGTATGACCTCAAGTTCAATACGATATAAGCGATTATAATCAAAAGACACCAAACAATATCGAGTTAGCGACAATAAATGTGTGGACATGCATATGACGATACGCCCAAGGTTAGAAATCATTTCTATTAAAGCAACAAAACAACTACCACTCTGCACCACCGCACCCATCATCAATCCCTTCTCAACCCGCACATCAAAAGCGAGATGCGGGGCTAAGTCTGAAGTACTCGGTGGATTAATTGCTGAAAATATTTTCTTTGTAAAGTTTTTGAGCTGCCCACAATAGCGCATAGCGTTTTTAATTAAAAAGACTCATGCCTATCAAATATTTTATCATTTGCCAAAAGTGTCCGGCCGGACTATTTCATCCACGTTGTTCCATATCTGATCATTCACTCGCGCACTATGGAGGTGGCCACCTACACATAGTCGTCGTGATCGATCGAGGTAGCAAACCTTAACACATAGTCACACGTGTACACAATCCGAGTTAGTCCTTAACTAAGTCGGATCTGATCGTATCCCTTTTTTAACATTGGTGGACCAACACATTCACATACCACATTGGATATACCAATCTCAGATAGGATCACAACCAAACATAAACATTTGGCAGTCAATAACAGTTTATGCAATAATATTTCGTAAAGCTTTTGTAAATCATGCTTTGAGATAGACATCTATTATCTTACATTCCCAAATTCCCAAACTATTTTACTTCATCATTCATAGATGAACCTCAACTTATGAGTAATATACTCTGAGTCTATCCTCGACTCTAACCTTAGTGTTCTTCTAACGTTATTACGTTATAGATTGTTGGTACTCAAGTTATGGTTCGTAAATTAGGATGTTCTCAAGCCACTAATTAGACTTAACAATTATAGTTACATCCTAGTAGGTTATGCTTGACGACTTGTCGTATTAACACGACGAATGAAATGGAATCTTGACTTCATCATAATCATAGTAGGATGGTCGATTTCTTTTGGATTCCCGTACATAAAGTATTATGTTGTTTGCGTTTGGGGTTTTGTTTGTCGGCACAACATGAATATAACCATACAACACCATACACAACATATATTATACTAAAACATTAGAAAAACCCTAATTTCTAACATAATACACAATCATTGTGTATGTGTGCGTAAGTGTTCCATTCATTCATCATAATCATAACCATTCATTCCAAGCTTATAGATTAACTATTATAGCATCATTTATCATTAAAATTAAACTCATATTTAACCATTTTGCTATGTTTTCAATAATTAACAATAATTAGCATAGTTATCCAATAAATTCCAATAAAATCATGTTATACTCCTATCATACTATAGAATTTAATTACCAACTCAATATCATCAAATAAAATTTAAAAACATGAGTAACTAAGCATATAGTTTTCGGTAATTATGATTTATTGAACATTGGAGTTCACTAAATTCCACAAAAATCATATCATGCTTATATCATATACTAAACATGAAATATCGTCTCATATCATACATTAAAATTAAAACATATGCTTATCCCTATATATATGTTTGATAACTATAATATATATTCAATAAATTCCATTCACTTCACAATATGTTTATATTATGCAATATACATGGAATATTAACTTTAACATCAACTAAATATTTATAATATGAACTAAATGCTTGGAATTCTTTTTATCCTTACATATATTGTATATGTTTTCAATAAATTCCCAACAATGCATATTAGGTTCATATTATTTCTAAACATCACATATCATATTATTTTCAACAACTAAAATCAAATAAACCTAATATATATATATATATATATATATATATATAGTTTCGGTCCTTGTAAGAAAAATAGGAGTAGTGTCTCAAAAATTTCAAGATTAATATATGATGTTCATATCATATATTAAACACTATACCTCAACTATTTTTCAATAAATAAAATCAAAATAATTTCCAAAAATTATATATAAGTTTTGATTTCAACATGAAAATAGGAGAAGTGATCCAAAATTTCAAGATTAATATATGATGTTCATATCATATATTAAACACTATATCTCAACTATTTTCAACAAATAAAATCAAACAATAGTCTAAAATATATATATATATATATATATATATATATTGACCTTTAGAAGAAAATAGGAGATCGTTTCAAAGTTTCAAGATTAATATATAATATTCATATCATATATTAAACACTATATCTCAACTATTTTCAACAAAAAAAATGATAACAATGGCTAAAAATCTAAATAGCTTTCGGCCTTCTCAAGACAAATTCAAGAAAAATTCCAAAAAATTCTCATATTTATTATACATGCTCCTAACACATCAACAAGCAACAATATGAAATAATATTCACAAAATCATGCTTTATAATCTATAAAAAGAATTATAACAAAAATAAAAAAATAACAAACATGCTCCAAAAATTCCCAAATTTTAAACACAACCTTAGACCATATTTCTAAGCATATTTAATTCATATCTTGAGAGCATTTGGTGGCTCAAAAGCCACAAAATTGAGGGGGTCGAAACTATGGTTTCAAAATGAAGAAAAATTCTAAAAATTTTTTTTACTCCATTAGGATGGAAGAGGATGATGAATACTACCTTTGTATGGTCTTAGAAACTGATTTTGAGAGTTTGAATGTGTTGTGAAAGATGATTGAAGCTTAAAAACATAGAAGAACAAAAGAGAGAATTTGAAATAAGAGAGAGAGGGATATGGACGAAATGAGTCTGCATTGGAGAAGCAAAAGAGCTTTTATAAGCTCATTTGGGGTCTCTTGGTGGTAGTTGGGAGAAGGAATGGTCAAATTATCCGATTTGGCATGTAAATACTGGTTCTTTAAGTTTTATCGCGCTTTTGATTGATTTCTCGGAACCTTAAGGTTTTATTTTATTAAATAACCTTAAAAAGACTTATTTAATAGTTTATAATAATTTCATGAAGTTTGGATGACATCCGGTAAGTCAATTATGAGTTATCACAGAAAAATAGCGCCAGACGATTAAATTATGTTCATTCGCAATTCTATTGAATTCTTGAGATTTCATAATTAATTTGAGTCTTATAACTCATTTCTTATTTATTTAGACCCTTGGTTCGAGTTTCGGTTCATTCGGATCAGTTTAGGATTTTTCTGGTATATATTCCCGGTGTTCGGTTAAGTTCTTCAGGAATTTCGTTCAGAAATTGATTCTTATGAATTCTAAATTCATAATGATATATTACTCCATGATTTTGATTGTTATCATAAATTTCATGATTAGCACGGACTGGAAGTTGATCTGGCTCGTGAATAGTACTTTTGAGACCGACCGGGCAAGCATGCCCGAAAATTCCAATTCTTTGGCTTCTCACATGTTTTGGCGAGACGATTCTAGAAATGAAATCCTTTTGTTGAGATTCATTCTCGATGTTTCATTCTATGTTCAGGCTATTCAGAAAACCCTAATCCGGTAGGGCTAGTCACTAGTTTTTTATTTCTCGAGTTTTCGATCTCCGAATGGAATCTAATTCGTTTCGTTGGTCACCTTAAACATAATTAAGGTCTTAGCACTCTATGTAATTAGTTTAAGCATCGCTAATAAAAGTTTTAAATTTTTCGGGTTATTACATTCCATCCCCCTTAAAATAAATTTCGTCCCGAGACTTGCTAATCTTGGAAAAGATCTGGGTATTTCTCTTTCATAGCTGATTCTAATTCCCAGGTTGCTTCTTCTTGTCCATGGTGTCGCCATAGAACTTTTACTAACGGTATCTATTTGTTCCTTAGGTTTTGGATAAGTCGGTCCAAGATTTCCATAGGCAGTTCCACATAGCTCATATTGTTATCGAGGACAATATATGTCGGTGATATTACATGGCTGGGGTCATGTATGTACTTCCTGAGTTGCGAAACGTGGAACACATTGTGCACGTTCCCAAAGCTTGGTGGTATTACCAGTCTTTAAGCTGTTGGCCTATCCTTTCCAAATTTCATAGGGTCCTATGAAACATGGTTGCAGCTTCCCTTTGATTCGAATCTCACGATTCCTTTTGATGGAGAAATCTTCGAAGACTTTGTCTCCACTTCAAAATGTAGCTTTGTGCGGCGTTTGTCGACGTCGACTTCTGTCGGTCTTGGGCCTCCTTGATCCGTTGGCGGATCTATCTTCAATCTCGATCATTTCTCCCACAAAGTCAGGTCCTAATACTCTCATTTCTCCCACCTCGTCCCGGTAAAGTGGTGATCGACATTTCTTTCCATAAAGCGCTTCGTGCGGGACTATTCGATAGTTGCTTGGTAGCTTTTGTTGTTGTGGCGAATTCCACAGTGGTAACACTTGTTCCCAACTTTTCCTCTATCCGGGACAACGGTCCTCAACTTGTCTTGAGTGTCGAATGGTGGTCTCGGTTGTCCGTCCGTTTATGGGTGTAACACGATCTTGAAATGTAGTCGAGTCCCGATTCCTTTTGTAAGCTCCTCCGAATCGGATGTAAATTTTGAATCTCTATCGGGCGTGATAGTCTTGGAACTCCATGTAAGCGTATGACTTCTCGAGCATACAAGCTTGTGCTAGTCTCATCGATCTATGTGTTATCGAATTGATAGAAAATATCGCTCTTGGTTAAGCGATCGATGATGACCCAAATAGCGGTATTTTCTTTTGTGATTTGGGTAGCCGGTAACAAAATCTATGGCTATATCATCCATTTCCATTCCGGTATGTCTAGCGGTTGTAAGGTTCCATACGATCGTTGGTGGAGTGCTTTCACTTGTTGTACGTCAAACAACGTTCTCTGAATGAAGCTACGTCTCGCGTCATTCCATCCCATAAAATTTTCCTTGAGATCTTGGTATATTTTGGTGCTTCCGGGGTGTGCGGTGTAAGAAGTCTCATGGGCTTCTTTCAAGATCTCGCTCTTAAGCCCTTCGTCTTCTAGAACACACACTCTCCCGTCATACAACAAAACGTCATCTATTGCTTCTCTGAAATTTTTATGGTTGTTGTCCTTAATCATGGCTCGTACTTCCTCCAACTTCTTGCTCTTCCTTTGGGCTTCTAAGATTCGGGCTCTTAAGTCCGGGATTGCAATCAACGTTGCAATCTGACCTTCTATTATGCGAGGCGGGTCCATGACTTGAAGTTCATCTTACGAAATTTCTTTATAAGTATCTCTTCATGGTGAGGAGACATCCCAAACTAGGGTGGGATTTGCGACTCAAAGCATCGGCTACAACATTAGTCTTGCACAGGTGGTAATAGATACCACGGTTGTAATCTTTCACCGGTTCTAACCATCTCGTTGCCTCGTGTTAAGATCTTTACTATTCAAAAAATACTTTAGGCTTTTATGGTCGGTATAGATCTCATCTAACTCCATAGAGATGGTGTCTCCAAATCTTTAAGGCATGTCGACCCTTTGCTAATTCTAGGTCGTGCGTGAGGATAGTTCAACTCATGTAGGTGTAATTGCCTTGAAGCATAAGCAATAACTTTGCCTTCTTGCATCGGAACACGTCTAGTCCATTCTTTGAGCGTCGTGTAGATTATGTACTCCTTATACGCTTGGATGCTACGAGTATAGGTGTTGTTGTTAGCAACTCTTTCAATCTCTGGAAACTAGCCTCACACTTGGCGATCCAAGTGTACTTAATTTCTTTTCTCAACAATTGGGTCATGGGTCCTGCTATCGTTGAAAATCATTCGATAAATCTTAGATAATAGCCAGCAAGTCCTAAGAAACTCCGAATTTCATTCGGGTTCTTTGGTGATTCCCATTCTCGAACTGTATCGATCTTCGAGGGGTCTACTTTGAATCCCTCGGCAAACACGATGTGACCTAAGAATGTCACCTTGTCTAACCAGAATTCACACTTGCTAAACTTGGCAAAGAGTTGCTCTTGCCTTAATGTTTGCAGCACAGTTCTCAAGTGCTCTTCGTATTCTTGGTTATTCTTGGAGTATATTAGGATATCGTATATGATTACGAAGATAAATTTATCTAAGTATGGGTGAAATACCCTATTCATGATATCCATAAATACTGCTGGAGCATTTATAAGTCCAAAGGGCATAACGATTAATTTGTAATGACCATACCTTGTACGGAAAGCCGTTTTAGGTACATCCTCTGGTCTAACCCTTAGCTGATGGTATCCGGACTTTAAATCTATCTTGGAAAAGACTCATGATCCCTTAAGTTGATCAAACAGATCGTCAATTCGGGGTAAATGATACTTATTCTTAAAAGTTATCTTGTTTAACTCTCGATAGTCTATGCACATTCTCGATGTACCATCATTCTTCTTTACAAAAGGACATGTGCTCCCATGGAGACACTGCGGGTCTAATGAAACCTAACTCCAAGAGTTCTTGCAGTTGGATCTTCAATTCCTCAAGTTCTTTTGGTGCCATCCGGTATGGGGCTTTCGACCCAGAGGTAGAACCTGGTTCGAGGTCGATCGTGAACTTAATCTGTCAGTTTGGCGGTAATCCCGATAGTTCATCTGGAAATACATCGGGGTACTCCTTCACGATCGGGCGTCTTCTATCCTCCTCTCATTCGCTCTTCCTCACGGAGATAGACAAGGTAGGCGTGGTTCTCTGTCTTGTTAAATAGCGTCCTTGCTTGTAGTGCGGATATGATTGGGACTCTCTTCCCATCGATCCGTGAAAGTGCATGGGTTTCTCTCGGGATGTTGGAAGAAATTTTCCTTTCATTACGGGATGGTCGCATTATGTTCGGTTAACCAATCCATTCCTAGGATTATGTCCACATCCGTCATAGGTATGGCGTGAAGGTTATCTATCATGACCTTAAGTGAGCTAGTCAAGTTCTAGGTTCGAGCATATGTGGGTTACCGTTCTTATGCCTCCTAATGGAGAAGAAATTCTCATGATTTGTTCAGCGTTTAGGATCTAATCCTCGTTCTCTCGCACGCTTCATCAATAAAAGAATGCGGCGCCCGATGTCAAACAGTAGGATAACGAGCGATTGGAGGTGTTCCCATACACCAAGTTTCCTTTGTTCCTTGGCGACTCATGGAATTCCATTTCTTGGTTGAGGCGTAGGCCACAGCTTATGATGGTGGTTCTTTGTTGTTGATGATGTTGTTGTTGTTCTTTGAAGTTATTCTTCTTTGTTGTTGTTGAAATTGTTGTATTGTTGATCGGTATCGTGGTTGTTGTCGTTGTCGCCGTGGTTGATCGATCGTTGAATCTTGGGATCGAACAGGTATTCTTTGAAAGCAGTTGAGCTTGGATAGCCGGACCGGTTGGACTCGGTTGGGAACATTGGGACGCCATTTTCCTTGGCGTATCGAGGCAATCCCAGAGTAGTGACCCTTCGGCCACACTTGAAGCATCCATCATTCGTAATCGCATGCCCTTATGACTCCTATGGCACAGGGCACAGGGAGCCTCACAAATTTCTGGTTTTCCCTGCCAGGTGCGGGTACCATGGGGCGTTCATTTCCTTGCCCGTGCCCAGATGGCACGTTATTCCCTTGCCATGGCCTCTTGTCGGCCTGGCCAGTGTTGGATCCTTGACCTTGGTGGGGTCCTTCCCACTTCCTCTTCCCATGATCCCCTTGGTGATTCGGGGATGCAATGACGATCTTGTCCTCGGAAAAGCGACCTCGATGTCCAAAGCTCTACTAAGGGCCTCGCGGTAGGTCAGATTCCCATGACCGGCTAGCGACACCCTGATCTCATGACAAAGTCCCGTCCGAAACTTTTATGTCCTCTTCTCATCGGTGTCGACCAGCTGAGGCACATACCACGACATCTCGCAGAATGCACGGTCGTAATCTGTGACCGTGGTCTTTCCTTGTCGCAGATTGTAGAACTCATGTTCTTTCCTTTTTCGATAGCTCTTAGGAATATACTTCTTGTATACTTCCTCCTTGAACTCTTCCCAGGTGTAATCTTCAAGTTCTTCTTCGGATAGAGTCTTTCTCTTCGCCTCCCACCAGAAGTCGGCGGCACCAGTCATCTGGAAAGCAACGCATGAGAAGCGTACTTGAGAGGTGCAGTGAAGAAAGTTAAAGATTCGCTCCAGTGTGCGAATCCAGAGTTCAGCATCCACGGGACTCCCAACCCCGTTGAAAGTGGACGGATTCTGCCTGAGGAATAGTTCCTCAATCCACCTCGCCGGTGGTGGTGGTGATGGAGTGTCTTCTCTCTCAGGTGTTACTTCACGATTTCTTCATCTCGGCGACATCCTATCCTTCATAAATATACGCAATTAAGTATCTTCTTATACCATCCATCAGGGTCAATGTATCTATCAGCATGGTACGTATATATAATCACAACATAAATTATCACATCATCGAACACTACATAACACAATATTAAAACAAAAGGCTCTCGGGGAGCTATCATCATATCACATCACTTGCCTCTACGAGGACTTTCATATGCGTTTTGAAGATTTATAAAAGGCCAGGTACAGAGTATGATGCCCAAAAATAATTATCAGCATCACTCTGTGTACCTAGTCACGGTGCGTACAAAAATCTAAACGCTACCAAGGACATCAGCATAGGGTTTCATGTCGGAACGACTCAGTGTTTCCGCATGCATCAAAAGATATACAAAGTATATAGACAAAAATACTATCTAGTCCTAAGAACTAGTTCCATGATCGCCCGGGATGCAGACAGGGCTCCATGTGTCGGAGTCAGGACTGGAAGTATGGGAACTATCCACTCCCTCCATCTCATCATCAGCTGATAGGTCCTCCACGGGGTCTTTCTCCGGGTCTTCCTCCTGGTCCTCCTCTGGATCCTCCTCCGGATCCTCTTCTGGATCTTCCTCCTCAGCCTCGGGTGTGGGAACCATGGGCTCTCAGACTCTAATGATAATGGCTTCTTCCATAGCAGCCAGGTCTCGGCGGATCTCAGCCATGACCTCCTCAAAAGCAGTGGCTGGGAACGGAGCAGCAGCCAGGCGAGTACATGCTCCTCTCATGGTGCCTACAGCTAGGCCACGTGGATCCTTAATCTCCACAGAATTATGGTACATAGGTACATGCGGGAGTGGCGTTGGTGGGCGGGAAGAGCCGGCGGTGGAGGTGGATGCAGGCATGACATGACCAGCGGTGATGGTCTGGGTGGACAATGACGAGGATAGAACCCTACTGGTGGTAGGACCGGAAAGGTGAGCTGTTGGGGACGGGAAGGTCCAGCCTCTAACATGTCCCTGCCACTGCCAGGCAAGAATACGGGTCCATTAGCTGCCAAACGGGGCACCTCTGGGTGGAGCCACTCGGGAATCTTATCGCGCCAAGTGTATTCCCGCGCGGGAAGATACGGCCCACGTGGTGCAGCTCCGTACACCATGAATACATAGCTCAAGTGGCTAACAAAGCGAGGCAGGTCCGCCTCCAAATCGAAGCTCTCTCGGCGTCGATAGATATAATCCATCGATACCTCACGGGTATACCCCTGTCAATCGGACGACAGTCTCATGATCAGTCGAAGTACACCGTCGTAATGCGATGTACCACGGGCATGTGCAGCCGCCCAATGACGTACGAAGTGCGCTAAGAACTCACCGAGGTCGTCTCCTCGACACATCTGATAGGAACGGTATGAGCGTACGAACTTCTCGATGTGGAAGGGTGCCTAGTCATGAAGACAGTTCGAGCCATCTGAAAAGGAAAGTATCACTATAGGTCAGACACAGTAAGCATAACGGTATATCTAGAAGAAGGTATGTACACAATAAACATCTGTACAAAGAAGGTTATAGCAATCTATATTATCCTATGACCTATATTCCTAAATCCTCATGGCATTACTTTCATGGTTTGGTCTCCGGGAAGAGACGGTATAGTTTCTTAGAGTAGAGCAACAATCGATGTCTAGCATTCGAGTAAAGGCTAAGCGGTCACCTAATCTTATTGGGTTCTGGATTCCTTATTTCTATTCGCTTTATAGCATCAGATCATATCCGTTCTCATCATGTACTTACAAGTCATTATTTTCTTTTTATACTTCCTTAACGTTATACTTTGATTCTTTTCATTATTGTTACGATAGAGGCAACACACATGGTGTTCGAAATTCCTTCGCGTAGAGAGGTTGGGGCTCATAGCAGTGCGAACCTCCAGTTAAGCAATCGCTTCATCGTCGTAGACTCGTCACGTTCTCATCCTTGAATCCGTTCGGATTGTGATTCTTAAGATTTCTATGTTCTCGTTCTTCCATATTATTTCGTTCAATTGGGGATACATTATGTTCTCATACTAAGTTCGATGCAAAAGGGATCATGCGTCTTGAGAGTCTATGTCCTCATGGGGAAACATACTCATTTACATCCTTCTTCTAGCATGTGTTGCATATAACAGTAAAAACAAATCAAGACACATTGTGCGATAATCAAGTATCCTCCTTTTACTCATTTACCAAGCCCCTAAAGTTTGCAACTTCTTTTCAAACTAATGACCAATCATTTGAAACAACTTTTCAATTTCAAAACATTCCATTTCCAAAAATGTATTTCAACTTCCTAACAATGATATATTGTAAGTCCCTTTCACATTTCATATACTTCCATCATTTCAAAATAGCTTTTAGTTGAGATAGTTACCTTCTTGCTCGTTAAGCGGGGCGGCGATGGTGTGCAATGTGATGGCGATGAACACAAACAATTTCTAGACTCAACTTTGACTTAGGATTCGAGGAAAGGGTTTCTCAGGGTTCGGGCGAACAAGTGCTCGATACCACTTTTTGACGACCCGACTTGAAAAGCATGCGGATAATATGGATCGTGACTGGTATGATAAAGCGAAGGATATATACATAACTAATCGATATAATTAACCATTAAACTTGAATAAATGCACGACTTGAAGGAATAAGCTGTTTCAATACAAACTCAAGTCACGAAGGACTTGTCGAAAGGTTCGACATCGAAATATAACTTGATCGTATGCAATTCGAGGGCAGTGCGACCTCAAGTTGATGCGATATAAAGCGGTTATAATCAAAGACACCAAAAAATATGAGTTAGCGATAATAAGCGTGTGGACATGCATATGACGATACATGAATATAGAAATCCTTTTACTAAAGCAACAAAACAAGCGCCACTCTACACCACCGCACCCATCATCAATCCATGCTCAACTTGCACATCAAAAGCGAGATGCGGGGCTAAGTACAAAAGTACTCGGTGGACTCATTGCGAAAACATTTTCTTTGTAAAGTTATTGAACTGCCCACAATAGCGCGTGAGGTTTTTAGTTAACAAGACTAATATACATCACACATTTATCATTTTCAAAAGTGTTCGATTCGGACTATTCCATCCACGTTGTTCCATATCGATCATTCATTCATTCATTCATTGCACTATGGGTGGCCACCTACACATAGTATTGTGATCGATCGAGGTAGCTAACCTTAACACACAATCCTGCGTGTACACAATTCGAGTTAGTCCTTAACTAAGTCGGTTCGTTATCCTTTTTAACGTTGGTGGACCAACACATCACATACCACATTGGATATACCAATCTCAGATAGGATCACAAAAAACATAAACATTTGACGATCGATAACGGTTTATGCGATAATATTTCATAAAACTTTTGAAAATCATGCTTTGAGATAGACATGCATGTCAGTTTTGTTTCAAGAAAGCCCACCTGTTAGTCCGAAGTTAATAGTCCTAAGTGAGCGGGGTGTGGTTGTCCTTCCTCGCCAACTACGTGCGATCGAACCCTTCATAAGAAAATAACATTTCTTATATTCTTTCTATTAATTGAGGGTATAAATTCGACTTAAAGTTCCCAATTAAGGTTTCTTTATGATTTCATGTGATGGTTTTAAGATAATTTCTATTATCTTACATTCCCAAATTCCCAAACTATTTTACTTCATCATTCATAGATGAACCTCGACTTATAGTCGTATACTCGAGTCCATCCTCGACTCTAACGTTAGTGTTCTTCTAACGTTATTAAGTTATAGATTGTTGGTACTCGAGTTATGGTTGGTAAATTAGGATGTTCTCAAGCCACTAACTAGATTTAACAATTATAATTACGTCTAGTAGATTATCTTGACGACTTATCGTATTAACACGAATGAAAGGAATCTTGACTTGTGAGTTTGAAATAGTGACCTTTGAGACATAAGGATCATACTATCACGTAAGTAAACACTTCGGAGAGATAGATGATGTTCTTTGTGAATACTAACTCGACCTTTGAGACATAAGGATCGACTTTTGGTTTCTTACTTTCGAATCTTTGCTTACATTTTATGACATTGTTTGTTTATCTTAACTTGTCGGAGATTATATAACCATTTTATAATCGCTATTAAAGCATTAGAAAATCTTGTCGAGTTGTCTTGCATAATTGTTCCATTCATTCAATCTAATATCGTATAGGATATCATAGCATCATTTGAGTATTAACGTTGTAACATTTTCGACTTTTGGCTTCTTTAACTTAGGATCTCACGTTTGAGTATCCTATTGCTAATAGTAATTAGGTAAACTCTAATTATGATTTATTGAATATCATGTTTATATCATATCATGCTTAACATATGAAATATCATCTCATATCATACCTTAAAATTAAAACATATGCTTATCACTATATATATGTTTGGTAACTATAATATATATACATATATATTCAATAAATTTCATTCACTACACAATATGTTTATATTATGCAATATACATGGAATATTAACTTTAACATCAACTAAATATTTATAATATGAACTAAATGCTTGGAATTCTTTTGTCCTCACACATATATTGCATATGTGTTCCATAAATTCACAACAATGGATATTAGGTCCATATTATTTCTAAACATCACCTATCATATTATTTTCAACAACTAAAATCAAATAAACCTAAAAATATATATATATATATATATATATATACACATAGTTTTGGTCCTTGTCGAAAAAATAGGAGTAGTGTCTCAAAATTTCAAGATTAATATATGATGTTCATATCATATATTAAACACTATACCTCAACTATTTTCAATAAATAAAGTCAAAATAATTTCCAAAAATTATATATAAGTTTCGGTTTCAACATGAAAATAGGAGAAGTGTTCCAAAATTTCAAGATTAATATATGATGTTCATATCATATATTAAACACTATATCTCAACTATTTTCAACAAATAAAATCAAACAATGATATATATATATATATATATATATATATATATATATATTAGCCTTTTGAAGAAAATAGGAGATGTATTTCAAAAATTTCAAGATTAATATATGATGTTCATATCATATATTAAACACTATATTTCAACTATTTGCAACAAAAAAATGAAAACAATGGCCTAAAAATCCTACATAGCTCTCGGCCTTCTCAAGACAAATTCAAAAAAAAAATCCAAAATTCTCATATTTATTTTATATGTTCCTAACACATCAACAAGCAACAATATGAAATAATATTCACAAAAGCATGATTTATATTCTATAAAAAGAATTATAACAAAAATAAAAAAATAACAAACATGCTCCAAAAATTTTCAAATTTTAAACACAACCTTAGAACATATTTCTAAGCATATTTCATTCATTTTCTGAGAGCATTTGGTGGCTCAAAAACCATCTAGGGTTTCAAAATGAAGAAAAAATCTAAATTTTTTTTCACTCCATTAGGATGGAAGAGGATGATGAATACTACATTTTTATGGTCTTAGAAACTTATTTTCAGAGTTGGAATGAGTTGTAAAAGATGATTGTAGCTTAAAAATTTGGAAGAACAAAAGAGAGAATTTAAAATAAGAGAGAGAATTTATCTCTCAAAGAGAGAGAGGGATATGGGCGAAATGGGTCTGCATTGGAGCAGCAAAAGATCTGTTATAAGCTCATTTGGGGTCTCTTGGGTGTCTCTTGGTGGTGGTTGGGAGAATGAATGGTCAAATTACCCGATTTGGCATGTTAATACAGGTTCTTTAAGTTTTATCGCGCTTTCGATTGATTTCTCAGAACCTTAAGGTTTTATTTTATTAAATTGCCTTAAAAAGACTTATTTCATAGTTTATAATAATTTCATGAAGTTCGGATGGCATCCGGTAAGTCAATTCCAAGTTATCGCGAAAAAACAGCATCCGGTGATTAAATTATGCTCATTCGAAATTATATTGAATTCTTGAGCTTTCATAATTAATTTGAGTCTTATAACTCATTTTATATTGATTTAGACCCTTGGTTCGAGTTTCGGTTCATTCGGATCAGTTTAGGGGTTTTCCGGTATATATTCCCAGCGTTCGGTTAAGTTCTTCAAGAATTTCGTTCAGAAATTGATTCTTATGAATTCTAAATTCATAATGATATATTCCTCCATAATTTTGATTGTTATCATAAATTTTCATGATTAGCACGGACTGGATATTGATCCGACTCGTGAATAGTACTTTTGAGACTGATCGGGCAAGCATGCCCGAAAATTTCAATTCTTTGGCTTCTCATATATTTTCGTGAGATGATTCTAGAAATTAAATCCTTTTTGTTGAGATTCATTCCCGATCTTTCATTCTATGTTCAGGCTATTCATAAAACCCTAATCCGGTAGGACTAGTCACTAGTTTTTTATTTCTCTAGTTTTCGATCTCTGAATCGAATCTAATTCGTTTCGTTGGTCACCTTAAACATAATTAAGGTATTAGCACTCTAAGTAATTGGTTTAAGCATCACTAATAAAAGTTTTAAATTTTTCGGGTTATTACAAATACCGCCCAACCTTTTTATTGTACTTGAGCTAACTCGACTGCGGGGTTTAGTCTGATAAACCTTTGAGATCATAAGGGATGTCATCATCCTAAATGGATACGGTGACTTGATACAAGTAACTAACATGACATACAAGCACTACAACCACCCAAGATGTGGAGAATCTTAGGTTATCTCGTGTAACCCTCAGCCACAACAAGTCAAAGTGATGTTCAGTAACTCATACTCACCTAAAATCTTATCGAGTTTTAGATCAACGTAAAGTCACCGAGATGTAGGTTTTTCACGACGGTCAAATAGAAAAACTCATCTTACTGTGATCCATTAATACGTCAAGATGTACTAGCATAGACAAGCAACTAAGTCAAGTTACTTCTTATCTATATTGCAGCCTATACCGACAACTCGTCCTCGAGTTGTTTCAGCAGTGATCTTTTTTATATCACAACTATCTTAACCAATCATACAAACTTCTATGATATTTTACACACTATATGTGTAGGAAATCTAATTTTACCTATGCTCCGATGATATATTTTGAATGTTTAATTTACCATACATTGATTATATTCCTAGCATACACCTATATAATTAATTAAAACACGTAGGTGTTTACTCGTGTTTACCTACGAATTTCTAGGATATCATATCAATTGCAGACTCTAGATTGATCTTGTGGACTATGTCTCGGATGTCTATTCTACAATACTGAGTGAGAGCAATCTATGGAGAATACCACAAAATTTTGTCTCCTATATGATACATTGTGATTTTTGAAAATTACTGTATTGATTAGGTTTATTTGATTTTCTCCCACCTTGTATTTATAATACATTCTCTAGAATCCCATTTAGATATGACTGTTGCATATCTAACAAATGCAATAATTATCTTCAATCCCTAAAGAATTCATATCTATAATAATTATCTCTTGATATCTAATAATATCAGATAATATCTATTTACATATAGGAGATATATTAAAATGATACATAAAACAAAACAGAGTCCCAGTGGGACTCTCATGGGGGGACAAAATTTCATGTATTTTCAAGCCTTGATGGGCCAGTCCAGGGATGAAATACAAGGAATAAAAATGGACCTAAAATGAATTAATTATCTTATGTTCAGCCTAGAACATAAATTTATTCATAAACATTTATTCATTCCACTAGATAACAAATGCTGACTTACCCCTTTATTACCGAAGTTGAGTCGGGCTTGCACCTAGACTTATGAATCCCCGTATTTAACATATCGCACGTCCATTAATTATTTATAGCACTCTGACTGCTTAAAATAATTAAATCTCTTTAATTCCTTAAGTAGTACCACTCAACTTTATTATTGTATTTGAACTGACTCAACCTGTAGAGTTTAGTACAATAAAACCTTTTGAGCTCCTTAAGGGGACGTCATCATCCTAAACGGATATGGTGACTCGATACAGGTAACTAATATAACATACAAGCACTGTCACCACCCAAGATGTGGAGAATCTTGGGTTATCTCATGTAACCCTCACCTATAACAAGTCAAAGTGATGGTCAGTAACTCATACTCATCTAAAACCTTATCGAGGTTTAGATCAACATAAAGTCATCGAGATCTAGGTTCTTCAAGATGGTCAGATAGAAGAACTTATCTCACTGTGATTCATCAATATGTCAAGACGTACCAACATAGATAAGCAACCAAGTCAAGTCATTTCTTATCTATCTTTGCGGCTGCATCGACAACTCGTCCTCAAGTTGTCTCAGTTGTGATCCTTTTTATATCTCAACTAGCTTAACCAATCATACATATTTATGTGATCTTCTACACACTGTATGATCTAACTTTTTTATGAGATAATGGACATGTGCAATCAAGTAAACAATTCAGATAGGAAATTTTAATAGTGGTAACAAGAAACATTATATACAAACTCAATCATTCTGCTTCTAATATACAAATCCAATAATATGATCTAACTTTTGTATGAGATAATGGGACAACATATACAATCAAGTAAATAATTCAGATAGGAGATTGGATTAGTGGTAACAGATACCATTGTATACAAGCTCAACCATTCTGCTTTCAGTATAAAAATCCAACATCACCCCCACCTTAGGTTGATTTTCTTAGCCCCAGCCTGAGGTGTTCCCCGTCAAAATACCCTCAGCCTCACCCCCTCAGCCAGCCCCTTCTACCCACTCTACTGAATTTCATAGAGATTAGTCCTCGTACCCAACTAACCTCTTGTATGACTACCCTAAAAAATTCTTTCACCCAAAAAGCCCACGTCTACCTAAAAAAAACCTTCCATATTCTTTCCAACCTGCCCGACACCCTGGCTCAAGCTGTACGACTCTATGTTTCTCTCTAAGTGAAGACGATGTATTTTTACCAGCTCACCAATCTGATCAGTCTGGAGTTATGGGAAAAGTATATGGAGGAGGAAGCGGAGCTGGATAGCCTCTATGGCATCTCAAGCATCTGGACGTCAATAAGGACTTTTGAGTCCATTGTCCAGGATCTAATCGATGATGCAATGACAGAGACCGTTGCCATAGATATGAATGTCGTGGTGGAGAAAGATGGAGTTGTTAACAAATAAAAGCAGCATCTGGTGTTTAGGTTGTATTTGATCGTGTTTCGTGCGTCGTTTAGTTCGTCCTTCTTGTTGTTTTGATTGCTATCACCCCGTTGTTTCTTGTTTTTCTCGCTCACGTATGTTCATGATCTCGGGTTAGGAAGCAAGGAAGCAGTATTAAAGCGTGCAGCGGATTATTAAAGCTGCGAGGAAGAAAGGAGCAAGGAAGATATTACGGTAGCGGAGGGGCGGTGACCGCTGGACCTAGCGATCATTGTCCCCTGTTTGAAGAATTTCCAATGCAGGGCAGGCGCCGCTACCCCTAGCGATCGTTGCCATGCTTTCATGGATGCATTCCATCGCGCCTGGACAGCGGTCACTACCCCATAGCGACCGCGGCCTAGGCGGAATTTTCTTAGATATAAATTAGAGTTCTCGCCGAGACGGGGGATTCATTCTTGGCTAGGGTTTGAGGCGAGAGCTATTGTTCACAGCAAGAACGAATTTTAGCAATTATTTTGGGATTTAGAGTTTAGCCTTTGGTTTTAGATGTTTTACGATTCTTATGCTTTTGATTGTCGACATTGATTCTACTCCGGGAAACTATCAATTTCTGTTCTATCACTTTTATTTCTCGATCAGTGTGTTCTCTTTGTAGCTTAATTATCAATTCATTGTTATTTTTGTTCCGTTATTTCTACGCTTTGGAGTTTATTCGAATTGATAATTTTCATGATCCATGTTCTTCCATTATTAATCTATCTAATAACGTAGGGTTTAATCGCATTTAATTCATGTTTGTTGTTTTAGGTTTAGTTCTTGTTCATGTTATTACTTTGCTTTCGTTATTTTCGTCTAGTTAATCGGTAGTTAAAGAGTGACGTCAGCCCCAAATCGCGATTAGAGTGTTTAGTTTTTCTTTCTGTTTTTGTGTGCGATGTCGATAGAGCCCTGTTTAGCCTTCCTTGTGAATACGACTTGGGTTAGCTTATTAATCTAGAATGACCTCATTCTATTGCGAGCAACTTAGGAAAAAAAATTAAGTTGGAACAAATTTTGGCGTCGTTGCCGGGGAAAGCTTTAGGCATCTATTTGCATCTTTTTATGTTTTTCTTTTCGCTGTTTACCCTTTTTCTTCCTCAGGTGCGTTTGATCTTTTTGTTTGGTGTTGTTTATGCTAGATTGTCAAAGCTTGAGACACAAGTTAGTACCCTTCGTCGATAATATCAACAGAAGAGACAGTGTGTTTGAGGAGAGATTTCGTGGCGTTCAATCTAGCGTTACTTTTTGAAGAAACTTGTGATCATGGCGCGAGAAGATGAAGGACCTAGGAAGTTGGGAGATTTAGCGAGCCATCTTATGTGGTCACGGCATCGCTATCGTTCTTTCCCCCCGCGGGAAGGAATTATAAGCATAACCATATCAATCTTACGCCGTTCTACGGGATGCCAAACGAAGATGCCCTATTGTTCGTTCGAGAGTTTTGTACCACTGTGCAATCCATTCCTCTTCTAACGCTCAGTGAAGACGAACTTTTGAGGAAATGTTTCCATTACTCTTTGAAGGACAGGGCCAAGTCGTGGTACCTCTCCCTCCCTGGTGGATCTCTGCCTACCTGGAAGCATGTGAGCACAACTTTCTTGCTCAAGTACTACCCGAATCATAAGACTCAAGAGATTCGATTACAGATCATGCAGTTTGCTCAGGAAGTTGTGAACCTTTCCATGAAGCTTTAGATCGGTTTAGAAATTACAAATTCACTTTGTCCACATCACTGATTGTCTAGAAGCTGTTATGGAAAATCTTACAACGGTTTGCGACATACTTATCGATTCATGGTGGACAACGTGGTGGAGAAAGATATCGAAAAGGCGGAAATGAGGCGGTTGAGATTTTTGATACTTTGGCCGCTAATTCGCAGCAGAAGACCACTCGTTCAAAGAGGATGGAGATTAAGGAAGTCGGAACCAATTCAGATTTGAAGAAGCAGATGACAGACATGATGAGAGAGCTCCAAGAACTTAAGATGGGCAAGGTCCCACTTTCGATGAGGCAAGAGCAAGGAACCGAGCCTTGTCCTATCTGTGGTGATCCTACTCATGATGAGAACAGCTGCACCAGAATGGTGAGCTAACATTTGAAGGAGGAGCGGAGGTTTTTGCTACTCAAGGATACCCTCCAAGAGAGTCATTCGACCAGAACCCACCTCAGCAAACTTCAGGATGGAAGACTCAAAACAGCTCAGGATGGAAAGGACAAAACCAAGGGCAGGGTCCAGGATCAAACTTCCAAACTAGACGTTTTCGACAGCGGTACTACCCGCCCGACAGCATGTCGGCCCGACTACTTAACCACGTAATTAGTCAAGTAATTGGACCGTGGCGTGGGTTAAGAAAGATCTTCGATAATCAATAAGAACAATTGACCAATAATACATCTCAAATCGACATATGACATCAACTTCCGTCATTAAGGAAACAAACATTTTATGATCAAAGAAATGACGGAAGTTTAACAAAAGTTTAAGTTTAGGTTTTCAAACCAAAATGAAGAATTGAATGAAAACTAACAACGATCGAGGGCAATAATTACAAAGGATAACCATACTAAGAATATATGTATTTAAGAAATATTTTCACAACAATAAAAATCTTTTGATGTTTCAAAGTATGGTTCGACAACATGCCCAAGACATGATATACATCTTATTGGGTCTAACAAAACTATTACGAACTTTCAGTAAATCCTTATTCATAAGGCATTTCAATGAATCCACATTTTCATAAGCAAGTCGACAGCGTAACAACGATGCCGAGATCATAACAACAAACTAATGACCGTTATCAAGATTAGGTCGGTTGATTTGGCATAGCAAAACATAATAGCAAATGAAGGCGAAGTTCGCAACGAGAAGTGTGGTTGAGAATTATGTATGAAGACATAAAACTCGGGGCATCAAAACATGATAACCTCAAATATTAACATCAACAATTTAAACTTTTCATCATGGGTCAAACATTTAGAAGCTCCTTGCACTGACATTCGATTTGACATCCTCTCGAGCTCGACTCGCGTTTAGAAATACATGCGGCGTGAGTACAAAATGCACTCAGTGGGTATTCGCCAAAAACATTAAAACATTGCCCTTAGGGCTATATGATTGACTTGCCATAACGTTAGCAATGCACAGGGGTTTTAGTGAAATAACCCGTGCATGCATCATAATAAACATAAACATTTACTTACTTGCTTTCAATTCTTAGCATCATCATAAAATATGCATATGCATGTTCTCATGTCGGCCGATAACTTTCTCTTTCCATATCCACGGACTTTGTCTATGTGTTGAAGTAGGCCTCCTTCTCAAACACGCTATGACCGAAGCGGTCGCTATCCGACGTCGGTAAATCTCAAACATCATAACATACCCATGTTGATGGACCCGAAGGTACCATGCCACTCTTTATCATCTCTTTCTTTTCTTTCTTTCATTTCCGTGGATAGGTAATGCATCATGCTCGTGTTCATGTACTCAAAAGCAAAAGTCATTTAACTTTGAAACTTTGCTCATAATGAAATTCATTTCGGTTTGAAAACATAAAACATAAGCATTTCATATTAGAAAATATTTATACCCACATGGAGCAGGTCCTCTACGATCGTAGTTTTGTCTTTCATATCTTCTTCTTCTTCTTGGTCCTTTAATCGACATAAAGCGGTATAAGCCTATCAAGAACCAAACACGAAATAACTTATCTTAGTCGTCGCTTCGACTATATCTTCTCGATGTCAAGAAACTATGGTCGATAACAACTGGGTCATTGATCCTCAAACATCTTATATAAACAAATTCTAATGAAATTTCGTAGAATAACGTTTATAAAGCGCATTGCCATTTGATACCAAAACAACCAACTTATCCCATACTTCATCAAATCATCACCGTATGTCTAAATGAGTATATAAGACTCAACAAAAGCTTGATCATCTCGTCTTAGCCATAATTTCAGCGGCCCTTAAGGCGTCACTTTAGGTTTAACGTCGAAAATTCACGTGAGGCGTCATCTAACACCAACGAACCTATATACATGCTCAAATATATTTAAATATCATCATTTTATCAACAAAATATAAGGATCAAAGCTTTGGCATTGAAAACAAATTTTCGCCGACAAACTAAAATTTTACCGTTTTTGAATCGTCGTGGAAAAATCCGAATAAATCATTTTAGGCTTTATTTATATCATAGAGTCCAAATATGAAGTCAAATTGATCAAATAAAATCAAAATTCCATCAATATGGAAGTTAAGGTTTTCGCCATAATAGGGCTTTTATTATAGTTTCGATTTCAAACGTTTTCTTGTTCCAAACACGTTTAGATCAATCCAAATATATGTATATAATGACAATTCAATCATACCAACATCATAAATTCAATATCCAAGCATGCTCTTTTGAAATTTCCATGATTTTCAAAATAATAAACATATGCTTTACAAATTCAACGTTAAACAATACGTGAGCGTCGAATCTATCATAATATTAACAATTAATCAAACAACACATAATCATTCAAAATTTTCAGCATATGACCGAAAATATAACATGATCATAAGTTCATGTTTTCAAATTTTCAAACCATAAATGTAATCTAGAGATTGAGATATACCTTAATTGAAGGCGGATTGAAAATCCAGCGGTTGGATCTTCTAAAATTGGAGTATGAAATTTTCAAAAATTTAGTGTGTGTATGTGTGTGTGAGGCACGAAAATTTGGAGAAAATGAAGAAGAAAATGGCTTGAAATGTGTATATATATGTAGCCACAAATTTTATTTTATTTTCATTTTCTTTAATTTGGAGAAAATTCTCCAAAATTCTAGAGAATTCTTTAAAATTCTCCATTTTTCATTTCTTTACAACATGATGAATAATCATGTTCTAGAAATTACAAAAATGTACACTTCTTTATAAATAATACCAACGTTATAAATGAATACTATTAATCCATATCGTTCGATTTCAAAACTAAATTTCTAATAAAATGTTCTCTACTTGAAATCTTCTTTTATAACTCAAATAACATATTATAAACATTAAACTTTGATTATAAAAACATTTTTGGCTTTAAAAACCATTTTAGACATTTAGCCGACGATTAGGGTTTAATCGGCAAATGCCGATATCACAAAAACAAAGATTTGAAATTTTCCACTTTATGAAATCAAAACTTTGTTGAGCACGTATCTATCGTCTCAAGACCCTTGGAATCTAGGTCTTCTTATTCTAAACAAGACCTAAGAATCTTATCTTAGGTTCTATCTCGAATCGATTTCGAATAAATCTCAAATTCTATTTTTATCGACTCGAAGCTTAACATAAAAGCTTCTAGCTTAAACAACTCTTTCTTAAGGATGCAATGCCCTTCTCATAAGCTCTTAATCAAGAGCTAATCTACCCTTCTGAGAATGCGGGGTATTACTGACCAAGATTATCCACATCCACATTAGTACTACCCCCGCGTGAATACTTTCCGCCACAACACTTGTTTTAGCGACCTTACCAACCTCCACGCGTGACATGCTCCTCCGAAATCATCCATGGAGGATGGTTTGTACGTTCATGCGAGAGCAAGTTAGCAAGGAATCACAAGATCGACCATTAAGCGTCTTAAGAGTGCGATCAGGCGGATCTGCAGTGCGGCAACAAAATACGGCAACAACAACAGACAAGGAGGATACCGAGACATGGGCTCCAGCCACACCAAGCTCAAGCAATAGCGTTATCCAGTGGGAAGAAAGTAGATAATAAGGTGCAACTCCGGAGATCGTGGAGGAACAAATAGTGAAGGAGAAAGTGGTTGTGGAGAAACAGAGAGTGGATGAGACAGTGATTGAGAAGGAACAGCCGATAGTGCAGCTACACAAAACGGTAAACCCTTATAAGCCTCCAGTGCCATTCCCGAGCCGGTTGAAGAATGAGAAACAAGAGAGGCAATTCTCAGATTTCTACAAAATGCTCTCCAAGGTTAATGTGAATCTACCATTATTGGATGTGATCCGCAATGTTCCTACCTATGTTAAGTTCTTCAAGGAACTTGCATCAAAGAATATGAGATTTGTCGACAATGAATCTGTTATGATATCTGAGGTGGCAAGCTCCATTATGCAGCAACCCCTTCCACCCAAGCAACGTGATCCAGGTAGCTTCGTCATCACAATTGCTTTAGGAAATGGTAAGGAAGCCACACGTATGCTTGATTTAGGAGCTGGTATTAATCTTATGTCTTACTCTATTTTCAAGCAATTAGAGTTAGGAGAGTTGAAACCTACTGGTATGAGTCTCCAATTAGCTGATCACTCTTTCCGCTACCCTAGGGGAATTGTAGAGGATATTCTTGTACGTGTTGGTGGCACGATTGTACTTGTGGATTTTATGGTTTTAGAGATAGGTGATGTGCGAAAATGGTCGAGACCATACTTTGCTATTAGGAAGACCTTTCATGGCCACTACTAATACCTTGATTGATGTGAAAAATAGAAACATTAGGATTCTTGTCCTGGGGAAGCGATTGTGCGACGGCCGGACTTCCCAAGGAAGTGCGGATCATATGGATAAATCACGGTATGATAAAGCGGCGGATATAAACATAACTAATCAAAGCGATTAACCATTTAACTACTCGATAGCATAGACTAAAAGGGATAAGCTATTGATACCAGCGAAGTCACATAAGGACTTTTCAAAAGGTTCGAGGTTAAAAATAACCCAATCGGGGCACAATTCGAGGCAGTGCGACCTCAAGTTGATATGGTATGAAAGCGATTATAATCAAACATCAAAATAATATCGAGTTAGGCGGCAAATAAGCGTGTGGACATGCATATGACGATGCATGCCAGGTTCTAGAAACCTTTCTAATAAAGCATCAAAATGACTATCACTCGCACCACCTCGCACCCATCATCGGTCCTCGCTCAACACGCACATCAAAAGCGAGATGTAGGGCTGAAGTGCAAAAGTACTCGATGGACTCGTTCGAAAATATTTTCTTTATCAAAGTTATTGAGCGCCCACAATAGCACATGAGGATTTTAGTTGAAAGACTCATACTATCAAACATTTTATCATTTCTCAGCGTCGGGCTGACTATTTCATTCACGTTGTTTCCATATCGATCATTCATTCATTCGTTCATTCGCGCACTATGGGTGGCCACTACACATAGTCGCCGTTACGTCGAGGTAGCTAACCTTAACACGATCTGCGTGTACACAATCCGAGTTAGTCCTTAACTAAGTCGGAGCCGATCGTTACCCTTTTTAACGTTGGTGGACCAACACATTCACATACCACATTGGATATACCAATCTCGAGATAGGATCACATCAAAACATAAACATTTGGCGATCGATAACGGTTCATGTGATAATATTTCATAAAACTTTTGTAAATCATGCTTTGAGTTATGCGTAACATTTTGTTTGAAAGCCCGTCCGCTAATCAAAGCTAGTGGTTCTAAGTGGCGGTGTGATTGTCCTTCCTTGCCGATTACGTGCGATCAAACCGCTTCATAAGAAAATAGTCTTTCTTAGATTCTTTCTATCGATCGAAGGTCGTTTATAAATTACGACTTAAAGTTCCCAATTAGGGTTTCTTTATGATTTCATGTGATTGTTTTAAGATAATTTCTATTATCTTACATTCCCAATTCTAAACTATATTACTTCATCGTTCATGGGTGAACTTGACTTATGAATCACATACTCCGAGTCTATCCTCGACTCTTAACCTTAGTGTTCTTCTAAGCGTTATTCGTTATAGATTGTTAGTATTGAGTTGTGATTTGTATATTAGGATATTCTCGACCCACTATCTAGACTTAACAATTATAGTTACGTCCCTAGTAGGTTATCTTGACGACTTGTCGTATTAACCGACGAATAAAGGAGTCTTGACTTATGACTCAGTGATCACATCTTATCATGTAAGTAAGTACTTTAGGAATAGATTAATTCCTTAGGAATATTAACTCGATTTTGAGACATAAGGATCGACGTCTTATGTTCGAATCTTTGTTTACACTACGACATTGTTTGTTTCTCTTAACTCGTCGGAGATTGTATAAGTTGTATAATCGTTCAATCTAACGTTGTATTGGGTTGTCGTTATTGAGTATCAGCGTTGTAGCTCGACTTTTGGTTTTCTAACTTAGGAACTCACGTTTGAGTATCATTTTATTAATAGAAAACCATAATTTGTGTCGAACTTGATTTGCATTAATTCTTCTTAAGTTATCGAAATTGGTCGATTTCTTTTGGATTCTCGTACATAAAGTATTATGTTGTTTACGTTTGGGGTTTTGTTTGTCGATTACAACATAAACATAAACCATTCAACACCATCTGACACCATACACAACATAAACTATACTAAAGCATTAAAAACCTAATTTCTAACATAATGCAAAACTATTATGTATGTGTGTATAAGTGTTCCATTCATTCATCACAATCACAACCATTCGTTCCAAGCTTATAGCTTAACTATCATAGTACCATTTAACATAGAATTAAACCCATACTTAGCCATTTTGTTCGTTTTTATAATTAGCAACAATTAGCATATGTATCGATAAATTCAATAAAATCATGTTATACTCCTATCACTATAGAGTTTAATTTCCAACTCAATACCATCAAATAAAATTTTAAATCATCGGCAAACAAGTATTTTATTTTCGGTATTTATAATTTATTGAACATTGGTATTCAATAATTTCCACAAAAATCATATCATGCTTATATTATATACTAAACATGAAATATCATCTCATATCATACATTAAAATTTAAACTCATGCTTTTCACCATATAATGATTTTCGGTAATCACCATATATATATATATATATATATATATATATACATTCAATAAATTTCATTCACATCACCATATGTTTATAATATGCAATAAACATGTAATATTAACATTAAACATCAACTAATATTTATAATATCACATATCATATTATTCTCAACAACTAAAAATCAAATAAATCCTAAAATATATATATATAAAGTTTCGGCCTTTTCATAAAAATAGGAGTAGTGTCTCAAAAATTTCAAGATTAATATATGATGTTCATATCATATATTAAACACTATATCTGAACTATTTTTCAACAAATAAAATCAAACAATGGCTTAAAAATACTTAAATAAATTCTGCCCATTTTTGAAAAATATGAGTAGTGTTTCAAAAATTTCAAGATTAATATATGATGTTTATATCATATATTAAACACTATATCTCAACTATTTCTGAACAAATAAAATCAAACAAAATACAAGAAAATTCCAAAAATATTCTAAAAATTACCATATTTATTATACATGCTTCTAATACATCAAAAAGCAACAATATCAAATAATATTCACAAAATCATGCTTTATCACATATAAAAAGAAATAAAGCATAAATCAAAAAATATCAAACATGCTCCAAAAATTCTCAAATTTTAACTAAATCCTTAGAACATCATTATAAGCATTTTTCATTCATGTCTTAAGAGCATTTGATGGCTCAAAAGTCATGAAAAAAAATGAGGAGCAAAACTAGGGTTTTTCAAGAAATAATTCAAGAAAAATCTAAAAACATTTCTACTCCATTACAAATGGAGAGAATGATGAGTAATACCTTTTATGGTCTTAGAATAATTATTTGAGGTTGGAAAGGTTTGAAATGGAGGATTAAAGACTAAAAGTGTGAAGAACAAGAGAGAATTTTTGAAAAAGAGAGAGAAATTTGGTTCCAAGAATGAGAGGCTGTAATGGACGACTTTTCTACTGTATTGGCAACCTAAAGGGCTTTCATTACCCATTTGGGGTGGTCTTGGTGGTAGTTGGTGAAGGATTGGTCAAATTATCCGTTTTGGCATGTTAATCTGACTCTTTAAGTTTTAACGCTTTCGATTGATTTCTCAGAACCTTAAGGTTTTATTTTCTTAAATAGACTTTAAAGACTTATTTCAATGTTTATAAAATTTTATGAAGTTCGGACGGCGTCAAATAAATCAGTCGAGTTATCGCGGAAAAAGCGTCAAGCGATTAAATTATGCTCATTCGAAATTCTATTGAATTCTTGAGCTTTCATAATTTATTTGAGTCTTATAAATCATATTTTATTGATTTATACCCTTGGTTCGAGTTTCGGATCGTTCGGATCAATTTAGGGTTTTCCCGGTATATTTTTCCCGGCGTTCGGTTAAGTTCTTCAGGAATTTCTTTCAGAAATTGATTCTTAAAATTTCTAAATTCATAATAATATATTCCTTCATGATTTTTATTGTTATCACAAATTATCATGATTAGCACGGACTGGAAATTATTTTGGCTCGTGAATAGTGCTTTTAAGGCTGACCGGGCAAGTATGCCCGAAAATTCTCATTCTTTGGCTCCTCACATGTTTTCGTGAGAGGATTGTAGAAATGAAATCCTTTTGTTAAGATTCATTCTCGATCTTTCATTCTATGTTCAGGCTATTAAGAAAACCCTAATCCGGTAGGACTAGTCACTAGTTTTTGATTTCTCTAGTTTTCGATCTCCGAATCGATTCTAATTCATTTCTTTGGTTACCTTAAACATAATGAATGTCCAAGCACCACAAATAATTGGTCTAAGCATCACTAATAAAAGTTTTAAATTTTTCGGGTTATTACACAGTGTCATTTTCTGTGCATAATAACAAGGTCATACCATCAATTAATTCAATTGAAAACTGTTCTTATATAGACTCTATTGATGCTTTGGCGAGATTTCTTTTGTGCGGGATCACGACGTGGAGGAAGTCTATGAAGGATCGGCGGACACAGAGGAAAGACTCACATTGGGCCGACTATCTAAGCTTGACCAAGGAAAAAGCAGATCCTCTCTAAAAGGGCCTCGGATGATAGAATTGAAGGAACTTCCCAAGAACTTAAAGTACATCTTCCTTGAGGAAGGTGGGTAAAGCCGTGATTATCTCTGCCGATCTTCTCGATTCCGGCAATCTAGTTGGTTGCCGTTTGAAGAGACACAAGCTTGCTTTCGGGTGGGTTGGCGGATATCGAGGAATCGGTCTGCTATGTGTATGCACAATATCCGACGAAGAAAGACACGCTCACGGCGAGATGGATAGAAGACTTAATCCGATAATAATGGAGGTAGTGAAGAGCGAGATCCTCAAACTCTAGCGAAGGAATCATTTTCCAATTCTTGACGGTGAATGGGTCAATCCGGTCCATATCGTGCCCAAAAAGAGGAATAACGATGAGTCTTACTTGAGAGAAAGGAGTTGGTGCCCACGAGACCCGTCCTTTGGATGACGGATGTGCATCGACTATCGGAAGCTTAATCTTCCACCAAAAGGATCACTTTCCCTTCCTTTCATTGAGCAAATGTTAGATAAGTTGGCTGGTAATGAATTCTATTATTTTCTTGATGGCTTGTCAGGTTACTACCAGATTGCTATAGGCCTGGTGGATCAAGCCAAGACTGCATTCACGAGCCCATTTAGAACATATGCTTTTCGAAGGATGCCATTCGGACTCTACAATGCTCCAGGTACTTTCCAGCGATGTATGATGTCTATCTTTTCTGACATGATAGGAGACTTTATAGAGATCTTTATGGATGATTTTTCTGTGTTTGGTTCCTCATTCGATGATTGTTTAGAAAAGATTGAATGTGTGCTTAGTCGTTGTGTGGAATACAACCTTACTCTAAGTTGGGATAAAAGCCACTTTATGGTCAGAAACGGCATTATTTTGGGTCACATAGTTTCTAGTCGTGGAATAGAGGTCGATACGGTAAAGGTGGAGGTAATTGTAAAATTACCACCACCCAATGATGTTAAAGGAATTCGAAGTTTCTTAGGACACGCGGGATTTTACCGTCGTTTCATTAAAGACATTTCAAAAATTTGCCAACCTCTCAGTCGTTTGCTTGCTCAGGATACACCTTTCAATTTTGATAATGATTGCCTTGTTGCTTTTAATACTTTAAAGGGAGCCGAGCACTACGCCGTCGTCGTCGTCGGTCTAATTGATCCTTCCTTTTGAAATTATGTGTGATGCTTCTAACTTTCTTTGTGGGAGTGTTTTAGGTCAACGAGTTGATAGGATGTTACATGTAATTTACTATGCTAGTTTAACTCTAAATCGGGCTCAAATGAATTATACCACTCTTGAAAAGAGATGCTTCTTTGTGGTTTTGAACTTGAAAAATTTCGCCCATATATTATTGGTTCTCAGTGATAATTCATAGTGATCATGGTGCTCTTCGCAATCTATTGACCAAACCCATAGCCAAGAATCCTTCTCCAAAATTTTCACAAGATGGAATCATTTAGAGATCATCTAAAAGCGTTCTCTTGTGGTTTCCCATGTTCATGGTTTCGAGGAGGAGAGACCTCCCAACTCGATCCTTAAGCAGAGAGCGGGTTGTTAATCAAGAAACTAGCATTTCAAGAAAATAAATACCCACATCATACATTATCTCTAGTTATTACGTCGATCGGTATGCTGGAGGTGCCCACAAAGAAGGTCAATCACCCAGACGAGAGAACACAACTTCAAATCAAATCAACGCATAATTAGAACAGGTTCTGATCAAAACATATCCACTAAACCAATTTGAGACAAGAATGCCCCACTGAAGCACCAGTGCAGGTTGATGCAGAACAGACGGGTCCATCAGGGATTGCTTTCCAGACAGAGGAAGCAACTGATTCCCAACAACCCTAGATGAGAAAGTTGAAGTTTTGAGGAATGAGAGTGACGAGAATGCCAACCTAATGGCTACCTATGCTGAAAGACTAGAGCACATGGACTAGTCTTATGCCGTAATAAACTAAACTATCAACGATGTCTCGATCTCCCTTCAACTATTGCAGATGCCAAAAAGGGAAAATAGATAAAGGAGATGGTAGTTGAAACTGAAGTGACGAAGCAGGCTAAAGTTGTTGCAGATGAGAAGACAACAGAAGAGGCAGCAACAGAGCTCTCCCAGATGCTAGTAGAAGAGGATGTAGCTGAAGTTGCTGAAGAGTGCGTGAGAAAAAAGGTTGCTAATCTGAAAACGAAGAAGAAGGCGGTGCCCTATCATTGACCATTGGTGATCGGTGAGGATATCTACCTTTCAATCTTCCATGCCGGAGCTCCATTCGAGATATTGGGTAATCTAGCATAATTGGAAAATGGTGGCACAAGAGACATTAGGACGAAGAATAAAAGCTGATGGGAGATGCTCGAAGCGTGGCGACAAGCTGCTCGGAGGAAAATGGCTGTCGATGAAGAGGAGCGCGCCAAGCATGTTCCAAAACAAAGGACTTATGAGATCGTCGTAAGTTACAGAAGCCAAGCCACGTACTAACAAGTGGGTACTTGTCAAGCTAAACGATATATGGGAACAACTGAATGAAGTATTCATCATGTGGTATTACTACCTCATGAACCTGTCTAGAGAACCCGAGATCATGACTGACGATTGTTTAGTATTGTTTTGTGCTTATTCTTCATATGTTTATGTGTGTCATTTCTTGTGGTTTATTCTATTTCTTCCGTTGTTTTGATTAGTATTTATTGATTCAGACTTATTTAATTTGCTTTAAAGTTTTTATAGGAAACGGTGTTAAATATTACAAAATGGATCTGACAAGGATGGATGTGAAAAGTTTACAATGTTAAACAGCATCTTGATAGGAGTCCATAGATGCAAACGGATCGTAATTCGAAGATCAGGCGAGAGAGAACAGAGCGAAACAAAAATATCATGCAAGCACCACACAACACCGGATATGACAAAACCGGTATTTGGGTGCATATTTTTCTTCTTGTGGTGGGCGAGAGACACCCATTGGCGACACAATATAGCCATGGCCGCACATTGCCACTCTAGCCATGCAACCCAATGCCCACTACATCTCCCGCATAACACTCTGCACATCAACGCTCACTCCAGCGTCGGCCACATAACGCAGCCACGGCCGCATATCGCTACTCCGTCCGTGCCACCCAGCGCCCGCTGCATCTTCCACACGCCCAGGCGGCCCTTCTCATCCCAACGTCCATGGTACCCCTGTTGGATTTGTATACTGGAAGTATTTTTGGTTGAACTTGTATACAATGATTGCTGTTACCACTATTACAATCTCCTATCTGAATTGTTTACTTGATTGCATATGTATGTCCATTTATCTCATATATAAGTTAGATCGTATAGTATGTAGAAGATCACAGAAGTCTGTATGATTGGTCAAGATTAATGAGATATAAAAAGGATCACAACTGAGACATCTTTAGGATGAGTTGTCGGTATAAGATGTGGTATAGATAAGAAGTGACTTGACTTGGTTGCTTGTCTATACTGGTATTTCTCTGACGTATTGATAGATCACAGTGAGATGAGTTCTTCTATCTGACTGTCATGAAGAACCTAGATCTCGATGACTTTACGTTGATCTAAACCTCGATAAGGTTTTAGGTGAGTATGAGTTGCTGACCATCACTTTGACTTGTTATGGGTGAGGGTTACATGAGATAAACCAATATTCTCCGCATCTTGGGTGGTGGCAGTGCTTGTATATCATGTTAGCTACTTATATCGAGTCACCGTATCCGTTTAGGATGATGACGTCGCCCTAAGGAGCTCAAAAGGTTTATTGTACTAAACCTTGTAGGTTGAGTTATCTCAAGTACAATAATAAGGTTGAGTGGTACTACTTAAGGAATTAAAGAGATTAATTATTTTAAGCAGTGAGAATGCTATAAATAATTAATGGTCATGCGATATCTTAAATACGGGGATTCGTGAAGTCTAAGTGCAAGCCCGACTCAACTTCGGAAATAAAGGGGTAAGTCAGCATTGGCATGAATAAATGTTTATAATTAATTTATGTTCTAGGCTGAACATAAGATAATTAATTTATTTGAGGCCCATCTTTATTCCTTGCAATTGATTCTTTGGGTGACCCGTGAGGCTGGGCTGCTAAAATCGTCCACCACATAGGAGAGTCCCCAGAGACTCTATTACGATCCTTTCTATCGAAAGATATGATTATATTTATTAGATATCTGAGATCCTATCCATATAGGTTTCTAGGGTTGCATTATAAATATAAGGTGAGAGAAAATCGATATAACACTAATCTAAGTAAAGAAGTTTTCAAAAATTATACAATTCATATAGTTAGGATTTTCGAGATTTTCATAGGGTGGAAGAGGGTGAATTTTTGCAGTACTCTCCATAGATTGCTCTCACTCAGCAATGGAGTTTTGATACAGTCCAGAAGATCAAAGCACGAGTCTTGATCCTACTATTTATCCGACAAATTCGCAGGTAAACACGAGAAAATACCAACGTGTTGCAATTAATTATATAGATGCATGCTAGGAATATAATCAATGTATGGTGAATTAAACATCCAAGATAGATCCTCGGGAGAGGGTTAAAATCAGATTTCCCTACAGTTGATATCAGAGCCTGGGATTAGTATCTTGGCTCTGTTGGATTAATTCACGTTTGATTATTACGTGCACAATTAATTAATTGTGGATCTTTCGTTCATCGTGGCTCGTTTTTATTTTTTGGTTTTTTGTCGGATTTCATTTTTCATCACGAGAAAATTCGTGGTTAGATTAAGATTTTTTTTCTATATCTAATCTGTAAAAGAAGAACGAAGATGAAGAACATGAAGAACGAGACAGACGACAGAGTCCCATCGTTCGGCATGACGTGAGGCTCGACGAATGGCCGGACATACAGGCGCGAGGGCATACGAGCGACGGCACACTAGGCGTGCTCGACACTCGTACCACGCCGCTTGGACGCTGGATAGGAGTCAGATAGCATCCGGCGAGTGGGATGGGCGGCGGTCTCGTAGCGCGGTAGTTTCGGCGGCGGCACCGCGATCGGGCGTCACGGGCTCGGCGGTACCATCGTGCGCCTCGGCGGCCGGCGACCCTCGAGTGCAGGCGAGCGTCTCGGCGGCCAGGCGTGCGGGATGCGGCGTTAGTAAATGCGGATGCCTCGGCATGCCCGGCGGATTACGTGTGAACGCCGGCAATGTTGGTGCCTCGGCGACACGTGGGTACTCGGGCGAGGCTTGCGAAATAACACATAACGGGGGCGCCACTATGCATGCAGACCCGCGTGTAATTCTCGATAGCCCGTCGTGAAAGCACGCTCGGCCGCTCGTCGAGCGTCTGATGGCACCTCGGCGGTGGGCGGTAGATTTCTCGGTGAGTCTGGCGGCACGAAGGTGACGGTGTGGTGGCGTGCACATGGGGTACATACCACAAGCGCGGCCCGATCCGCAGGCCGACGGCCCGATAGCGACCAACCCGTTTTTGACCCGGACCTATTTTTGACCCAGTTCAGTTTTTGACCCGACCGGCTCGATTCCTTTGTTAAGCTAGTTTTGATTTTGACCCAAATCCGGTTTGCGAGTCGGTCCGTGCCCGTGCATGCGAGGCCGTTTGAGATTTTGAAGATCATGCTTTACAAATTTATGTATTAAATTAGGCAGGAAAGTACAGGATGCACGAGTGAGCCACGATGAGCAATTTATTTTATTTTATCGTTAAAGCATGTCGTGGATGTTTAAATTATCTTGAAGCATGCTATGTATGTTTAATTATGTAGATAAACATGTAATATGTTTCGTGATTGGATATGTATAGCAAGCATGCTAGGTTTATCGCGTTTTGAAACATGTTTGAGTAATGCGAGCATGTTTACATGTTGAGTTCTATAGAAAAGCATGTTAGGATTACGTGATCTGCATGGACAAACCTTTTGAAACAAAAGGTAAGCGAAACCCGACATATTAATTTTTAAAATTAAAGATGTCGAGACCTCCATTTTTGATCTCTAAATAAAGTAGTGCATGCTTGTGAGTGGCGATCCACAGCGTGGCTTGATTGCACTATTTATCATAAGTTTGTTAGATGAGATTTCTAAATAAAACATTTTAATCTATTGAGAAGTGGGAGTTTCATGTATAGCGATCCACACGCATTAACTTGCATATGCAATTTTAATAAGTTCTCTAGAGTTGATTTAAAATGAGATGACAAAAGAATTTGAATTGGAATCGGTATGGTCAGAGTGGTATGCAATTCTAAGAATTCATTTCTATTTGTCGAAATTGTGGTCGATGCTTGAGCATCACCTCAATACAACTTCCCATGAAGTCCTTCTTGTGATAGTGATGTGGTCTAGTAAGGTCGATCATTAATTTCGTTTGTCATATGGATAAGTTGACATGGATTGAAATTAAGCGACTAGAAGGTATTTTTTATGCAGTCGGGGTTCATGTGTAAACATCCGCTCGTGGCTGCATGTGGGATTCCTTGGGCGATTTTAGGTTTGATTAATATTGTTTTGTCGAGGTTACAATATTATTATTACAAATTATGTGCGATCATATGCTTATGTGTTTACATTACTTTTCGAGATATGTCTCTTACAGATTATCAATATGCTCGCTAAAATCCTCTATCCATTCAAATTTTATCAGTGGAAACAAAACATGGAATATGTTCTTATCATGAGAAGAAGGCATGTTTGTTCTCCTTCTCCCAAACCCGATGCCCTTCTTCGGCATCGGCGAATGAGCGGAGAGTCAGCGGACTTTGGCATAAGTCAAATAATATGGCCAAGTGTTATATGATGAAAACTATGTCGAAGGCTTGCGGTGCAACATCGATCGATGGTAGATCTGACGAAATATGGTCAAGTCTCGAGGTAAGTTTGGGCGGTCGGATCGGACGATCCTTCCACACAATGAGAGAAATCTTGGCGTATAAGATGGAAGAAGGAAGTTGGTTCATGAACATGTCTCCATGACTCGTCTCATGGATAGTCTTGATCGGTTGAGAGGAGGTATTGGCGTGAAGCGAGGTCGATATCATCCTCAACACCTTGCCGAGTCTTTTGAGAATTTTCGGCGTGAGCGATCATGAGCAAGGCAGTATAAACTTAGTCGGTTGCTAAATGATCTCGTGGCGTGGAAGGTGTCATGGAAAAAGACACATGCCCTTGATAGCAAATCTAAGGGCCTAATAGCAAGGCAGTATACACTTAGTCCGTTACTCGGTATGCCATTTGCTTTAATGCGGAAACATGTTTAGCGACTTGTTCTACTCATTCATGGGTAGTAGATACGGGTGCGGCGATCATGTTTGTTCGCCTTGCAATGATTCCTGGCGACAAGGAGTTGTTTTATGGCGAGATAATGATCTCCATAGGCTTGCGGTGAAAGTCGAGGCCGTATTGCGATCGAGAGATGTTTCTTTATGTTTTGTTAGGACAATTTTAGTATTGAAGGCGTTTTATATGTGCGGGTTTCGGCGAAACCTTATTTTGGTCTCAAAATATTTATACATGGATATTCATTTGTTTTTATAGTGGTGTTTATATCATAAGAAATGGCGAAGTTATCGTGGTGGCACTTTATATAATTCGTTTTATATTATTTACGCTGACATAATACCTTTAATTATGTTGCATCTACATCAAACCTTAAGAATAGGAAGTTTTCTTCGCTAGATGACACCATATTTCTTTGGCATCTTAGATTAGGTCACATCAATCTAAATAGGATCCAAAGGCGGCTAGAAATGGGCGTTAGATGAAATTACCATTACTCAGGTTCCCGATCTGCAGTGCGTATAGAAGGAAGATGTTGACGGACCCTTCAAAGCGAGGGTATAGAGCGAAAAAGTGTTGGAGCTAGTCCATTCGACTTGTGTGGACCAGCGTCCACACAAGCTCGTGGAGAATACAGTATTTTGTCACTTTCATTGTGATTACTCGAGGTATGGATCGTATACTGTTTCACGCATAGTCGAATGCTTTGAAATTTGAAGAATTTAAGGAGGAAGTGGAGGCGAAGCTAGGTAAGTATCAAGTCACTGCAGTCTAATCGCGGTGGAAAATACCTCGATGTGAGTTCATGGACTATTTGTTGCAGTATGGGATTACCTCCCAGCTCACTTCACCAGGCACACCACAGCAAAATGGTGTGTCAGAGTGAAGAAATATGACTCTCTTAGAGATGGTTAGATCAATGATGAGTTATACAACATTGCATATTTCATTCTGGGGGTATGCCTTAGAAACAACAGCATATTTGCTCAATCTAGTACCGTCCAAATCAGTCGATTAAACCTCTTTTGAGTTATGGTTTAGACGCAAGCCTAGTTTATGCCATATAAGGATATGGGGCAGTCCACCACATGTGCTGAACAAGAAAGTTGACAAGTTAGATGCTAGATCTGAAGCAAGGCTGTTTATTGGTTATCCTAGAGGAATGAAAGGTGGTTATATCTATAGTCTTAAGGATCGGGAAGGTCGTTATTAGCAATAACGCCTAATTCTTAGAAAAGGACTACATGAAAAACCACAAATCAAAGTTGAAATCATAGTTCAAGAATCGGAAGATGATTGTATTCCATACCGATTAGGCGAAAGTGCGAGATATCGTGTCAGTGGGAGGATCGACACGAAACTTCAAAAATTGAAGTGGTTCGAGTTCCACTTGGAATACCGGCGTATAAGTGGCACATACCTAGCAAGTTGTGCAAGATAGAGAACCACAGGTTACTGCACCCACCATTGCCATTGTGCCAGTAGCGCCTCATCGTGGTGGGAGGTTGTTCGTCAATCGAGAGATTTATGTTCTTGGGTGAATCTTGGTTTAGTCCCAAAAAGCGAGAAGGGTATGTCGACCCATGGACATCTGGCGAGGCGATACATGACATAGATGCAAGATCATGGCACACCACTATGGACTTAGAAATTGAGTCCATAACATCTATAGATGTATACGAGAAAACACCTCTACCAGATGGCAAGGAAGCCATAGGTAGTAAGTGGGTATAAAAGAGAAATAGAGATTCAGATGGAGAGGTTTCAACTTTTAAAGCGAGGCTTGTGGTGAAAGGGTACACAAGATTGTGGGCATCGATTTCGATGAGACCTTTTAGCTTTGTAGCAATCTCAAGTCCATCGAATTCTTAAACGGCCATATGACTCACACGAACCTTGAGGTTTGGCAAATGGATCGAAAACCGCTTTTCTAAGCGGTTACCTTGAAGAAGTTAGAGACATCTATGTCAGCAACCGAATGTTATGTGGTGAAGGGTGAAGAGCATCTAGTATGGAAGCTTAAAATTTCATTTATGGACTTAAGCAAGCTTCGATCATGGGAAATGCAGCTTTGACGGTGTTAAAGTCCTATGGAATTATCCGGTTGCCTAGAAAAGAGTTGTGTGTATCGTTTGGATGTCAGCGGTGATGTGGTATTTCTTGCATAACGTAGATCACGTCCTTCTACTTGGCAACAACGTGAAGCTATTATCGGGGCGTAAAGTTGGCTATCCGATCGGTTTCAAATGAAAGACATAGGAGATCAGCGTACATTCTTGGGATCAAGGTTTACCGAGATCGCGAGAGAAAACGTTGAGCTTATCTCGGGCGTCTTACATTGATATTGTGATTACTCGTTTTAGCATGCGACCGCCAAGAATGGATTGCTACCCTTCAAACATGGTGTTCCTTTATCTAAGGGTGGTCACCTCTGACGACAAATGAGATAGAGTAAATGAGACAAGTTCCTTACGCTTGGCGTGGGAAGTCTCATTTATCAATGCTATGTCGAGACACGATATCGCTGTCGATGAGGCATAGTAGCTAGATATCGATCTAACCTGGACAAGCTCATTGGATTGCGATAAAGTATATGTACACGAGAAGGACTCGAGATTATAGGCTAATTTACAGCGAGATAGTCTAATGCCTTTGCGTTATTCGGACTCGGTTTCCAAGCTGACCGTGATGAGAAAAAGTCTACCTCAGGCTATGTGTTTACCTTGGGAGAATGAGCAGTATCTTGGCGAGTGCAAAGCGGCGATGCATTACGGACTCTACCATGGAAGCCGAATATGTAGCGGCGGAGGGCTGCTAAGGAGGCGGTATGATTCGAGAACTACCTCATGGATCTAGATGTGGTACCTCGTTTGCAAGAGTATCATAGTGTCTTGTGATAACTCGGTGCGATGGTAAACTCGGAAGGAACCACGGACCCACAAAGCGACCAAACACATAGAGAAAGTACCATGTCATACGAGAAATCATTAGACTAGGAGGCGTCCTGATTGAGAAGATTGATAATGCGGATAACCTAGCTGACCCATTCATGAAGAGCCTTCTGCAAAAAGTCTACGACGAGCATGTTCGAGGACTTGGATTGCGCAAGATGGCCCCCGCTTAGAAAGGAAACTTTTGTAGAAGTGAGAGAAGAAAAGTGATGATGTTGTTTGTAATAGCTAGTAGAGAGACACATTGTATACTAAAAGTTTGCTTTAGTATAAGTGGGAGATTGTTGGATTTGTATACTGGAAGCATTTTTGGTTGAGCTTGTATACAAATGTTTCATATTTCACTATTACAATCTCCTATCTGAATTGTTTACTTGATTGCACATGTATGTCTCTTTATATCATATATAAGTTAGATCATATAGTGTGTAGAACATCACAGAAGTCTGTATGGTTGGTTAAGCTTAATGAGATATAAAAAGGATCACAGCTGAGACAACTTGAGGACGAGTTGTCGGTATAGATAAGAAGTGACTTGACTTGGTTGCTTGTCTATACCGGTACGTCTCTGACGTATTGATGGATCACAATGAGATAGTTCTGCTATCTGACCCGTCATGAAGAATCTAGATCTCGGTGACTTTACGTTGATCTAAACCTCGATAAGGTTTTAGGTGAGTGTGAGTTGTTGACCATCACTTTGACTTGTTATAGGTGAGGGTTACATAAGATAACCCAATATTCTCCGCATCTTGGGTGGTGGCAGTGCTTGTTTGTCATGCTAGTACCTGTATCGAATCAACGTATCCGTTTAGGATGATGACGTCCCCTTAAGGAGCTCAAAAGGTTTATTGTACTAAATCCTGCAGGTTGAGTTATCTCAAGTACAATAATAAGGTTGAGTGGTACTACTTAAGAAATTAAAGAGATTAATTATTTTAAGCAGTCAAAATGCTATAAATAATTAATGGACGTGCGATATCTTAAATACGGGGATTCGTGAAGTCTAAGTCAAGCCCGACTCAACTTGAAAATAAAGGGTAAGTCGGCATTTATTCTCTAGCGGCTTGAATAAATGTTTATGAATTAATTATGTTACGGGTTGAACATAAGATAATTATTATATTTGAGACCCATCTTTATTCCTTACATTTGATCCCTGGGCTAGCCCATCAAGGCCTGAAACTGCTAAAAATCATCCCACCACATAGGAGAGTCCCACTGGGACTCTATCTGATCCTCTCTCTCTGAAAATATATGATTTTATTTATTAGATATGCAGAGATCCTATCCATATAGGTTTCTAGGGTTGCAATATAAATATAAGGTGATAGAAAATCAGTATAACATTAATCTTAAGTGAAGAAGTTTTCATAAATTATACTATTCATATAGTCGGGATTTTCGAGACTTTCATAGTGTGGAAGAAGGCAAATTTTTGCAGTACTCTCCATAGATTGCTCTCACTCAGTATTGGAGTTTTGACAAATGGGATATAGTCCAGAAGATCAAAGCACGAGTCTTGATCCTATTCTTTATCCGACAAATTTGCAGGTAAACACAAGAAAACACCAACGTGTTGCAATTAATTATATAGATGCATGCTAGGAATATAATCAATGTATGGTGAACTAAACATCCAAGATAGATCATCGGAAGAGGGTTAAAATCAGATTTTCCTACAACCCCAGCTAGCACTGGGGTGCCTCCCTTGCACGGTCTCGGATCATTCCCAGCACACTTCCCCAGCACCCGTCTCACCCTCGTCTGGCGCTAAGGTTTTCTCTTGATACCTCTTCTGGGAGCCATCCCCAGCGTAGGCCTCGCCCCGTCCGGCACTAGGCGTGCCTTTTTTGGTCCAATTTGACCTATTTTATGGGTTTTTCAAGGGCTTTTATAAAAAGAGGATAGCCTCCATCTTTGAAGACAATTCTACACTTATTTCACAGGCGGTTTTCTTCCTATTTTTCCCTTTTCTTTTCGTTTTCCTTTCTTTTAAAATTTTGTGCTTGGATTAACATTTGGATTTAGCGATTCCAGATTTTTGGATGATGAATTCATCAATGAATGGTTTGTAAGTTTTTCTCGTTTCATTATGTCTACGTAATTTCTATGGGAATAATTTCTACCATGCGAACAAATTATCAATTTATAATGAAATAAATGTTGGATTTGTTCTTGTCTTGAATCGTGATTGTTGTGTTGATGATTTATGATTTCTTATCTGTATAAATTGATTATTTCACAATCTTAATACATGGGCTCAAATGAATAATGTAAATTGATTATGTGCTTATGTTTGATTATGAATTAATGTGAGAGCAGATTTATGTTAAATATAATTTTGATGACGAGCGGGGTTGAGAGACTAGTTTGTTGTTGAGTGATTAATATATGTGGATAGGTGTTTGCTATCGTGTGTATTTTTGTTTGATTATATTCGTAGTTAATAACGGTGGGGTTGAGATGCTAGTTTTTCATTGATTGTGGGTCTAGCATAGCCGGGGTCGAGAGGCTAGTTTATGTTTAACGTTAGGTGAGAGAGCGTGGATAGTTTACTACACTGTGCACCGGTCATTGGCTCTTTGATAGTGAGGATAAAGTTTGAACCCTAGAATACCGTCTCCAATTCCATGTATCTGTCAATCCTCTTGTTGTCTAAGTACACCTTTTTTCCTGCTTTCTTTTATTTCCTGCTTTCGTCCGTTCCGTGACAGCCCCCTTTATGTTAGGACGTTAGTTTTTATTTTTTGTTTTTGTGCGTGACATAAAACCATAGCTTTATTAAGCCTTCCTTGAGAGTACAAATGTGTCGACTTTACTGCTCTATAGGGACCTCGTACAATTGTGAGCGACTTAGAGAACAACTAGATCGGAACCAAATTTTGGCGCGTTGTGGGGATCAATCCGAGTTACGAAACTTCTTCTGAGTACAAGGACAAGCTTTTTATTAACCAGTTCATCAACAACGCAACGAAGCAGCACATCAGTATTGTTATCCCTACCACGCAAGTTGTCCTCCTCCTATGAGAGGATCCTTCATGGACCGAGCCCAGATCGATAGAGACCCTTGTTGTTGTTGAACTGATGAAGATTGATCCAGTGTAGCAACCTAAGGAATTCAAAAGGATGGTCGTCCGAGTTTTTACAATGAATGGACAACAGACAGATGAAGAAAAGATGAACTGATCAGGATCTCCACGTAATAGAGATGTTTAGTTTTGATGTTGATTATTCTCAGATCTGATGTATCTTGTATCTCAGCAACTTGGCATATATAAACTGATCCAATTCACCCTGACAATAATGATACTTTGTTTAGTCTCTGTTTTGTATGATTTTGTGATGATTCTTGGTATTGTTTTACATGTCATTTTCTATGGTTTGTCCTATTTATGCCTTTGGTTCGATTAATATTTATCGATTCGGACTTACTTCGTTCGTCTCGATGTTTTGTAGGAAAACGGCAGAAAATAGGATGAATTGAATCTGTCAAGGATCAAATATAATTGAAGAGAATCTCAACAGGAGTTCATAGGCGAAAGAGGATCGTAAATCGGAGTTCAGACGAGGGAGAACGGGCCAAATCTTCAAAGTCGCGCACGTGCACTCCGCTCGCCCTAGTCGCGCGCCGGCGCTGAACACTTTCAATGATTCTCATGAATTTTGGAGAAGGAATCAAGGATTTTATCCTTCATAAGAAGTAAATTACGTTGTGATAGGAGTCCGTGGCGAAAACGTGTATAAATCGGAGTTCAAGCGAAGGAGAAGCAGGCCAAAACAAAAATACCGCATAAGCAGTGTCGCGCGCGCTCGCGCAAATGCACGCCCAGCGAACGCGGTTCATTGTGAACGCCGGTTCACCTGGTTTCAGACTTCCAACTTGGCGCTAGTTCAAAATTGGTGAACGCGGTTCACCTCATCTTGGCGCCCTCCTGTTCGGCGCCCACCTCGGCCTTTCCGGCCGGTGGCTGAGTTGAACGCTGCGTTCATCTCATTTACCTCGCGCGCTCACTCCACACGGAGTTCGCCCACCTTCTCCTGCAAGCGCCGCCGGCTGCCTGCCCTCAGCGCCAGCGCTCTGATGCATCCTCGCGTTCGGCGCTCGCATGGGCACGGCGCCCACCCAGCTCGCCCACCTCTCCGTGGCGTGCCTCGGCCGCCATTCACCCATGCCCATGCGTCGCGCTTGTCAACTGGCGCTCGTCTCGGTAGCGTTCCCAATTCCCTCGCGCGCTCATAATGAGCGCGCTCATTTGTGAGGAGAATATTTCCTCGGTGGAGTTCACTTTGAACCGGCGTTCATATTTAAGTCGAATGTATTCTCGACTGCGCTTTAAACGCCAGTTCAACTTCATTTAATATATATATGCGCGTTTAGGTCAAAACGCGGTCGGCGATCATGATTCTTGATTTTGGTTTCTCTTTTGCGTACTGGGCGCTGTTCTTCACCATTCTTCCGAGAGCTTTTCGACTACAACAACGAGATAAATCTTTGTTTTAATTCTTGCATTCGGATAAATCATAGTTTTAATTCTGTTTTCTTTATTTCGGTTTGAATGTTTAGTCTAGCAATTTATGCTTTTGGATTCATCATTTTGTCGGACCAATTTCACAGTATTATTGCTTTATGATTTTTATTGGATTCAATTCATAGTGACAGTGGATTGTTTTTATATCGCTTTGATTTATATTGCTTTCGATTTATTTCATGTTCTTGTTAGATGATTTCCTGCTTTTGTTTTTAATTGCAATTAGATTTAGATTAGGGATTGACAAACCCTATGAATAATAGAATTGCATATGCTTTTATTAACTGCTTTTATTTATCGCTTTCATAGTTCAACCAGGGATTGACAACCCCTGGTTTAGATTTATCGCTTTATTAGTTTAGCTGGGATTGACAAACCCCAGCCTAGGATCATTGTTTATTTCTCGTATTTCAATTCCCGTATGTTTCAAACCCCTGTTGGCATTAGAGTGTTTAGGATTTAATTGCTTTCTGTGTGCGACACGAACAATAAGCCCTGTTAAGTTTTCCTTGAGAGACGACTCGTGTTAACTTACCACGCTACGATTACCTCGTACGATTGCGAGTGAATTTTAGTGTGTTTTTAGCTCGATCGGTCTCTATACTTGCTTAAACCTTACAATGTTGAACTACCCCTATTTTGTAGGGAATGATGATCACAACAAGGAGCAATCAAACTCTTATGCTGAAACTAGTGGTTTACTTATTTGGTCTATTTTTCAGTATAATTATAGGTTTTGGCATCATCAAAAAGGGAGAAATTATTGGGAAAGTTCTATCTTCACTGTGTGTTTTGATTAGATCTCAAAACCCGCTGATGATTGCCCTGCTGATGTAACATGGTGCTACTGACATGTTAGGGGGTTAACCTTTTTGGCTACAGGTTTCAGCATAACTACTAGTTTTCGATAGGCCCAAGACTAATAGAGTTCAAGTAGTACTTAAGTTAGTCGTATTGATAGGAGTATCAGTACCAGCACAACTACAGATAAGCACTATTGAAGATCGCGTACTAAAATTGAATACTGAAGTCAGGAGAACTAAATACTGAAGACTAATGTACATCGATACTAATGATCAGTGCTACTGAAGAGTAAAGTTGAAGACTAAAGATCCGATACATAAGACTCGGTGCTGGTGAAAGCAAAGAAGTCGGATATATGACTAAGTTTAATACCAACAACTAGGTACCCAAAAATGCAGCAGTATGCAAAGAATATAAGATTTTATGGATCTATTCGAAACAACAACCACTGGGGGAGTTAGTTGTTCTTTTGAACAACCTGCTGTTTGGTATGAATTTGTGCTTATTCTTTGTATTGTTCTACATGTCATTTTCTGTTGTTTATCCTATTTATGCCGTTGTTTTGATTATTATTTATCGATTCAGACTTACTTGTTTTGTTTCGTTGTTTTGTAGGAAAATGGCATTAAACAGGATGAAATGGGTCTGTCAAGGATCAAGTATAATGAAGAGCTTTTCGATAGGAATCCGTAGGCACGAACGGATCCTAATTCGAAGTTCAGACGAGGAAGAACGGAGCCAATCATCAAAGTCGCGCGAGTACGCCGAGCTCGCCCGCGAGTCCGGCGTTTCACCCCTTCGTGCGTCGCGAGCCTCGCGCACTCTCATCCGAGGTTGACTACTCAAAGCCGCGTTATATGAACTCGGTAGCGTTGCTGCGTCGGCGCCCGCCACCTACCCGCAACGCCCGCTCGCCAAGACGCATTCGGTACGCTTCGTCAACACCCGCCAACTCCGTCCGCATTTCCGCTCCGGCTCGCCTCTCCGTCCCGGCTGGGTTTCCAATGCCGTTGCCTTCCACTCGTCCGAGCGCTTGCGATCAGCGCCCGCTCGACATCACCATCGCGCTCGCCAACGCACGTTCCGCAACAATCGGCGCTCCCACTGAGCGTCGCATCCCCCAGCTCGCCCAGCGCCCAAGCGACCGTGTCTCCCGCAACGCTCGCCTAGTGCCCAGCTGGTGCTCGGCCACTCCAATGCACGCTGCTTTTAGCCAGCGCCATCTCATCCTCCGGTAGCGCCGCTCTCGACCATCTGCCACTCCGCGCGCATTTTGCCTTGCCAACCGATGCTCGATTCCGGCCGTGCTCATTTCGATTTTCCTCGTGCGCTCGCCTTGACGCCGCCAAACCCAATACAATACCCCAACCGGCGTTCACACCCAACTGGCGCTCACTCTTTAATTTCTATATATATACGCGCTTAGGTCTAACGAAAAGGGAGTTCTCAGTTCTCAGTTTTTTTTTCTTCTCGTGCGGCCGCGGCTACTGTTCTTCATATTTTCTTTCGGGAATTCTTCAGGCAATAAAACAGCTACAATCTTGATTTTAATTTCTGTTCTCATGTAATCGATTGAATATTAGTTTGATTATTTGTTTTATGCTATTGGATTTATGCTTTTCGATTTATCGATTTATGTTATTGCATCTTCATTCCGTTGATTTATATTGCTTTGTGATTTTTTTTGTTTCGTGATTAAATTACATTTCATGCAATTGGTATTTTGTGGATTCATTTACATAGTGACAATGGATTGTTTTCATGTTCATTTGCAATTAGATTTAGATTAGGGTCTGACGAACCCTAAGAATAGGTTTGCTATTGCTTTTGTTTATTGCTTTGATTTATCACGCTTTCGTAGTTCAACTAGGGATTGACAACCCCTGGTTTAGATTTATTGCTTTATTAGTTTAGCTCGGGATTGACAACCCCTAGCTTATGATTGCTGTTTATTTCTCGTTTTTTCATTTCCCGTATGTTTCAACCCCCATGTTGGAATTAGAATGTTTAGGATTTAATTGTTTTCTGTGTGCGACACGAATAATCGCCCTGTTAAGTTTTTCTTGAGAGACGACTTGGGTTAACTTATCATGCTACAATTACCTCGTACGATTGCGAGTAAATTTGAGTGTGTTTTTAGCTCGATCAATTTCGGAATCGCGGGCAAGCTCGGTGTACGCGCGCGACTTTGATGATTGTATGCTTAATGATGTGCCCTTGTGCTTATTTTGATTGTTTGGACTTAAGCTTTGTCTATGCGAGTAAGTTAGGATTTTGATTTGTGCAACTGAACTCTTTGGTATTGGTCAAACCTTGACGTATTTCTCGTTTATCTTGATGTTATGTTAGTGAAGTGCAATGTGAATTGACGAGGTTGTGAGAATTAATCTTAAATCAAGGGTTATTGATGTGATTTGTCCGACTAATGTTAGGGGTAGTGTTAATAGTGTGGTTACCTATATACTTGTTTCATTATTAAAAAAAAGTGTGAAAAAGAAGAGAAAACTCCAATAAATTGTTGAGATTGTATAAATGGAGGATGAGATTCTACCCCTCTTTCTCGTAAATTGAGAAATGGGCATGGGAAACCGCGATAGGAGACTCGAGTTCATCGAGACTTCACCTTTCGAGCATTGTTCCAAAATCTGTTAATACTTTCTTTGTGTTTTTAAAAGAATTTTAGTTAATTCACCCCTAACGGAGAGTTGGGTCTGAGCAAAAATAATCTACTTGTTTAGTTGATATTTTCACTATCTTAGATTTGTTTCACATTAACTTTGATTATGTATTCATCATGTTTGGGGGAATTGCAAAAAGAGGTTTGATTGATTGGATTAAGAGTTAAGTTGCATGAGTTATTCTTCTACTCTTGCTTGTGTAGACTTTGCTTGAGGACAAGCAAATGAATAAGTGTGGGGGAGTTGTTTGGTTTCATTTTGTGCTTATTCTTGGTATTCTTTTACATGCCATTCCCCGTGTTTCGTCTTTCTTATACCGTTGTTTTGATTAGGATTCTTCGTTTCAGACTTATTTGGTTTGTCTCGATGTTTTGTAGGAAAACGGTTTCAAATATGATGAAATAGATCTACCTAGGATCAAGTACATTGAAGAGCATCTTGACAAGAGTCCGTAGGTGAAAACCGATCCCAATTCGGAGTTCAGACGAGCGAGGAGAGCGAGGCGAATTGTTAAAATCGCGCACGGCACCCGTCGCATGGCCAGCGGCCCGTGCACGCCCGCACGCCCGGCGCCCAACCTCCGCGACACGCACGCTCACCGTGCATCGCTACCTCGGCCACCAGGGCCGGCTCACTCCGGCGCGTTCAGAATTCCCTCGCGGCGCTCGGTGTGCGCTCGCACAATCCGCGCGCCCAACCTCCGTGCACGCACGCCGCTGCGTCGTTGCCTCGGCCACCCAGCGCCGGCTTACTCCGAGCGCGCGTTCGCAAATTCCCTCGCGCGCTCAGAGTGAGCGTCCGCTTACCATCCCGCACTCCTCGCTCGCCCCGCGCGCCCAGCGCCCGCATGTCTCGCCGCTCACGTGCCGCTTCAAGATCCGCCGACACACGAATGCCCGCTTACCTTGGAGGCGTTCATTTGTGAGACAGAACACTCCGCTCCTCTCTTGCTCATCCACAACCGGCGCTCTCTATCCTTATTATAAATACGCGTTAGGTCACAATTTCGAGGGTTCTGAATTTTGTTTTCTTTGACCGCACCACTGCAGCTGTTCTTGGAGGATCTTTTTCAATTCAGTGATCGATAAACATTCAGTAATTGTTTCTCAATTTCTTTCAATTTAATTTACGAATTCTAGCAACGTCTTGTGTTATTTTGGATTGAAAGTAATTTATCAATTTATTCTTCCTGTTGTTCTTGATCGATTCTAGTTCTTTCAGCTTTCGATAATCTGAATTCTATGCAAGTGATATTGAAGTTTAATTTCATGTTGAATCGTTCTTTGTCGAATTTCATCGTTTCGTGTTTGATGATCTAGTTTCATTGCTTAGTGATTAGGTTCTTGCTTCCTTGCTTTCGTAGTTTATCAACTAGGAATTGACAACTCCTAATTTGGTTAATTGCTTTAATTTATATTTCATGTTAGCATTTTGATTCGTTTTCATCAAAACCCATGTTGGCATTAGAGTGTTAGGATTTACCGCTTTCATGTTTAACACGAACAATAGCCTGCTAAGTTTTCCTTGAGAGGCGACTAGGGTTAACTTTCCTTCTATAACACCTCGTTCGATTATGGTCAATTAAGAGTACACTTTTGATTGAACAAATTTTGGCGCCGTTCGGGAGAGGTGATCGGGCTCGACGACTCCACGCTTTCAGCCACCGCTACTCATCCTCCACATGTTGCTCTCGCCCCATGCCACTCCACAAGATTTTGCCTTGCCAACCGACCTTTCGATTCGGTAGCGTTCAGCTCAATTTTCCCTCGGCGCTCGCCTTCAGCCAGCGCTCAAGCCCAATACAGAATGTATCCCCAACCGGCGTTCACACCCAACTGGCGCTCACTCTTTAATTTCTATATATATACGCGTTTAGGTCTAAAGAAAAGGAGTTCTCAGTTCTCAGTTCTCGATTCTTTTTTTTCTCATGGCGGCGCGGCTCATTCTTGATTTTCTTAGGGAATTCTTCAGGCAACAAAACAGATACAATCTTGATTTTAATTTATGTTCTCATGTAATCGATTGAATATTAGTTTGATTATTTGTTTTATGCTATTGGATTTATGCTTTTCGATTTATCGATTTATGTTATTGCATCTTCATTCCGTTGATTTATATTGCTTTGTGATTTTTTGTTTCGTGATTAAATTACATTTCATGCAATTGGTATTTTGTGGATTCAATTACATAGTGACAATGGATTGTTTTCATGTTCATTGGCAATTAGATTTAGATTAGGGCCTGACGAACCCTAAGAATAGGTTTGCTATTGCTTTTGTTTATTGCTTTGATTTATCACGCTTTCGTAGTTCAACTAGGGATTGACAACCCCTAGTTTAGATTTATTGCATTATTAGTTTAGCTCGGGATTGATAACCCCTAGCTTAGGATTGCTGTTTATTTCTCATTTTTCATTTCTCGTATGTTTCAACCCCCATGTTGGAATTAGAATGTTTAGGATTTAATTGCTTTCTGTGTGCAACACGAACAATCGCCCTGTTAAGTTTTCCTTGAGAGACGACTTGGGTTAACTTATCACGCTACAATTACCTCGTACGATTGCGAGTAAATTTGAGTGTGTTTTTAGCTCGATCACCTGCTTTGATACCAATTGATGGGTCCCGTTGGGTACGATCTGGTGTACTAGAAGGGGAAGGTTACACCAACAAGGAAAATTAAAACTTTTTCTTTAATCAAGACCGGCTATGGGCGTGTAGGGCGCCGAATAAGCGTAGTCGAGACTAATAGCAAGATCTTGATGATTATTCGGATAAAGGGAGTCTTAAGGTGAGTGATATCGGTTAGCAAACATCTTGATCACGAGACGACAGCGGTTGGATTGAGAATTGATGTGCTCGTGGAAAGTGGTGGTTACCGGTATGCCTTAGAAAACTGATTCATAAAACTTAGTCAGTGTTCAATTATCTCTTCCAGTATCAAACGGATACTGATAAGAGTGTTTCAAATCAATGATGTGTTGTTGTGTGTTGATGATGATAGTTCAATAACATGTAGTATAAGTGCAATGCTGGAAGTAAAGAACAGTTGATTTTAACGTGGTTTGGAGAGATCAACTCCTACGTCCACGGACTGATTGCTCAGTCAATCCACTAACTTCGGATTGGGTCTTGTTTACAGGAACAAGAATAAAACCAGATACTGAGGTCACCTTACATTACCCCGCCTAACTCGACGTTCCTTCTTATGCTTGCGGGTGCTAGGAAACCCCAACTACTCTCTGTGAGCATTCGATACACCTTCTAGCTTACGGGTGCTAGAAAACTAAGCTTTCAGCAACTAACACTTTGTTTCTTACTTGCCCAAACTTCTACTTAACATTTTGGGGTTTTGTAAAGAGGTTTTTCCAACTAAGGATCGGAGTTGACACATGTGTCAAACTTAGCAAATATAGGCTTATGATATATTATAATGAATGTCCTAGATATAAGAAAGTGTGTACTGAAACCTTGAGCTGATATGTATATGTGAGCTCTGAAGGTTTATTGATAGCACAGTGAACTTTCTTCTTCGAAATCATTATTTGATTGAACTTAAGCTTTGAGCTTTGATTGCTTTTAGTATAAGAATGCGCAGCGTTTCAGTAACCTTCATTGGTTGGATTCTGCACATATATATAGAGAGAGATAAGAATAGAGCCATTGGAGGGACTGCTATTCAAATTCTTTCATTTTATCTTTAGAAAACTTTCTCGTTGAATCCTTGTATGTCCTGTCAGATGTCTCCATCATCATACACTATAGCTTTGCAACTCTGAAAAGATGGCATGGCGTGTTAAGATTCTCTGCATATATGCTACAACACGTGTCGAATCAAACACTTAAGGCAAAAGAAACTTTGTGTTTCTTCAGTTGATGAGACTCCGTGTTTTATCAGCTTTAACTTCAGGCTTGGGTCAGTCTAGACTTCTCTGTCTTTTATTAGCAGTGTGGACTTTAATCTTTTATCAGCTTTGAACTTCTGAGTCAGTATAATGCAACAGCTTGACGTAGATATAGTCGGCTTTATTCCTCCATCAACCAGCTTTGACTATAGATAGACAACTTTGACTACTAGTACCTAGCTTTGACTTCTGGTACTTAGCTTTGACTTTCACTCAGTCAGTCAGCTTGCCTGAATGACACTTAGTCATTCTTGACTTCTTCTTGTCGAACGCCGAGTCTTCAATCTTGATCTTGATCTTCTAACGTCGGTCTTGATCTTTACTTCACTCTTATACGCTTGTCCATCAATATCGCTTTCCTTGGTCTTCATACTCGGTTGGCCTTCCTTGATCTTTCGACTTCGCACGATCCTTGATAACTTCTATTCGCTTATTTGGTATTGATACTCATATCGGTGTAAATTTGGACATATCTTGCTTTGAACTTCATCGATCTGGACTGTCTAAGTCGTTAGATTACGATGAAACTCAAACAAATACTTCGAACTCGAAAACAAGTTAGTAGCATCTGTTACTTTAGCAAGGTAGTCATCAAAGGTTTTTGGATGAAATCAAAACACACAGTTAAGATTTATGAATTTCCGACACTTAGGAATTTTCCCAACACACCACATTCTTCAAGCACATCAATTATCAGTCCAACTGATTAGCTGCCTCAATAGTCAATAGATTTGCTAACTGATATCACTCTAAATAGGACTTCCCTTATTTAAACTGATCAGCAGTACTGACATTAATTAGTATTGAACTGATATCTACTACCACAATAAAAGGTCCAATCTTATGAAAAGAAAAATTTTAATTTACCTTAATTGGTGTATTCTCTTATACTAGTAAGTATCCTAAGGACTATCAAGACGCATAACAAACTCGTTGGTATCAAAGTTATTGGTGAAGTTTATAATGGGGCTCCAACCGCATTAATTCAAAAGTACTGCTCCATATAAAAAGTGACTTAATTGGTCAAGTTCCAAAACACACCAATTTTCGTAAACTTCACCAGCTTAATTGGTTTGTTCTAGAAGTATAATTGGTGAAGTTCCAAAAAATATAAGTGATATTAATATTGTACATGTACAAATTAAATTCAAAAGTACGACTGGCCCTACCATTGCAACAATAGAATATTGGCTGCTTCTGTTACTGGATTAATTCTCCCAACTATGAAATTCAAAGTCTTTCGATTAATCATAAATATTGGAGATTGTTCAAATCTTGACTCTTCTTAGTCCAAGTAGAAGTTTCTTAAATTCTTCGACATAAAGTAGTGTGATTAAGTAAACCTCGTCATTGACTGGATATTCACTGTCTAACACTATATATGATATTATCAAATGCAATCTCTTTTTATAGATATTGATACATTTTTAATTACTTTCATATTTATACACGGTGGACATATGTTTATGGTGTTGATTATTTTTATATTATTTTCTACGTTGAGGATTTTTTGCGGAATATTTTTATGTAGGTGTACACTTTGATCAGTTGCATATCTTCATATATGGGGTCGAATATATATATTATATTCTTTTGATTCCCCATATGTGGACGTTAATGCAAGGCATATCGATTTGATTTGAGTTTTAGTGTTTCTTTAATTAGATTACTAAGTTGGAAGCTTTAAAGATACCATATTCATTACCATTATATATATAAAGGTTAATGATGGGATATGGCCCAACCGCTCGAGCATTCCAGCAAGCCCAAAGCAGTGAGCTTGACCTAATGACGGCCCCAGCGGTTAAGCCTAAAGCCCAACAGATAAACCCTAATCAAGACTAAGTCAAAGGCGCAAATCGTGGCGATTATGGAAGGAGATGGTGGTCGATTAAAGAAGGAGATCGTGATCCCACAAATCGAGGGATCGGTGAAGATCCATAAACATGTATAAATAGAGGTTAAATCGACGGTAGAAGGGTTAACAACTTATTGAATACTAGAGCTTTTTAGATACACTCATTGTAATCCGATTATAGTGAAAGTATTGAGGATCATCACCTCCGTGGACGTAGATCTCATTCTTGATCGAACCACGTAAAAACCTTTGTGTTCTCTACTGCTTTACATAAATCTCGTCTATTTACATACACAAGATTTATCATTGGCGCCGTCTGTGGGAACTCGAACAAAAAGCTTCGTTTTCTACGCAAAATCAATGGCAAGAACTCGTGCAAACGCTAATACCGCCGCGAGCTAACAACGATCGTCTTTGAGGGTGATCAGTGGTCATGCGGCGCGCATGGAAGGGATCACGACGCCACCAACAGAACACACACGAGGTTACATGGAGAACATTCCCATACACCCTCGGGATCGCCCCCTAACGAAGAGAAGATGCCGACCTCAATGCCGGTGAATGTGCGGTTCACCGATCTCATGAGGTCCTCGCCGTGCAAAGTGTCCGGAAGTTCCTCAACGAAAATCTCGGCCAATTCGAGTTTCCTCAACCGGAGGACAAGCGGGCGGGCACCTCAAGAGCACCCAACCGTGGTTACGGGCACGGGGTTGTTCGCTCCACCGAAGTGATCAACGCCACCTCGGCACAATAGCCGAGAACGCTACATCACCCCGCTGCCGAAGTCAATCACCTCGCGGGATGGTCGCAACCATTCGCCCCCACATCGCCCGCGGTCGCTCACCACCTCGACACACCGCCCGTAAAGCCGAATGATGAAGAGAGAGAGGCGGCCGAACTCCCTCGAAGAGGCGATAGACGCTGTTACCGATCTCCCACCCTCCAGAGAGACGGCAATGATCTCCGGGGTTCGACCGTGCACGAGAATCATCTCCTTTCTCCGGAGAAATTTTGGACACGCCCTGCCCGTGATACGGGGCACCCAACATCGCCGCCACGATGGTCTTGGGGACCCTCCGACTTCCTTTTCGCCTACACCACTAACATGGAGAATCGAGGAATGGAAGATTTTCATATGTGCAAAATCTTCCCGAGGTGCCGATCTCCAACGCCCGACGTTGGTTCACCTCGCCCGCTTGAATAGCATACACCGCCTGGGATCTCATGGATCGGTTTAAGTGGCGCTTCACCGAAGATGCCACCTCGGCGAGCCTTCGCTCGACCGCTCACCATTCGCCAGGACGGGACGAGGCGATGTCGAACTTCGCCTCGAGGTTCATCAAGAGTCTCTCAAAATTGATGAGAGTAACGATCTCTACATCATCAATGCGTTCAAGAGCGGGATCGGACTGGCGCATCTTGAATAAAGAGATCACCCAAGAAAGTCAAGACGGCTAGTCGCCTCTGGACCTCGGTCGACAACCACGTCAGCGAGACGAGTCGGATCGGAAGAAAAGAGATGCAGGACGGCGGAGGTTGAAAGAAAGAAGCTCGATGACCGAGGTCGAGGATCGATCGAAGTGCCTTCGAGATGATCAAGAAGGGCCGGTCGAGTCAGGCTGGGACCTCGGCCAAACCACAGCGACAGCGCGCTCACCTGCTCAAATCGAGGGCGGAGATATTTGAGCTCCACCGAGCTCTTCCTCAAGCCCCTCCTATGAAAGGAGGATCCAAGAAGAGGTCGACGGAGAAGTATTGTGACTATCACCAGCGGTATGGTCACAATATCAAGATTGCGTAAACTTGGGCTCAAGATCAACGAGCTCGTCGAAGGAGAGCGCTTAAGAAATACCTCGGCCGACTGGGCCGGGGAACAAGCGCGAGAGGAAAGAATGGAGGTGGTAACAGCTGCGGGCCGACCTCGGCGATGACCCAACCACGAAGGCAGCGAGGGCGAAGGTCCCAATGCAATGGAGCAGGTCTACGCCATTACCGGACTGCCCATAAGAACGACGAGGTCTTCGTTGAAAAATGAAGCTCGGAGGCCGGTCCCCGAGGAGCTGAAAAATAAATGACTCCGGGACGGTGAGAACATCGTGTTCTCCAAAGATGACCCGGTGCCCAAGATCATGCCCTACCAAGATGCCATCACCATACAAGCCGTGGTGGGCAACATGAACGTCCACCGGGTCTACATCGACATCGGTGCCTCCGTCAGCATCATCTTCCAGAGCTGCCTGGATAAACTCGAGGTCGGCGGGATTCAAATACATCCCGCACCATCCCAGCTGCGGAGCTTCACTCAGGAGGCGGTTCAACCCGAGGGCGTCATTACCCTTCCGGTTACCGTAGGACGTGCTCCCAGGTCGGTCACCAAGGCCATTCAATTTTTCCTGGTCCGAGCTCCTTCTCCGTACAACATCATTCTAGGGAGGCGCCATACGCTACCAAAGCCGTGCGCGCGGTGTACCACTCACCATCAAGATACCCACCGGTGGGAGTGCTAACATCGGGGTGACCAAGCGGCGCCAAAGAATGCCTACGAGTCTCAACCCAAGATGTAGCCTTACTACCTTAGGCTAGCAATTACGTAACCCTCGTGTCGACACCGGGATGACCTGACTGAGAACCTACAACTATGCGACGATGACCCCTCCAAAGTCGTCAAGGTCGGCACCCAGGGTCCAACTGATATTCGACAAAGATGTCATACGCCCACGAGGGAATACAGGGACGTGTTTGCGTGGTCCCCACTCGACATGACCGGAGTGTCACCCGAGCTCATCACTCATCGCCTCAACATCGACCCGGCTACCAAACCAGTTCGGCAGAAGAAGAGAGGTTTCACGGCAGAGCTGGCCGGTCATAAGAGACGAGGTGACTCAACTCCGGGAGGCCAAGATCCTGTTCGAGGTCAAATACCCGACCTGGATGGCTAATCCAGTTGTGGTCCGAAAGCCAGGAGGAGGGTGGCGCATGTGTGTCGACTATACCGACCTCAACAAACACTGCCCAAAAGATTGCTACCCCCTCCCCGATATTGACAAGAAGGTGGAGGCACTGGTGGGCCACGAGACCTTCAGTTTCCTAGATCTATACAAGGGGTACCACCAAGTCCTGATGAGCCAGGAGGATGCACCAAAGACGGCGTTCATCACTGACTTCGGTGTCTTCGCGTACCGAAAAATACCTTTCGGCCTGAAAAATTCCGGAGCTACCTACCAGAGGATGGTGGACGCTATATTTAAAGATCATATAGGGAAGATCGTCGAGGTCTACGCCGACGATATCGCGGTCAAAAGCTCGAAAAATTGAAAGGCTGCACCGACGACCTCGTAACTATCCTCCGAACTCGTGTCGGTCAACCTCAAGCTCAACCCCCAAAAGTGCACATTCATGGTGAAAACGGGGAAATTCCTGGGATGTTGGGTTTTTCAAGAAGGCTTGAAGGCGAATCCCACTAGGTCAAAACGGTGCCTGACATGCAGTACCAAAACCATCCGTGAGATCCACAAACTCATCGGATGTCCGGGCCCTCCTCGAGATTCCTATCTAGGGTCGCCGGTAGCGCCTACCCTTCTTCAAGATCTTAAGGAAAGCTTGGGACTTCGCTGGCGGAAGAACACCACGTCGCCTTCACACACCGAAAGAGTATCTCACGACCGCCCACCCCGACCGCCCCGAAGAAGCGAGCTCCTTTCTTTATATTTCGCCACTCGGACGAGGTAATCGGTCTGTATTGGTGAGACATGAGATCGGACGACAACTCCCCATCTACTTTATTAGCCGAGCTCTCAAAGGACCAGAGACGAGGTAAACCACCTCGAAAAGATGGCGTTGGCACTGGTGAACGCCAAGCGACGTCTCCGACCTTACTTTCAAGCCCATTCCATCCGTGTAATCGACCGACTTATCACGAGACAAATTTTGTCAAACCCGAGTCATCCTGGACGTATAGCCAGTGGGCACTAGAGCTCGCGAGCATGACATTTCATACTCCCGGGCCGGCCATAAAGCGGCAAGCCCTCACGATTTCTGGTAGAGGCCAAATTTACCGAGGTTGATCCTACCAACGAGGCCACTCCGACCCCGCCCCCACGACGGAGGAGCCCGCCTAACCCACCGATGACTATTGGCGGATGTGCGTGAGCGAGGCTTCTTGCAAGCAGTGGCGGAGCGGGCATCCCGCCTCCTCGCCCCGACAAACAAGAAGTGACAAAAGCAGTGGCGGTCTCGGCAAAGAACCTTTGCGGCATCGACTTCCGCCCTCGCGGTGCCACGGTGGCATCAAGATGTTGCCGTGCAGCAAGAAGCTCCGTCCAATGCCTCATACCGAGTGTAGCTCTCGGTGATATACCCGACAGCGTGGTGCAACTCCCCAATCACCGAGCTCACTTCCTGAAGAACAACACAAGTCAGTACGCATCACAGAACAGATAAGAACAAATATGGAAGAGATTTATACCTTGGGGAGGGATAAGGCCGAGCTAGAGGCCGGCAACTCATACGCGATATGGGCCTGAGTGTGTTGCTCCGATGCCGGACTCGACCCCGGCCGAGGAGTCGTCATTAGTTGGCTGAGATCGTCAACCACCACGAGGGGATTGGCAGATTCAGCCCGCCTCGCCTTCTTCTTCGGGGGCGCCTTGCTCGGCGATGATGAGGCCTTCTTTCGTGACTCCAGCTTCACTGCACAACAGAAGAAAATCTTGTTAACACAGCGAGATCGGACATATCAGGAATAAGAAGAAGAGGTGCCTCACCCTGACTCCGACCAGACCACGGGCCTGACTGTGTATGCTCGGTCCGCATTATTCAGTCGTCCCGGTGAACCCTATGGAAACTTCACCGAGCATGTTAAGCTTGTCCTCTACGTGGTAGGGGTTTCACTTTCGCATTCTTCATTCTACCCAATCCCCAATCGTAGCTCGAGTGCCCATCACCAAAAAGAAATATTTACTTTGCCGCGGCACCTTCGAGCGGCAATTACTCCTAAACGGTGTCGAGGCGAAAAATAGTACACACCTCCCTCTTGACGCTAAAATCGTGATCAAAACCTCAAAGGAGAACTCCTCGGCTAGGCAGAACAAGAAAGCCCCATCCCAACCACCGACCTAATGGAGTTTGGGGTAAATTGGCATATGGGAATTTGGAAATATTCCTGAATGTGCAAAAAATGGGGCTAAAGGAAATCTAAGACTAGCCCTCAGGGCATCTATGTACACTGTCGTAAACCCCTCAGGAGGAGCCAAAGCTCGGTCACGGGATCCCGGCAGGCACCACCAGGCCTCCGCCGTAAGGTGGCAATCCCTCCCTACACTAATTACCTCGGCAACGGTCAGAGACGATCTAACGTCCCTGACCTTATAATCATCCCAAGCAGGAGAAATCGACGGAACCCTAGCGCTAATGCCTAAGGATTTACCCACAAAATTATGGCACATGTAATCCCTAATCTCTACCTCGCTATCAGGGGAAGAAGAAGAACGGGCAGAACCAGATATAGAAGAAGAAGTCATACTTACTTTTTAGTGATGGGTTATTGCTTCTTCGATGAATTGGGAATAGATTTCCAAGAACTCTGAAAATCTGGTCTTTTTTTCTTTTGCTCTGGAACGATGGGGAGAAGAAAGTGAACAGTTTCCTCATTAGGGCCTGTTTATAGTACAAATGGGCGCCCAAACTTACCGTTTCAACTTCCCCCGTGGCTAATTGCGATTTGATGTGGAGTAGACGCCAAGACGCAGCGTTTCAGCGCCCACCAACCGTGCGGCGCAAGTGACGTGATCAAAGACGCACCGACACACCGGTTTAATCGTGCGATCATCACTCTGACTCCGGACCTCGGCTTCGTCCTTCCAAAGCGACGTCGCTATCCAACGTCAGACGATCCAGATCGGACCTCGGCATCATCCAGGTGGATGTCTCTATCCAGCTCGGACCTCGGTATCATCCAAACAGATATCGCTATTCAGATCGGTCCTCGGTATCATCCAGACAGATATCGCTATTCAGATCGATCCTCGGTATCATCCAGAAGAGTATCTTTATCCAGATCGGATCTCGGTATTACTCGGACGGGTATCACTATCCAGGTCAGACCTCGATATCCTCCTGTAGGACATCTCTGTCCCATGATAGACGACTTAGTTCGGTCCTCGACAAGCGGTGCACGCCCAGGCCGACAAACCGTCCAATTCAGTTCGGACCCAGATCGTCAGATCCAACCCTAACGTCAAAAAGATAACACCTTCGACAGCAACCTCAGCCGAGCACCAACCAGCCTCGGCAAAATACAATCCTCACCTCACCTCGGCATAGTTGTTACTCGACTATTTGGAGGGGGGGGCTATGATGGGATATGGCCCAACCTCCAGCCCATCGGGCAAGCCCAAACGAGCTGGGCTTGACCTAATGATGCCCCACGCGGTTAAGCCTAAAGCCCAGCGTCTAAACCCTAATCAAGACCAAGTCAAAGGCGCAAATCGTGGCCAGTTATGGAAGGAGATCGTGGTCAGTTATGGAAGGAGATCGTGATCCCACAAATCAAGGGATCCGGTAGAAGATCCATAAACATGTATAAATAGAGGTTAAATCGACGGTAGAAGGGTTAGCAACTTATTGAATACTAGAGCTTTTAGATACACTCATTGTAGTCCGATTATAGTGAAAGTATTGAGGATCATCACCTCAGGTGGACGTAGATCTCATTCTTGATCGAACCACGTAAAAACCTTTGTGTTCTCTACTGCTTTACATAAATCTCGTCTATTTACATACACTAGATTTATCAGTTAACGTGAGAACTATTTTTATCGTGAGAATGTGAGAACCAAAAAATAATGAATTCGTTGTGAAAGTTGACGAATCCGTCTAGATAGTTACAGAATTCAAAAATATCCAAAAAATAGAATTTTCGTTCCTCATGGAATTCAAACACAGGTGAAAATATCAAATTTTTTGATTCAGTAACTTTCTCAGCAAATTCATTTTGTTCATAGCGAAATTTTTTGGCTCGTAGTTGTCGCGTTAAAGATGGTTCTTATTTGAACCTAACTAACTAACTAACTAACTAACTAGATATACATATATATAGGGGAGGGATAACGTGAGAACCATTTTTATCGTGAGAACATGAGAACCAAAAACTTATGAATTCATTGTGAAAATTGATGAATCCACTAGGAGAGTTACTGAATCCAAAAAAATAATATTTTCGCCCCTCATGGGATTTGAACCCGGGTGAAAAATTTTGAATTTTAAAATTTAGTAATTTTCTCAACGGATTCATCAACTTTCATAGCAAATTCATTTGGTTCTTAGTTTTTAGGATAAAAATTGTTCTTATTTGAACTTAACTCTATCTCTCTCTCTCTCTCTATATATATATATATATATAGAGAGAGAGAGAGAAAGTGAGAGGATGGATCAAATAGCACTAGAACCTGAGATAGTATGTAGTACTTAATCTCATCCACTCATCTCATAGATCCTATGATTCAAATTTTTCGGACTTTTTAAGCTTAATTTCGCTGATTTTCGCTACAATAAGGGTATATTAGTAATTTGATTCGTTATGTAATTACGAAAAACAAACTATGCATTTAGTTGAACTGAATAATGCATTCAAATGAACAAAAAATACATGCAGTTAAACACAATAAAGCATACGGTTGAAAGCTCGCACCCAGCGTGCGGGGGCATCCAGGTTGCGCTCGTGCTCGTGCGTCGCTCCGGCGCTCGCTCACGCGCCCGTTGGCCTGCATTTTTACGTTTTGTTAAATGCATGAACATGTTTGTTAAATGCATGGACATGTTTTGATCAATGCATGAACGTGATTTGTTAAATGTATGGACATATTTTGATCAATGCATGAACGTGCTTTGTTAAATGCATGTTTGTGTTTCGTGGCAACATGCAGTTTTATGTTTTGTTCAGTACAGTTTCATGTTTTTTCAATGCAGATTCATGTTTTGTTCAATGCATTTTTATGGTTTTTGACAGTAAATCTCTCATCCATCATTCTCTGTCAATTACGCTGTCTCTTTCACGACTGGGGTGAATTCACCGTGAACCACCGCCATAACCACCATCTTTATCGATTCTTCAATCATCTATCAAATTCATCTTCTATTTTTTCTCAAAATCCATAAATTTTGTTCTTGATTTGTTTTCTTCTTTTTCTTTTTTTCAAAATCTATTGTTTGTAGTTGTTTGTGTATCTTGTTGCTGCTGTTCGCCAGTGTTGCCACCATCGCCGCCAGTGTCGTCCGTCTCTGTGCTGCAGTCGGCATCTCCGGCGCCGTCCGTTGCCGCTAAGGAGGAGAAGAAGAATACTAATTTGTTTTTTTCTCATTTTGCCCTTTACGGAAATTTAAAAAAAAAAGAACAGAAAAGAAAAGGAGCTGCCACGTGTCAGCTTGTTGTGTATATAGGGAAATCTGATTTTAACCCTCTCCCGATGATCTATCTTGGATGTTTAATTCACCATACATTGATTATATACCTAGCATGCACCTATATAATTAATTGCAACATGTTGGTGTTTTTTCGTGTTTACCTGCGAATTTGTCAAGCAAAGAATTGGATCAAGACTCGTGCTTTGATCTTCTGGACTGTGTCCCGATTGTCAAAACTCCAATGCCGAGTGAGGACAATCTATGGAAAGTACTGCAGAAATTCATCTTCTTCCTCACTTCACAATTTTCGAGAATTTTGAAATATATGAATAGTCTCACTTTTGATTTTCTCTCACCTTATATTTATAATGCAACCCTAGATCTCATTAGGATAGGATCTCTGCATATCTAATAAATATAATAATATCTCTTCAGATAGAGAGGATCAAAACAGAGTCCCAGAGGGACTCTTTAAGGAGGTGAACGATTTCTAATACCCAGCCTTGATGGGCCAAACTGAGGATCAAATGCAAGGAATAAAGATGGACCTCAAATAAATTAATTATCTTATGTTCAGCCCAGAACATAAATTAATTCATAAACATTTATTCATGCCACTAGAGAATAAATGCTGACTTACCCCTTTATTTTTGAAGTTGAGTCGGGCTCGCACTTAGACTTCACGAATCCCCGTATTTAAGATATCGCACGTCCATTAATTATTTACGCTGCTCGACCGCTTAAAATAATTAATTTCTTTAATTCATTAAGTAGTACCACTTAACCTTATTACTGTACTTGAGATAACTCAACCTGCAGGGTTTAGTATAATAAACCTTTTGAGCTCCTTAAGGGGACGTCACATCCTAAATGGATACGGTGACTCGATACAGGAAACTAGCATGACATACAAGCACTGCCACCACCCAAGATTCGGAGAATATTGGGTTATCTTATGTAACCCTCACCCATAACAAGTCATAGTGATGGTCAGCAACTCATACTCACATAATACCTTATCGAGGTTTAGATCAACGTAAAGTCACCAAGATCTAGGTTCTTCACGACGGTCAGATAGAAGAACTCATCTCACTGTGATCCATCAATACGTCAGAGACGTACCAATAGAGACAAGCAACTAAGTCAAGTCACTTCTTATATATACTCAGCCTATACCGATAACTCGTCCTCAAGTTGTCTCAGCTGTGATTCTTTTTATATCTCATTAAGCTTGACCAATCATACAGACTTCTTTGATCTACTACACACTGTATGATCTAACTTATATATGAGATAAAGGGACAAACATATGCAATCAACTAAACAATTCAGATAGGAGATTGTAATAGTGGTAAAAGGAAACATTGTATACAAGCTCAACCAAATTGCTTTCAGTATACAAATCCAAAAGTGTGGCCACGTGTTCAAAATGTGTGGTCTAGATTGGGTACTACATACTATCTGGGGACCGGATATTACGGGAACCCAACCCTATATATATATATATATATATATATATTAAAATTATAAATATATATTTATGTGCATGCTAGATGCGATCATGGTAACACACCATATACATATGAAGTTAATATGGTCGGACATAGGTCCATGGAATATTTTTTTTTAAAGGGGTCCATGGAACAATTGTGCATAAATTTATCATTCATTTTAGAGGCAAAATTTAAACTATAAAAATCTCATAAGATACAGGTAGAAATACCCAATCCTCATAAAACTATGCAAAATTAGGTAGATTTTCAAATAGTTAGACAACAACACCTTTCAATTCAATATTCTACTACTTTACTATACTAAAATCATTTCACATTCATTAATGGAGATTAAATACGCATAGCCTGACATGCTTCCGTATAATTATAAAAGTATTCAACCGAGTATCAACTTCGTACCTTCTTGACTGGAGGAGTGCTACTGGGTCACGTTCCTTCGGGTCATGGGATTTTTACGAGCTTGAGCTACCTTTGAGCTTCTACCAACCACACGATCACAACCGATGGACTCATCTCCGATGAATTCCTTCAACATAACATAACACAACCATCGTTTGTTTTTAACCCTGGACATAAGATAGTTAATTCTATGAAATAAAATTTCTAAAAAAAGATACTGGAATAGTTGGACAAAAGCCTGAACTTTTATTAAGGAAACATACTATATTTAATATATAGGTGTATCTCCTTTTGGGATGAGACTAACTTGTATATCTTACTATGGTAGCCGGATACACTCTGCACATACAAAACTAAAAGCTTAAAAGAAAGAAAAGAAAAAGCTTGAGAAAAAATGCACTAAGGAGTAAGAACTATTACAGAGATTTTATTTCTTGTTTTGGAGAAATCTTGGATAATGTTCGATAATCTGAGCTTTCTTCTTCTCTCCCTTATATAGATATTTGGTGCCTTCTATAATTTCTTGAATTATTGCCTCGGATTTTTCTCTTTTTGATAGCTTCCCTGCATGTGATGTTGGATCCCTTATCTCCTGCTAACACTTGGTTTGTGTTGGAGAGTGTGAGATTCTTTCATCTTCACATACCGATGAACCATCTGCTTTTGGTGAAGGCTTTCCTGTATACTTCTACTATATCTACTGACACTTTGTTCGTTGTAGGAGAGTAGAGTTAGCACTTATTTCCCACTAACTCATCTTTTTTTTAGTGGGAATCTTCTTGTTCTTTTACCCACTCATGTCATTTTTCTTTTAATGGGTAATCTTCCGACTTCAAGTCACATGACTCTCTTTTCTTTGTCGGTCACCTTACTTTTTTGAAGGTCCCTGAGGTATCATTTTCTAAGGAATCTAACACTACTCATACTTGTCAACCCGACACTTCTTCTTATCCTGTTTTGGCAAGAAGCCTCTCTCGAACTCTGGTTCCTTCTAGTTTGGATAGTTTGAAGAAACTCTTGATGTCCAAAGCCCAAAATGAGCCATGGTACAGAATTTAATATGAGTTTATTTGCTTGTTACGATCTTGTTTTCTACAAGGTTATTTTCTTCTCGAAGAAGCTCTCAGCAAAACTTGTCGCCTTCCATGTTATAGTATTCAACACGAATGTCCCATTTGTTGAATTCTAAAAAACTTGAATGAGATCTTGACTTTATCCATTTCCGTGAGATAGATCCATAAACCCCATGCTCGTCTTGTTGTAAACTGGCCTTCAGAGAATGTGGCGACCACCGAGACTTCTGTCATGGAGTCTTAATATTGTTTAAGGCTCTCATGTTTGGTCGTCGAAGCCTAATATAATGAAATATCTCATGACTTCCCTTTCCAACTGGTTTAGGAGTAGCACTGATGAAATATAGCTCCAAAACATCTCCTCGATTGAGTACTTGGTTGTTTACCCAGGAATCATGCACCGCTTCTTGGATCCAAACTGAGTACTGGGTTGTTTACCCAACAATGAACATAAACTGAAAAGTGGATCCAGGCTCTAAAAGCATACCAGTGGATCACACCAAATATCAAGGAATCATTGGATCGTTGCTCTACCTTAATGCCAGCAGATCAGACATATCATATACAGTAGGAGTATTTGCGATATATCAAGCTGATCGAAGAGAGGCTCACCAGAAGTAGATAAGAGGATATTGTGTTATCTCAAAGGCACACTCAATATGGACTTATGGTATCCAGCTGACGATAATTTCGAGCTTTCAGTTTACCCTGAATCTGATTTTACATGTTGCAGATTTAACAGGAAATCAACTTCAGGGACGTGCCAGTTTCTAGGAAGCAAACTGGTTTCTTAGTTTTCTAAGAAACAAACATCGACCGAATGTACACAATCAAGTCGATTATATAGCCTGGAAGTCATGTTCTCAAATCCTCTAGCTGAAGCAACAGCTAAGAGATTATAAAGTCGTAACAAGTGAAATACACACTACTGTGACAGCTCTAGTGCCATAGCTATCACTCTGAATCAAGTCCTACACACCAGATGCAAGCACGTAGATGTCCAATATCATTTCATCCAAGATCACGTCAATGAGAAGGGCGTCATTTTTTAGAAAATTCACACTGATATACAATGTGATGACATCCTGATAGAGCCGTTTGCTGAGGATCGATTAAATATATTATGCGTAAAGCTAAGACTGCTGGACCCAGAAGATAATAAGCTGAGCCTGACTAGTGTCGTACTAACAATATTAACTAATAGATATCTGTAGACCAACTATTAGTAATACTGGTTCAGGGGAGAACCCATACTAATAGGTAAAACCGATCAGTCAAACTGATAAGTTTTAACTAAGGTTAGTACTAACGGAATGTCAGTAAAACATCAGTAAGCCAAACAGGTAAACCAGACTGATGGAGTCAGATAAAAAATGTGAAATGACATAAAGCTTTTGTACATTTTATTTTACCAAGATGCCCTGGGAAGCTAAAATGTCTATCCCTAAAATCCCGCACACGTTTTCTATCACTGTTACCTTTCTATATATATGTTTTCCATAAATAAGCATATATCCTCTCGAGCTCCCAACTAAAATCTCATCTTATTTCTTACATGATACAAACATGGATTTCAAAAAAAAAATCTCCGATGAGGACGAACTCAACCTACTTGTGTCTGAAGTGACAATGAAAGTACGTAACGAGCCAGAAGCCTCCTATGAGATCTTGTCAAGCGAGGTGTTTCCGTTGTGCTTGATGTTCATCGTTTTTATTTGGTCGCACTTAGCAACGTAATGAACGACAGTGAACTTCACCTGACGGTTCTTGACGGTGAGCTTATCGGTAATGCGGAGGCTCATCCAGTCTTTGGCAGTTTTCTTATGACGTCATCACCGACTCTTTTCATCGAGAACACATACTTAGTCATCGACGTCCTGTGCTAGACCATTTTTTGATGATATTGTTTGTTTTTGTGTCTTTTGATAGGTTTTAACGAAGAGATAGAAATAAGCAAAAACAGTGGGATGAAGAACATCTTACCGTATTTGTCGAAAAGATTGAAGCAGATGAACCTCTCTCACTGTAACAGCCCGCCAATCTAAAGTACGGATTAGACGGGACTGTTACCAACTAAACAGGGATTAAGAATATAATGACCAACAACCTTTCGAGACTTCAAACTTTTATAGATAAACACACAACGATTTCATACAACTAGACCAACAGATCATCAACAAAAGGATTCAACTGATCTGGAGGTAACATAAGTAATATCCAAAATAGTATAATAAAGTGTTTTGAACAGCGGAAAGCATGTGAATGCATATATGACGATATACATCCAAGGTAAACCATTAGCAACAAAAACTCCGACTGCTCAACACTTGTCCATCCTATCAGCAGCTCAACCTGCACATTTAAAACAAACATGCATGGCTAAGTACAAGATTGCACTTAGTGGACTCATGCCAAAATAATTTCATTTAATTACACTGCCCATTAGTATAACACGAGGATTTTAGTTGAAATAACTCGTGAATACCAAAATACTTTATCATTTCTCAAAGAATCGTCACAGCATTTTCGACGCGTATGATCCGTATCATTCACATAATCGCTCATAATCGATCTCACGTCGTAGAAGTAGGCCTCCTTCTACCGACGCCGTGATCGACCGAAGATGTTGCTAACGGCTCACAATCACATAGTCAGGGATTCTGCATCTGACTAGGATCCATGACCGGCCGATGATGTTACTAACGGCTCGCAACACACGCCTTTGGTGTACCACGTTAACCCTAGCTGTGAATTTCGCATCCGATCAGATCCGATATCGATTTTAAAATTGGGAGCTACCCAATGGCGATTCACATTCATAGTTGGCTCGCCCAACAACATGATAGGATACATACGTTAAAACATAAATACTTTGGGCATGTAATCAATAATGCTCATAATCATTTTCAACCGAAAGCTTGTAAATAAGTACTTTTCAAGAAAGCGTCAGAATAAAAGGGTTTTCGAGTAAAGCCCACCATTAACGAGATCTTTCAACTATGGTCTCTTTCCCACGCCAATGCCCCGTCCACGCATCACCTTAACGTAAGAATTATTTTAGCACGTCGGTCATGTTTGATAGAGACGAACATAGTCTATAACGTTTCACGATCAAATAAGGCTAACGTCGGACTTATTTTAACGCTTCCTAATCGATTGATGTCGATTATGACATTTCTCAACATATAAAGGGTATTCTACTTTTTTGGTATATAATGTACGTTTTAACGTACTTACGTAACGTAAGTAGATTGTTACTAAACGCACTACGTCACATAGATCACGATTATCGATCATGCGTCTGCTGACCTTAGTCAACTATTTTGACCAAGTCAACCAAAAGTCAACAATTTTGACTTTGGTCAACAAAAAGTCAACATTTTGACTTTTTCAACTATTTATGAAATTTTATCATTTTATGTGCAATTCTTGTTCCAAAATTTCCTATAAAATCATACTATGTCTAAAACATTATTTTAGATCATATTATGTAATTATTCTTGATAAAATAAATTTAAAACATTAATACTCATATTATAAATTTTTTGGTCATTATAATTTAAATAGCTTAGACTTGTGCAAAATTCCTATATATTCACATGTCACTCTATTTTATCATGTGATTAATAATATGTAATTACCTTAGTCAAATAAAATTTATACACCTTAGTATTATAACTAAGGTTTTCGGTTTTCTTAATAAACCCAACAAATGATTTTTTAAAATTCCAATAAATTCATATAACAATTATTCACCCTCAACTATGCTTACTATAACATAATTGTTATTTATTATGATCTATTGAATTTAATTTACCTAAGTCATGTTCGAAAATTTCAACTTAGGTACAAATAATATTTATAAATTTCAATAAATCCTCACAACCATATATTATGAATCTACACACTTAATATGCTATTATATCACTTAAATATGAATTATATCACAACATTATAACTTATACATATATTTTGGTATTTAATAAATTATAGGCTATAGTTTTCAAAATTCTACATAAATTCATATAAGCATATTTAATACCCTAGATTATTATTCCATGCTTAAATCAACAATTAAAATTAAAATCATCAACATATAGCACCCCTAAGTTTTCGGTCCAATGCATAAATTTAATAGCATGCTTAATTTCATGATATAATTAATATACATGCTTAATAACATAGTATAAACATAATATCTAAACATATTAACACAAGATCTAAAATTTTGAAAATGATATATATAAACTAAGATCATAACTTAAAATTTAACAGGCTAAATTAGAAAATTCAAGCATGTATAATGAAGATCGTAAGATTTCTAACCTTTAATCGGATGCGGATTTAATTGTCAAGGTTTATATGTTCAGGATTTGGGATTAAAATTGATGAACTCTCCTTTTTCTTTACTAAGGTTTCGAAAATATGGGGAGCAAAATGGAGAAGTGGAGAGCTTAGGTTATATTTATAGTGTTAATCAACTTGCTTAGCAATTATTACATGAAATAATATCTAATACACTTGCTTACCTTAGTCAAAGAAATCGGCCACCTCCTTAGGCTATGAGACAAAATTAAATCCTTATCTTATACACTTCATGATGTTATTTTATCCTTAATTAACAACTTGTATCTTAGTTGGCATAAAATAATTAAATCCATATATTAAAACATGTGTGTGTGTGTCGCCTACTTTCTATAGACTAGGATTGATTATTTATTTTATTACTATATTATATATTTTATTATACTATATTATAATTAATTAATAAATTATGGCACAATTATCAAGAGTAAAAGACTTTATCACATAATGTCACATGTGTGACATTCTCGGCCATGCTTCAATAAATTAGGATAAATTTTATTATTTTCATATTATATACTATATTATTATCATATTATTATTATAGTATAAAGTTGCTTTAGAAAAGTCAAATATTTCAACTATACAAATGGCATTAATATATAGTATGAATTTAATTATTTTCAACCCATTTTTTTCAACAATTTCGGCCACTATAGTCCAAAGGCCATGGATAACTTGTTTCAATAGATAATGATCTCTACTTTACACCTATTATATGATAAGATCCAACTCATATTCATTTATTAATTAAAAAATGATAATATCACATAAAATCATACTTTAAAACCTAAGATTTTCGCCACTTTTGGAGCACAATTGTGCCTCCACTTGTGCAAGTTGTAATACACCTCATTTTGTCCTTAATGACATCATAATAATATAATAATTATCATATATAATTAATTAGATAAGAATTAAATATTAAATCATACTTTAGAACCCACAATTTTCGAAAATTATTAAGACATTCCCAACATTTTATTTCTTTGTATAAAATAGCTACTACATAATTATGTGACATATTATATGTCTTAGATAATAAATTTAATCATAGAAAAGTATTTTAAAACAATTTAGATCATAAAACCCTAATTTAAATATTTAGGGTTTTCGAAACCCATTAGATAAGGTACATTGCATTCTTAAATTTTCTAGCATTATTTTATGATAAATAATGCTCTTATATAATAATATAATTATAGGAATTTGAATTTTATAATTCGAGATCATATGCTAAAGTTATTGCATTATTTCTAAACGTAGAGCGTTTGAAACGCCTCTAAATTCTCATAGTTTGATTATCTCTAAATGTTCAAAATAAAGTTTGTTACAACTTTATTTATTCCTATAATAATAGGAATTTGAAATTGCTTAACCGCTTCATAATATCAGAAGACGAATCGTCGAATTTATTCGACGTTAGAAAATTACGCTCAAGGAATATTGAAAATTATATTCATTAATTCACTAAGCATCGATGAATCTCACACGAAATTATCCAAATATGCTTGGTCAAAGTCAAGAGTCGACTAATTAAGATTTTAATTATTGAATTAATAATGCTAATTACGGAATTTATTATCGTAATTCAAGATTAAAACTACGGATATTACATTCTACCCCTTAAAATAAATTTCGCCCTCGAAATTTGCATACCTCAAAAGAGTTCGGTATCGCTCTTTCATGGCGTCCCGAGTTCCCACGTAGCTTCTTCCCCGTCCGTGGTGCCCATAGACTTTCACTAATGGGATTGATTTATTTCTCAACTGTTGAACTTTATGGTCCAAAATAGCCACAGGTTCCTCTTCGTAGCTCATATCGGGATTTAAGACCACGTCATCATGATGTATTACGTGTTTTGGGTCACACGATTTCCTTAGTTGAGACACGTGAAACACATTATGAACATTACCCAAACTCGGTGGTAATGCTGATACATAAGCTACGGGACCGATTTTCTCAAGGATCTCGTAAGGTCCTATAAATCGTGGTTTCAACTTTCCTTTACCCCAAATCTTACAATGCCTTTTGACGGAGAGGCTTTAAGGAAAACCTTGTCTCCACACTCAAATTCTAGCTCGGATCTACGGGTATCGGCATATGATTTCTGCCTATCCTGAGCTTCCTTTATTCTTTGTCTTATCTGGCGCACAATTTCAATCATTTCTTCCACTGTATCAGGCCCTAAAATTTTCCTTTCACCAACTTCATCCCAGTAAAGTGGTGATCGACATTTTCTTCCATACAATGCTTCATATGGGGCCATGTTGATTGTCGCCTGATAACTATTATTGTAGGCGAACTCAATAAGCGGTAAAACTTGTTCCCAAGTTGCGCCTCGATCCAATACTACCGTTCTCAACATATCCTCTAGCGTTTGGATCGTTCGTTCCGATTGGCCGTCTGTCTGTGGATGAAAAGTTGTCTGAAATTGACCGTCCCCAATTCCTTTTGTAAGCTTACCCAAAATCTCAAGTAAACTTCAATCTCTATCAGTGATAGATTTGGTATTCCATGCAGACGTACAATTTCCTTCACATATAGCTGAGCTAACTTGTCGGACCCATAGGTGATTAGAATTGGTAGGAAATGAGCACATTTTGTAAGGCGATCCACTACTACCCATATAGCAGTGTTTCCCTTTTGTGACTTGGGTAAACCCGTTACAAAATCCATAGCTATATCGTCCCATTTCCATTCGGGTATCTCCAAAGGTTGCAGCTTTCCATATGGCCTTTGATGTAATGCCTTTACTTGTTGACAATTAAGACAACGTTCGACGAAAGAGGCTATGTCTCTCTTCATTCCTTCCCACCAGAACTTTCCTCGTAGGTCTTGGTACATTTTGGTACTACCTGGATGGGCGGTATTAGGAGTATCATGAGCTTCACTCATAATTTCATTTCTAAGCTTGTCATTGTTTGGAATGCATAGCCTTTCCTCAAACAATATAGCGTTATCAGCTGCTTCCTTGAAACCTTTCTGTTCTCCCATTCTCACTTTAATCCTTATCTTTTCTAGTTCCTCATCCTTTCTTTGTTCTTCTATGATTTTATTCCTTAAATCGGACATCATAGTAAGTGTAGCAACATTATCCATGATTGTCCTTGGTGGTTCGACTATCTCTATTGACATTTTCTCAAACTCTTCAATGAGTTTTCCTTCCTTTGTCAAGAGACATCCAAGCTTTGATCGACCTTACGACTCAAGGCATCGGCCACTACATTAGCTTTTCTGGGTGATAGTTTATGCCTGATCGTAGTCTTTACTAGTTCGAGCCTTCTCCTTTGCCTCATGTTCGGATCTTTTTGCTCGAAAAAGTATTTTAAACTTTTGTGGTCAGTAAAGATTTCACATCTTACTCCGTAAAGATGATGTCTCCAAATCTTTAGTGCATGGACCACAGCTGCCAGTTCTAAGTCATGAGTTGGGTAGTTCAACTCATGTGGCCTAAGTTGTCTCGATGCGTAAGCTATTACCTTTCCTTCTTGCATCAGTACACAACCAAGCCCGTTTTTGGAAGCATCGGTATAAATAACATATTCCTTGTTGAATGGGACAGCTAACACCGGTGCACTAGTCGGTTTTTCCTTTAACGTTTGAAACTTGCCTCCTTTCCTCAGTCCATGTGAATTTAATCCCCTTTCGGAGTAGCTGTGTCATTGGCCTTGCTATCTTGGAGAATCCTTCAATGAATCTCTTATAGTAGCCAGCTAATCCTAGGAAACTTCGAATTTCGTTTTGAGTGGTCGGCGCTTTCCATCCTTGTACAGCCTCGACCTTTGCCGGATCAACTTTTATTCCTTCCGCTGACACAATGTGTCCAAGGAATATTACTTCTTTAAGCCAAAATTCACACTTGCTGAATTTAGCATAAAGTTGTTCGGCTCGTAGGGTCTGTAACACTGTTCTCAAATGTTCCCTATGTTCCTCCTCGTTCTTTGAATAGATGAGAATATCATCTATAAAGACTAAGACAAACTTATCCAAGTATGGATGGAATACTCGGTTCATAAGATCCATAAACACAAGGTGCGTTAGTTAGTCCGAACGGCACTACTACAAACTCGTAGTGGCCATACCTTGTTCGAATGCCGCTTTGATATATCCTCCGGTCGCACTTTAGTTGATGGTAGCGACTTGGTCGATTTTCAGAATACGCTGCACCTCTCAACCGATCGAACAAATCGTCTATCCTTGGTAGCGGATATTTGTTCTTAAGCGTCAATTTGTTTAATTCTCGTAATCGATGCACATTCTTAACGAACCATCCTTTTCTTGACAAATAGGACAAAGGCCCCCATGATGAAACATTTGGCCTTATAAAACCCAAGTCGATAACTCTTGAATTTGAATTTTCAACTCTTGAGTTCCTTGGGTGCCATTCGTAAGGCGCTTTTGACATCGGGCCGATCCCGGCTCCGGATCAATTGTGAATTCTAGCCCTATCTCGGGGTAGTCTGGTAATGTCTCGGGAAAGACGCCCGAAATTTCGAACAATTTCCACGTCTTGACCCTTACTTCGTCTTTCCTCTCCATTTAGATACACAAGGAATGCTTAACATTCCTTCTTATTCATCATTCTCCTTGCTTGAGCGCTGGATATTATTGGGATTTTCTTTCCCATACTAATCCCATAAAAATTGTAGCTTCTTTTCGATGGTTGCATCGAAATTCTTCTCTCCTTGATAAGATCGTGGAATGGTTTTCGCCAACCAATCCATTCCTAGATTATATCTACATCCCCATAGGTATTACGTTCAGTTATTTGCTAGAACCTTAATTGAGCCTAAGTTCAATTCTAAGTTCGAGCAAGCACTGTAACGGTCATAATACCTCCTATAGGTGATGAGATTCTCATTTCTGATTTGTTTCTTCGTGGTTAAGTTCTAATATATCAACGCATGCTTTTGAAATGAAAGAATCGCGAAGCACCGTGATCGTAATGCAGTATAATAGGTATATTGCAAAGTAATCACATACCCGCTAGGTTACCTTGGTTCGCTTTCGTCGACGGCCTATGTAGTGCATAGGCTCGCCCGAGTTGGTTGCGACGGCGAGGTGCTTGCCTCTGTTGATTTTCTTTGTTGTTGCCGCGGTTCTTCTTTGTCGCCGCTTTCGCCGCTTATTCTTGCTTGTTGTGGTGGGGTTGTATCTTGAATTGCCTTAACGGTTGGGCAGGGCCTGATTGATTTGGCCTCCCCATAGTTATCTGGCGAATCCCAGGGCATTCATTTGCATAGTGGCCCCTTACGCCACACTTATAGCAAATGGGATTTCCAGCCATGCACACCCCCGTGTGCCTTTTATTACATTTCGGGCATGGTGGAATCCTTACTATCTCTTGGGTAGGTGGAGTAAATACGGGTCTCCTCCAACCTTGCCCTTGTGGAGCCATGTTATTCTGCCATGGCCTCTTGTTGCTGTTGTTGAAACCTCCTCGGTTGAAGTTGTTGTTATTTGAACTCCCTTCCCATTTACGCTTCCCTTTGTCACCGACATTTTGTGACTGGGTCGGTGCAGATTTCTCCTCGGGCATTGCAGCCTCTATGTCTAACGCCCGACTAAGAGCCTCCGTATAAGTTAAGTCGCCATGACCTGCCAGCGACATCCTTATCTCATGTCTCAGTCCTGCCTTGAATTTTTCTGACATTTTCATGTCAGTATTCACTAAATCTGGGCGTATCTAGACATATCGCAGAACAGTCGGTCATACTCGATCGACATCTTGCTCGCCTGTGGTGAAAATTCAATCTCCTTTTTATTCCGATAGCTTTTGGGAATGTACTTATCATACATTTCCGCTTTGAAGTCGCCCTGTAAAGTATTCCATTTGCCCGGGGTTAGTGTCTTTCTCCTGCCTCCCACCGTAAGTCACCGGTCCGATGAGTTGGAATGTCACGAAGATAACCTCTCTTGCGAGTACAACGAAGAAAGTCAAAATTGCTCGATATACGACCCACTGCTCGGCATCCTCGTGGCTTCCTTACCATTAAAGGAGGCGGGTTCACCTTAAAAGAGTTCTTCCACTCTACGGTCAGGTGGAGGTGGGGGTGGCACTGGGATCTCTTCACTTTCAGCCCGGGGTATTCTGCCTCTGCCCCTGCCTCTTCCTCTACCCCTGCCTCTCACTTCCCGCTGAGGTGCTCGTCTGGGCGGCATTCTGTTAATAAAACGTAGTTAGTATTCGAGTAATGTTCATTGCAGTTGATTATACATAACATCTTTATACAATCGAATCATAAAACAACTTAGGCAACCATCATTCTTATCGCACAACTTGATGTTCATAAAAGCCCATCTAGGGTCATCATCATATATATATATGGAAAACTTTGCCTCAAAAGGACTATTCTGTACAAGTCAATAAGCGCAAAAGGAAGCTAACTACACACTGTACTATGTATACCACTGTCAACTACATACTGGTTATAAGGCGTCTCAAACTACTATGCTTCTATATTGTTTGTTAATATCATTACTACATACTACATACTACATACTACTCGTATACTAATATTCGTTCTCGTCCATGTTTCTGTTCACGTTTCCATGGTTCTCTCTTGCAGTTTCATCCTCGCTTGGATCCTCCTCGGGATCTTCTTCTTCTTCTGGGTCCTCTTCGGATTCCTCCTCTGAGCTTTCCTCTCGAGCACGCCTACGAGATGGTCCAGCTCTCTCATCCCCTATCGCATACACATCGCGCATAGGAACATAGCCTTCCTGATGATCATGTGCTTCCATGTATGTCCCCTCGTGATAAGGCACCGTCATTGGTGGTGGAACTGGTGGTGCCGGTCGCGTCGGATGTCCGAACGTCATAGGTGGAAGAACTAGTACTCCCAATGACCTAGGTCGCGATGCTCTCGTCACATGCACCGTCGATGTCTGCTCCCATCTCATCGGTACCGCGGGGTTGACCACTCGAGGGACCTCTGTATAACCATTACGGCGTGTCGTCCCGCGAGTGTACTCCTGGTGGCGAAGGGCCCTCTGGTGCAGCCCTATATGTTGTAGACATATATGAGATGGTCGACGAACCTCGGTAGATCTCCGATCAAATCATAGTCAATGCCCGCACGATAGATATAGTCACCGATATCTCTCTTGCATAGTCTTCCCAATCAAGCGGCAATCGAGTGAGCAAACGCTTGATGCCGTCATATCTCGTCACACCGCACTCGTGGGCGTCCATCCATAATCGCAGATAACTCATCGGGAACTCTCCTGGTATCGCCCAACTTATACCGTAAGTGCGATGAGCTTCAAGTACTTCTCCTGGTGTAACCCTCGGCATCGTCCTTCGCCTCGGTGAGTAGTAACGACTCGCCATCTATCACAGATAATACTAGCGTAAGTCAATCTATATCTGATAAGCAGATAAAAGAATAGAATATATATGTTAAGCAGATAAAGCAAACACATCTGATAAGCAGATAAATGTTTACATCAAAGTTCCTATGTTCATCCTACATCATAATTTCACTTATGGAATCTCTACTTTCAACTTCTTAAGTTCTCTATTCTTAGCAAAATTTTCAGTCTAACTTCAACTGTTCCTCACGAATTCTGGAGAAAGATTCAGGATTTCTGTCCTTCATATGAAATGAAGTTCGTTGCGATAAGGATATGTGAGCGAAAACCGTTCGCAAAACGGAGTTCAAACGAATAAGAACGAGTCAAAACAAAAACACTGCGCAGTGCAGTTTTCTGCCTGCGCGACTGTGCGCCGGGAATTACTTCCTTCCGGATGATTTCATGTTCTGCTTCGTACGAGTTTCCTTACAAGATTTGTTTAGCTTTCTTTGGTCCTTATCGAACCCATGCGTCTTGCACCTTTGATCCATTCTTTTGCTTTCGTCAGCTTTTCGTTGAAAACTCGAGTTCGTTTCCAATCGACTTTTCGCTTCGTCAGAAATCAATATCTCACTATTGTTCTCGCAAAAGGGATCAAGCTCCTAGAACTCATACTTCTATGTTCAAGAGGTGAGCATGCTTCTTAGAGCATCTAAGTTCTTTTGGAAATAACATACCCATTTTCAGAATAAACTGTAAACTTTGAATAAATATTTCAAAAATCGTAACATAACTTCTGTACTCATGCTTTCAGTAATTCAAACATCACTTTTGACATTATCATGTCAACTATTTCTCATAACACTGAAAAATTCTTTTCGGAATACATTCCAAAACTTTCATAACTTTCACTGCCTTCAAAATATGAGTTCAATCTCATTTTCAAAATTTCAAGTTCAACTGTTTCAACTTTCAATTTTCAATATCAAAACTGAGAAAATAATTTACCTCTTTCTCGGTTGAGCTTGATGTGATGGAGTGTTGAGCACAGTCAGCTGATTTCTAGAAGTCTAGTGACTCAATCTGACTTAACTTTTGAAAGAAGGTTTTAGGGTTCAAAGGACGACCGCTCGATATTAATCGAATAACAGCCCGCCAATCTAAAGTACGGATTAGGCGGATCATACTAACTAAACAGGATTAAGAATATAATGACCAACAACCTTCGAGACTTCAAACTTTTATAGATAAACACACAACGATTTCATACAACTAGACCAGCGGATCATCAACAAAAGGATTCAACCGATCCGAGGTAACATAAGTAATATCAAAATAGTATAATAAAGTGTTTTGAGCAATGGAAAGCATGTGAATGCATATATGACGATATACATCAAGGTAAACTATTAGCAACAAAAACTCCATCGCTCAACACTTGTCCATCCTATCAAGAGCTCAACCTCGCACATTTAAAACAAACATGCGTGGCTAAGTACAAGATTGCACTTAGGGGACTCATGCCAAAATAATTTCATTTAATTACATTGCCCATTAGTATAACACGAGGATTTTAGTTGAAATAACTCGTGAATACCAAAATACTTTATCATTTCTCAAAAGAATCGCCTGCGCATGCATTTTCTGATGCGTATGATCCGTATCATTCACATAACTGTTCATAACTGATCTCACATCGTAGAAGTAGGCCTCCTTCTACCGACGCCGTGATCGGCCGAAGATGTTGCTAACGGCTCACAATCACATAGTCGTGATTACGCATCCGACTAGGATCCGTGACCGCCGATGATGTTACTAACGGCTCACAACACACACTGCTGGTGTACACGTTAACCCTAGCCGTGAATTCTCATCGACTAGGATCCGATATCGATTTTAAAATTGGGAGCTACCCAATAAGCGATTCACATTCATAGTTGGCTCGCCCAACAACATGATAGGATACATCGTTAAAACATAAATACTTTGGGCATGTAATTGAATAACGGTTCATAATCATTTTCAACCGAAAGCTTGTAAATAAATACTTTTCAAGAAAGCGTCGTAAATAAAAGGGTTTTCGAGTAAAGCCCACCTCAGACGTCGAGATCTTTCAACTATGGTCTCTTTCCTACGTCAATGCCCCGTCCACGTATCACCTTAACGTAAGAATTATTTTAGTACGTCGGTCATGTTTGATAGAGACGAACATAGTCTATAACGTTCTACGTATCAAATAAGGCTAACGTCGGACTTATTTTAACGTTTCCTAATTGATTGATGTCGATTATGACATTTCTCAACATATAAAGGGTATTCTACTTTTTTTGGTATATAATGTACGTTTTAATGTACTTACGTAACGTAAGTAGCATTGTTACTAAACGTACTACGTCACATAGATCACGTATTATCGAATTACGTGCCCGTTGACCTTGGTCAACGATTTTGGTCAACTATTTTGACCAAGTCAACCAAAAGTCAACAATTTTGACTTTGGTCAACAAAAAGTCAACATTTTGACTTTTTCAACTATTTATGAAATTCTTATCATTTTATGTGCAATTCTTGTTCCAAAAATTCCTATAAAATCATACTATGTCTAAAACATTATTTTAGATCATATTATGTAATTATTCTTGATAAAATAAATTTAAAACATTAATACTCATATTATAAATTTTTCAGTCATTATAATTTAAATAGCTTAGACTTGTGCAAAAATTCCTATATATTCACATGTCACTCTATTTTATCATGTGATTAATAATATGTAATTACCTTAGTCAAATAAAATTTATACACCTTAGTATTATAACCTAAGGTTTTCGGTTTTCTTAATAAACCCAACAAATGATTTTTTAAAAATTCCAATAAATTCATATAACAATTATTCACCCTCAACTATGCTTACTATAACATAATTGTTATTTATTATGATCTATTGAATTTAATTTACCTAAGTCATGTTCGAAAATTTCAACTTAGGTACAAATAATATTTATAAATTTCAATAAATCCTCACAACCATATATTATGAATCTACACACTTAATATGCTATTATATCACTTAAATATGAATTATATCACAACATTATAACTTATACATATATTTTCGGTATTTAATAAATTATAGGCTATAGTTTTTCAAAAATTCTACATAAATTCATATAAGCATATTTAATACCCTAGATTATTATTCCATGCTTAAATCAACAATTAAAAATTAAAATCATCAACATATAGCACCCCTAAGTTTTCGGTCCAATGCATAAATTTAATAGCATGCTTAATTTCATGATATAATTAATATACATGCTTAATAACATAGTATAAACATAATATCTAAACATATTAACACAAGATCTAAAATTTTCGAAAATGATATATATAAACTAAGATCATAACTTAAAATTTAACGGGCGAAATTCGAAAATTCAAGCATGTATACGAAGATCGTAAGATTTCTAACCTTTAATCGGTACGGATTTAATTGTTGAAGGTTTATATGTCTAGGATTTGGGATTAAAATTGGATGAACTCTCTTCTTTTTCTTTACTAAGGTTTCGAAAATATGGGGAGCAAAATGGAGAAGTGGAGAGCTTAGGTTATATTTATAGTGTTAATCAACTTGCTTAGCAATTATTACATGAAATAATATCTAATACACTTGCTTACCTTAGTCAAAGAAATCGGCCACCTCCTTAGGCTATGAGACAAAATTAAATCCTTATCTTATACACTTCATGATGTTATTTTATCCTTAATTAACAACTTGTATCTTAGTTGGCATAAAATAATTAAATCCATATATTAAAACATGTGTGTGTGTGTCGCCTACTTTCTATAGACTAGGATTGATTATTTATTTTATTACTATATTATATATTTTATTATACTATATTATAATTAATTAATAAATTATGGCACAATTATCAAGAGTAAAAGACTTTATCACATAATGTCACATGTGTGACATTCTCGCCATGCTTGATAAATTAGGATAAATTTTATTATTTTCATATTATATACTATATTATTATCATATTATTATTATAGTATAAAGTTGCTTTAGAAAAGTCGAATATTTCAACTATCTGAATGGCATTAATATATAGTATGAATTTAATTATTTTCAACCCATTTTTTTCAACAATTTCGGCCACTATATTCCAAAGGCCATGGATAACTTGTTTCAATAGATAATGATCTCTACTTTACACCTATTATATGATAATATCCAACTCATATTCATTTATTAATTAAAAGATGATAATATCACATAAAATCATACTTTAAAACCTAAGATTTTCGCCACTTTTGGAGCACAATTGTGCCTCCACTTGTGCAAGTTGTAATACACCTCATTTTGTCCTTAATGACATCATAATAATATAATAATTATCATATATAATTAATTAGATAAAATTAAATATTAAATCATACTTTAGAACCCACAATTTTGAAAATTATTAAGACATTCCCAACATTTTATTTCTTTGTATAAAATAGCTACTACATAATTATGTGACATATTATATGTCTTAGATAATAAATTTAATCATAGAAAAGTATTTTAAAACAATTTAGATCATAAAACCCTAATTTAAATATTTAGGGTTTTGAAACCCATTAGATAAGGTACATTGCATTCTTAAATTTTCTAGCATTATTTTATGATAAATAATGCTCTTATATAATAATATAATTATAGGAATTTGAATTTTATAATTCGAGATCATATGCTAAAGTTATCGCATTATTTCTAAACGTGAGCGTTTGAAACGTCTCTAAATTCTCATAGTTTGATTATCTCTAAAATGTTCAAAATAAAGTTTGTTACAACTTTATTTATTCCTATAATAATAGGAATTTGAAATTAAGCTTAATCGCTTAATAATATCAGAAGACGAATCGTCGAATTTATTCGACGTTAGAAAATTACGTTCGAAGGAATATTTAAAATTATATTCCTTAATTCACTAAGCATCAGTGAATCTCACACGGAAATTATTCAATTATGCTTGGTCAAAGTCAAGAGTTGACTAATTAAGATTTTAATTATTGAATTAATAATGCTAATTATGGAATTTATTATCGTAATTCAGTATTAAAACTACGGGATTTTACACTCACATCATCCATCTTCATAAGCTAACCTTCCTCTAGATTATTTTTGTTGATACCAAAAAGGAAGAAGAGTCAAGAGAATGTCCGGTGAAGAGCTATGAGAAGAGTAAAGAGAAGTGATCAAGGATGTTGCCTCTCTAGGGTTGAAAGAGTAAATGGAAGTGATAGAGGTGTTGTCCAGGCTCTGTACTTGCTTTAAATCTTATTATGTTGAACTAACCCTGTTTTGTAGAGAGTGATGATCACAACAAATGAGAAACAAGTCCACATGCTGAAACTGATTATCTACCTTTCTGGTTTGTTTTCAGTATAATGTTTAAGGTTTTGACATCATCAAACAGGAAGAAATTATTGGGAAAAATCCTAAGTTATTGGAAATTAATCTATCTTAACTATGTGTTTTAAAAAGACCCAAAAACCTCTGATGATTGCTCTGTTGATGTAACTAATGCTACTGACTTGTTCTAGAGTTAGACATTTGTGTTATAAGTTTTAGCAGTAGACCTGCCAGTTTGGATAGGCCCAAGACTGAAGGAGTTCAAGAAGTACTATAGCGAGCTATACTGATAGGAGTATCAGTATCAGCGCAACTAATACAAGCCAATCAAAAGAATTGCATACTGAAGGACTGAGGACTGATGGAAGGCCAACGGATGCTTGATGTACTGAAGTATAGTGATGTTGATGAACAGAGCTACTGGAGTAAAGTCGAAGACTGAAGATTGATGTCGGAAGATCGAAGGCTGAATATCGGAGACTGAGACTCATCGATGAAAGAGATGAAGGAGTCAGGATATGACTAAGTGTCATATCAGATAGTTGACTGTCCCCGCAAAAGTCAAAGCTGGCGTCTTGGAGTCAAAGCTTCCTGTTGTAGTCAAAGCTGGTGACAATTAGTCAATGCTGGCTAGATCAAGTCAAAGTTGGATGATAAAAGGTCAAACTTGACTATTTATCTACATTTGCTGAAAGCATCATATTGACTCATGTGTTTGAAGCTGACAAAAGAAAGAAGTCCAGTCTATCGAAAAAAGACGGAGCGATCACGACCGCCCGTCTCAAGTCATTCTTGATAAAACACAGAGTCGACTCAACTGAAGAAACACAGAAGAAATTTAGCATTGAGTGTTGGACTTGCCACATGTCATAGAGTGTCTGAGAACATCTTACTCGTCGAAGACCTTTTTCGAGTTGCGGTGGTATAGTGTACTATGATGCAAACATCGGCGATGACATATGTGTGGGGTGAGCAAAATACCCGAAACCGAATAAGCGAACCGAACAAACCGAAAAATCAAATTTGGTTCGGTTAAAACCGAGTAAAATTTGGTAATTCGGTTTTATTGATTCGAATATTTTAACCGAATAACCGAAACCGAATTATATATATTATTTATTTATTTATTTAATATTATAATTTTAACATATCAATATCTTTAATCCTATTCATTTTCTCTCTCCTATTATATCAATATATAATATTTATAAAATATAATATAATTTATTTATTATATAATACTATCAATTATTTTTTTTGCAAAATATTTTGTATATATATAATATATAAAATGTATTTTATGTATATAATATCAATATATATATTATTTATATATTCATTCGAAAAAATATTTTTTCCTAAAAATAAACCATTTTTATATATATAATATTCTTTATTTATTCTTTTGAAAAAATATTTTTTTGCTAAAAATTCGGTTTAACGAAATAACAAAATATATTTCGATTATTTAGGTTCGGTTATTTTTTATCCGAAACCCACCGAATAACAGAATACTCACCCCTACGTATGTGGATTCTTAAAGAGAAGAATTCGGATGACAAATAGAAAGATCATATTGGTGCACCCTCTAATGGCACTATTCAATATTCTCTCTATAAATATGTGCAGAATCTAATCTTTGAAGGTTATCAAAACATTGTGCAATTGAAATCTTAAAGCATTCAAGTTCAAAGTTCAAACCAATCAAATAGCGATCTCGAAGAAGGAAGTTCATAGTACTATTAGTAAATCTCAAGATCTCACATATATTTATTAGCTCGAGATTTCAGTATACACTTTCTTAAGTCTAGGATATTCATCTTGTATATCTTAAGCCTAGACATATTGAGTTTGATGTCTATGTTAACTCATATCCTAGTTAGAAACCCCTCTACAAAACTCCAAAACATTGTGTAGAAGTTTGTGGCAAGTAGGAAACGAAGTCTCAGTTGCTGAAAGCTTGGTCATCTAGCACTTATAAGCTAGAGGTTAACTCGACTGCATCCGAAAGCAGTTAGTAGTTTCCTAGCACTAGCAAGCGTAAGAGGAACGCCGAGTTAGACGGGATACTGTAAGGTGAACTCAGTATGTAGGTACACTCTTGCACCCGTAAACAAGACTCAATCCCTAAGTTAGTGGATTGATTGAGCAATCAGTCCGTGGACATAGAAGTTGATCTCTCCGAACCACGTAAAAATCAACATGTTATTTACTTTCTATATTGCTTTCAGTTTTACATGTTATTGAACTGTCATCAGCAGCACATAACATCACAATATTATTTTAAACCTCTATCGATTCGATTGACATCGAAGAGATATAAACCGGCCCGACTAATCCATATTTTGCTAAGTGTTTCAAACTGGCTTTAAGTTTTCAGTAAGGAAAATTCAGTAACCACCATATTCTGCATGCACATTGGTTATCAGTCCAATTGACCACTTGTCTTAGCAGTCAGTAGGTTTGTTAACTGATATCACTCAGAACAAGACATCCTAACTGAATCGACCAAGAAGACTACCACCAAAATCGGATCGCCGATTAACCGACCAGTTACTCACTATAGCCAGCCAGTTTTGTAAAAAAAAAAAGCTTTAAATTTACCTAGCGGGATACATCACATGAAAGGACTCATTTTTCAGCAGAACGATGACAGCCCGGAGCAGTGGCTGGTGTATTTCATAATAGAACGAGTAATGATTCTGCATATATACTTGTATTCGGTTTGTGACATTAGTCAGATCCTCATCTTGTAGTCTCCATGTTTGTTTATCATGAAGCACACATTCATCCTAGTCCCTTTAGAGCAATCTCAGGTTTTCTCGGAGTTACCTTTGGACTGTTATGATAGAGTCAATCTTCTTCTGGATCCATCTTTTGTTAATAAATCTACAAGAACATTTTCGTAAGATTTTAGAACGAAAATATCATAAATGAAATATTGGCATTCAGCTTGCCATCTAAGTAACCTAGTCTTTTTGGGCTTATATTCTATCTTGTTTACTAAAAAAAACTTTAACTTGGGGATTATCTACTTTTAATGTAAACTTCTTTGCAAGTAAGAATATAGGTAGGCCATTTTTTTAAAGTTTGTCTAACTGCATGGAATTCTTTTCCATTGATGTGCTAACACACAACCTTTTTTTCTTTGAAGAGGCCACTGCAATATTTGCATGGTTCCTCTCCATTTGGAGTGGTCTTTGTAAACATTGCTACCCATCAGTAATCACTCGTATCTATATACAGGACTAAGTCATCCTAGTCATGTGGTATTGAGAGCTTTGGGAGGTTTTTGCAAACTTCCTTTACTTGTCTCATTCCCTGGCGATGTTTCTCTGCCCAGATGGAGGGAGCATCATTCTTTAGCAAAGGGTTAAAGACCTTCATTTTCTTTGCTAGGTCTTTGATGAATATCCCTGTAAAATTAATAAATCCCAAGAAACTTTGAAATTGTTTATTCTCCTTTAGATCTTCTTCGAAGTTTTGCACCTTTTGCACTATATGATTTTGCATAATGATTCCTGTCTCGTCGATCTCAATATCCAAGAACTTAATTTTCTGGGTAGATATGACTGCCTTCTTCTACAACAATACTAATCCTTCCTTTTGACAGACATCTGCAGAGATCTCCAAATTCCTGATATGTTGATCCATATTTTCTTATGTTATAAGAACATCATCAATATATACAAACATAAATGAGAAATAATATTTACAAAGATTATCCATTTTTCTCTTAAATATCTAGGGTGCATTGGCTAACCCCACAGGCATCACGTTCCAAATATAATGCCTTTGTGGACTAGAGAAAGATGTGAACTTCTTACTCCATTTCTCCATGTGAATCTAGTAAAACCTGACTTGTAATCAAACTTTGAGAAACCTTAGCATTTCTAATGCAGCTAATAAGATGTTCTATATTCGGGATAAAACACCCGTCAAACTCCAGAATGTCATTTTCCTTTATAATTAATAACTAGTATGGTTTTACCTCTTTTGACCTCACCATGATTCCTTACAAGAAATCCTAGAATGTTATAGGGTGAGTTCCCTAGTTCGATCAACTTTAAATCAAGGTGTTCGTTGATTATCGACCTCATATCCTTCTAGTCCACAAAGTTCATTAGGATGGGTCTGAATCTAACAAACTCAAATTCTTTATCTGGCTTAACCTTCATACTAGCTTTGAGTTGGTTCTTATCCTACCATGTCAAAGGATCCTCATTAAAACAACGTACGATTTTTCTTTTGACGTCATCTAGAGCAACTTGTACTCCTTCTCCAATCCTGAATGGATATTAGAGATGTTTTAAGGATTTGGATCTCCTCATCATCAAGATCTTCGACGAGTTCCACAACCTTGCAACTAAAAAATGCTTCGTTGAACTGCCTCTGATCTTTCATTTTTGGGTGACGAAGTTTTCCTTCATCACCACACTTGCTAAGAAATCTTATTGGTATTTGTCAATTAAATTTCCATTTTAATCACTGAACAATAATTTTGTGATCACTATTGGTAGTGAATACAAATTGCCTCATTTCATTGTCCTTCATAAACTTCTTGAAAATCTGAATGGAATTGTTTCCCAATAGAATATCAGCTTATGTATCATGGAAATAGATTGGTGGAGTCTGGACCTTATACCAAAGTGTTTGACCTGCTCCGCCTATTAAAATTTTCATTTGTCTTACTCTTTTGGATAAGAGTAAGATTTTCTTGGAGAAATCTCTTCCAGTAATCTGGAATAGGTTTTCTTCCACTTCTGCTGGAAAAACTCATCTATTTTTCGTGCAGATTCCTGCACCTGAATCAATATAAGTAGCAAAGTATTCTGCTTTATACTTCTCGTATAATATCCTAATTAAGATGTATATTGAGAATTAACTCGTCATTCAATCATCAATTTTTTCTCGCCAATCATCAACTACATTCCTTTTATTTTTCTTCCCCGTGGTTTACACCTATCGAGGAAGTTTCGTCCTATGACTAGGACATCCATTTCTCATCTGACTTTCCCTATGATGCTCATCTAAAAGCCTCAAATATCCGTGGTTCCTTCATAGTTGTTGTACCTATATTCTTCGTGGTATAACACATTGCAAGGAAGTGGATTTATTGGCTTGTTATGTTAAATCTTGTGACCACTCCTCGCCATCCTTTTAGACATTGCAACTTGATTGTAACTTTGATTGCTTGTGGTATGGTGTCTTGGATGGTTTCCTCTCATACGATTAGGAAAAACTCATTTCGTACTTTTGAGAGATAACTCATGTCCTTGAAATGATAACCTCGGGGCTCCAAATCTTTTACTATATCCATGTCGCAGTATTGCTTTGTCACTGATCTGGATATTGGTTTCTTTTAGACGTGGAACTTCCACCCTATCTGGGCAACTTGCTTTAACTACCTTCTTGAAGATATCTGGTATCTCGATAAACTCTTTCCCCATATATAACCATATATGGTGTGAGTTTGACAGAGCATATGACACCTGATAAGTTATGGAATAAGGTCTGTTTCCCTTATCCACCAACTCCATCCTTTTGAAGTCCTGATAAAGTGCCAAGTGTCTGCTGAAACCGAAATCCTTGATATTATATGAAATCCTCGATTAGAGGATTGATATAATCTGATTAGCATATAGATTCCCCGAAATGGTTCCCAATACTGAATCAACATGATTCAATATCCTTTTATTGCAAATTGAAATATCAATTGGTGTATGTACTCTTTGTCCAAGTGCAGATTTGATCACCAACTGGACTGCTCCAATATGAATTTGGTCTATCGTATTTGCGACTGTTTGCTTCATATTTTGAAGATCTTCTCTAATATCACTCTCTAGTATCAGTTGCATCACCACTTGACTTCTAGTAAACTCGAATGGAAGTGACATCGCACACCTCATGACTCCGTAGCTGACGTTTTGCCTCATTTTTATTAGCTTAAGTTCCTTAGAACATGTTTGTATATAATCTCACCTGATGGTATATCTTCGAATTGGTATACTTGTACCAATTCTTAGTAGTTTATGGCATCCTTGATCTCTGGTGTAAACTCGAATCTCCGCTTCCTCTTTGCTCATTTTGTGGGCAATTTGTGGAAATATGACCCTTCGCACCACATGTCCAGCAGTTACAATTTTTGAAATTTTCATTAGCTCTTGTATGAGCTCATCTGAAAGTTTTCTTTGCCGATGTTCACTTCTTAGAACTGGATCCCTCGGTTTGATAATGTCTCCTTGTTGGTCCGTTTCTCTACCCAGGTTTATAATATATGGCTTTCTGTCTTAACCACAATGTTCTTGAACTTCAAGAACTCTTCCTGTCTTTCATTCCTTTGTTGTAGGGCTAGAATCTGTTCTTCTTTCTCATGTTCTGATATCACAAATCAGTGGGCTAACTTGTTGATCTTTCTCAATTTCTTAAGATTCATTTAGGTGGTTGCTTGTTGACCCCATTCCGGCAGCTTTCTATAGACATATCTGTCACGACCCGACTACTTAATTAAGTGATTAACTAAATAATCAGGCTATGACTGGGTTATGATACGAATATAATAAATTCCAATCTGCAAATAAAAAGGGGTTTAACTATTTAATCGATAACTAACAAAAATCCAAGTTAACATTTAAAGTTTACACAATATAACTTCAACATACAATAGGGTATCTCTTAGATCAACAACAAAATAACATGAGTTTGACAATGGAAGGTGGACGAATGTCATGTGTGAAGACATGACATTCACGGCATAATTATATACGGCAAAAGAACCCTAGCTCAGCTTCCTTTTCCATCGTCATCTCCAAGCTCAACCTACATATTCAGAAAAAAAATGTAGGGCGTGAGTACCAATAAGTACTCAGTGGGTTATCGCCAAAAATTTAAACTTTATTGACTTACCGAACTTTATCCAACGCAAAGGTTAAAATAAATAATACTTGAATTAATTTTCATCAATAATACGCTTTATGAAACTACAGCAATGCAATCTCATGTGATGTTATGCTATGACGGCATTATCTTCCTGTGTTGGCCCCGGAGGTTACCAATCACAGTCCTACCCTATCGACGTTATTCGGTAATGAGAAGTAGGCATCTTTCTCAATACCATGATCACTATTGATAGTGAATACCAATTGCCTCATTTCATTGTCCTTCATAAACTTCTTAAAAATCTGAATTGAATTGTTTCCCAATAGAATATCAGTTTATGTATCATGGAAATAGATTGGTGGAGTCTAGACCTTATACCAAAGTGTTTGACCTGCTCCGCCTATTAAAATTTTCATTTGTCTTACTCTTTTGGATAAGAGTAAGATTTTCTTGGAGAAATCTCTTCCAGTAATCTGGGATAGGTTTTCTTCCACTTCTGTTGGAAAAACTCATCTATTTTTCCTGCAGATTCCTGCACCTGAATCAATATAAGTAGCAAAGTATTCTGCTTTATACTTCTCGTATAATATCTCAAATGAGATGTATATTGAGAATTGACTCGTCATTCATTCATAAATTTTTTCTCACCAATCATCACGAACATTCCTTCTATTTTTCTTCCCCATGGTTTACACCTATCGAGGAAGTTTCGTCCTATGACTAGGACATCCATTTCTCATCTGACTTTCCCTATTATGCTCATCTAAAAGCCTCAAATATCCAGGGTTCCTTCATAGTTGTTGTACCCTATATTCTTCAGGTAGTATAACACATTACAAGGGAAGTGGATTTATTAGCTTGTTATGTTAAATCTTGTGACGACTCCTCGCCATCCTTTTAGATATTACATGTAATGCCCGGTTCGCCACCACCACCGGATCGCTACTTGGGGTTTGGGATTAAGTAATCGTAAAGAATAGGGTTTTCGACTTATTTCTCAAGTGAAGGAACATAGATGCTAATAATGAAATAACTCAAGGATAGAAAAAACGACTTATATAAATGATTTGTTCAAAAGCTTGGCAAAACAAGAGTTATTATGCTTTTAACAAAGCATTCAAGATCTTAACATAATATCAAAATATAAGGAACTCAAGAGTTTGGCAATGAATAACGTGTGAGACATGCATGTGAAGATGCATTCTCAGGTGAACTAAAATGCTCCATACTATTTATCAAAAGGATTCCGCTCAACTCTCGCTTAGTTCCATCATCGCTCAACTGCGCACATTTAAAAACAAATATGCGGTCGAGTACAATTGTACCCAATGGACACATGCCGAAAACATTTTTACTTTACGAAATATCAGATCGCCTCACCACAGAAGACACAAGGGTTTTAGTGAAATGGCCTTGTTCTTACTAAAACATTTTCTCATTTCTCAAAGTCGATCGCGGTCAATTTCATATCACAACAACAACAACGATATTCCAAGTCGGCTATGGATAAACGCGCGGGAGGAGGCCTCCCTACACCGGACGCAACTAACCGCCCAATGGTTCGAGCATGACCGCCCAATGGTTCAGAGGCCCAACACGTGTACACAACCCTAGCTGGGAATTTCTACTACACCTCCAACCTAGATCCGACCAGAACTTCCTGTTGCCCCTGCATAACCCGAATGGACATATACAAAACTCAAAACATTTTCGCGAGATAATATCGTATCTCAACATTTTCATAAGAAAGCAAGTAAAGCAATAACAATAAATACTTTCGAGAAAGCTTGTAAAATCTTTTGAAAAGAGTGCTCACCTCGAGGACTTAAGGTTTCTTAAGTCACTAGTTTTATTCTCGGTTCCGCTCTCCTTCGAGTCGACCTTATCAATGTAAGAAACGAGTTTTTAGCATATCGTTATGCTTTGCAAGGATCATTGATTCGAACCAACGAACGCACTAACATCAACTCTATCATAACGTTGTTATTGTACTATCGTATCAATATACTAAATACGCTCATAACTTTCTCAACTTATTCTTATCGCCATTTCATGTATTTTTTATATAACTATTATCTTACACGATATGTTCCTTTTCTATCGATTTCCAACTATACCCTTGTAATTTTGATTTTTCACATATATGGATCAAATTTCCACATATTACTAACATAGAATCCATGTATCACATAACATAGAAAAATTTCACATCATGATTCCTTCTTAGCATAATTTTCTAAAATTACAAATAATTATCAAACTTTTCCAAAAATTTTAATTAATTCATATAGCATATTATTATCATAATAATATTATCATAATAATATGACATAATTTCCATAATTCATGAATTATTCTCAATATGTCCTAAGTACATATTTTCAAAATAGACTTAGGTACAAATAATTTTAGAAATTCCAATAAATTCATATAACACTATATTATTAATCTACATCATCAATATGTTATTCTAATATTCAAACATGAATTATATCTCATCATATAATTACTCTATAATTTTCAAATTAATAGGATATATACTTAGGTTTTTTTCCAAAAATTCCACATAAAATCATACAATCTTGTTTATTAATATCTATCATTATTTCATGCTCAAAACAACAACTAAATTCATATACATCAACATATGATTTCTCCTTATTTTCGGTCATATCATCATGTATTCAATACATGCTTAACTTTGTATTAATTTGATAATTCATACTTATAAACATCATATAAACAATCTAACACATACTTTGAAACATATAGCACATATTCAACATAATTTTCGAAAATAAGCCTCCTAATATATTATATATGAATTTCTAACAATTTAACATGTATAACAGAAGTGGTACGATTTCTAACCTTGTGATCGAATTCGATCGACGTCGTGACGTTTTTCTCTACGATCGAAGAACACTATGAAGAACACTCTTTATTTTTTTCGCTCTATTTTTCTCTCTATTTTTCTCCTAATTTTTTATTTTAATGGTATGGGAGGGGTGCCCTCCTATTTATAGGATTTCTAAAGTGTATTTAATCATTACTTTATAAAATATCATATTCTAAAGTCAAAAATTGCAACTCCTTTATCTTCTTAATTTTTGAGCCTTGCAAGTTGCAAAAAAAACAAATTTGACCTTATCTTATACATTAATGATTTTATCTTCTTGAAATTATAACATGTATAGGTGTAAAAATTAAAATACAACTCATTCCTTATTTTCTAGAATTTTCGCCACCTCTTATAGCTCATGAAACAATTATTTTATTTTATGCTATAGTTTATTATGTTATTTATTATTTAATTAATGTATCTTATAATTATCAAAGAATAAAGAATTTAATACTTTGTAGTGTGTGTGTGTTTCACCTCTCTCAACCATTAGGGTTGATTTTTATTTTTTTCTATATCATATACTATAATATTATCTTATAATAATATCATATTATAAAAGTCAACAATTTCAACTATAGGATAAGATATTATTTTCAAGAGTTTAAAAATTATTTCCAACCTTATACTAAGTCAAAATTTTCGGCTACATTAAATAAAAAGCATAGGTTACTTGTTTTAATTGCTAACCATCTCTACTTTACAACTCATATCCTTATCATAATAATCATAGCCTTGCATTTAATTAAAGTATGATATTTATCTCATAAAATACTAATTTATCACAATTTTCGGTCATCACCTATAATATATGCCAAATATTTTATTTTTCTCCAATTAATAGATATGTGACATAATATAAGTCTTAGATAATAAATTATATCATAGGAAAATTAATTAAGATCATTTTTATGTACTATAGTAAAGTTATCGGCAAATATTTCAAATTTAGGGATAAATTATCAAACTATTATTCTTTTCATAACCAATATTATTTTCATGATGAATTACATAAATATAATGATATTATGTCATAAAATAAATTTTTAGAACATTTCTTATTAATTTTCCAATATTTTCGAAAACTAGGGTTTTCTTAGGATTAAATTTTCAAAATTCCATCCTTACCTTAATCCTTCAATTTCGAAATTTACATAGCTTCTAGATGATAAGATTGATCTAGATTTCATGATATTTATCCAATACTAAAGCTTAAATAATTAATTAAATTATTTGCTAAATTTATCACATAAAATAATAGATTTTCGAAAATCTACACAATTCTAGAGTCCCATTTTATCTTCTATGATATTTATCACTTTGCTACACATTTTAATGAGATAAACATTATCCTAAGCTTAGTCATAATCTAGTCATATCCTTATCTTATCATTTTATAAATATATCATAACATATCTTATCTTAAAAATGTCTTAATCAAACCTTATCATATCCTAGTCATTTTCGAAAATGCTAGGGTGTTCCAAGATAATTATCTTATCATGTAATACAAGATAAACATGACAACTCATATAATAAAATCATATGATCATAAATTAATTCACAAATTAATCCTATTTTGTACAAATTTTCGAGAAAAATAAGGAAAATAATTCTTTTTCTTCTTTAGTGTAATACTTGGCTAAACAATATTCTATATGTAAAATAAAATAACATTTGTCACATAATATAAAGTGATCTCATGCTAAGTTCATAATTTAATCACATGAACACATAAATTTCGAAAATATGGAAACAATTAGGAGAAAATATTTCCTTAATTTTCTAAGTGTAATAATATCCTCTATACACTTAAAACATATTTATTTATTGTTTAAAAATTATTTTATTCGAAATTTTAAAGAAAATTTCGATCTATTTCAAATTGTCAATTACCGACGTTCACTTTCATTCTTATTTCCTTCGTAAACTACTTCTTTATTTTCGAAATTTTTAAGCCCAGAAATTTGGGATATTACATTACAACTTGATCGTAACTTTGATTGCTTGTGGTAGGGTGTCTTGGATGGTTTCCTCTCATACGATTAGGAAAAACTCATTTCGTACTTTTGAGAGATTTTAGGAAAAATAATTCCTTCGCAACATCCTCATTAGCCACACTCAGATATTGATACTTAGTAAAGAGATGAAGAAATTTGTTAAGTGCTATTTGTTCTAAGACCACCAGTTTTACATTATATATTGCTAACAATACTTATTCATCTTTTCTTCATTATAACCCTTAAAATATCTTTCTCCGAGGAAATGAATGATGAAGGTATCTGCCATGCCTTTTACCCATGAAAGTCTTATGTGGAAACTTCTTTCTTTCATTCAGTTGAGCAGTACACCTAATATTGTTTTGCTACTCTAGTTAAACTGACTTCTAGGATCTTGACAAAATGGAGTTTTTCAAGATCCAGTTGTTTTTGCAACCATCATTGATATTATCCACTCATCTATGATGTCTTTTCGACCTTTGAAAATGACTTCATTAAGATCGAGTGTCGATCCATAGGGATGAATTGACTCCAAAGTGGCTTTTCCGACAGGTGTATCCTGCATCCTTAGTATATGTCTCCTTACTCGTGTGGTTCTGGCTTGATCTTATGCAAATTCTGCATCAGGTCATTAGCCAACTTCATATTGTCCTCTCAATCCCATGGGATCGATAGGTGGTGTTTAGTATGATTTTGTTCTTATTTTTCATATCTTTATGCATGCCGTTTCCCGTGGTTTGTCCTATTTATATCATTGTTTTGATTAATATTTATCGATTCAGACTAATTTTGCTTGTTTCGATGTTTTGTAGAAAACGAAGTTAAACAGGATGAAATGGATATGATAAGGATGGATTTTAAAATTTTACAATGTTAACGAGAATCTTGATAGGAGTCCATAGGCATAAACGGATCGCAATTCGGAGTTCGAACGAGAGAGAACGGGCAAAGCAATAAGTCGCGCATGATGCGCTGAAGGCGTTCGGCAAGGCGCGATGTCGGCGTTAGGCACGCCCTAGCGCGCACTCCATGCACCCAGCGTCGTTCAGCCTCCAACTTCCATCCCAAAGACGCTGCTCCAGCCCCCGTGTGCGCCCTCGTCCGGGCTTCCATCCCAAAGACGTTGCTCACCAAATTTCTTCCTCATCGCGCCCGCAGGCATCCAACCGATGCCCCACCAGCCCGGTAGCGTGCGTTCTAGTAAGTTATCCGGTGATGGGCATCACCCATCGCACGCTCCATGTCAGTGCTCCATCGCCTCCTCGCACAACGCAAGTTCCGCACGCGATGTCTAGCCACGCTTCACGCCCAGCCGCGTCCGGCGCCCACCGCCGACGCCATTGCATCAAAGACATGACGCCGTGCGTCCGACATTTGGTCTCCATCCGGTGCTGGACTAAACTCACTGTTCATTCCAGAGAGCCCTTGCGTTCGGCGCCTCGCCCTGTCCGGCGCTGGGTTCTATTTTTTGGGCCCAAATCCAGCGTGTTTTCATGGGCTTTTTAGGGCTTTATTTAAAGGATGATCGCTGCTTTTCGAATTACACATTCTCACACATGATTTTTTTCTTCTTTTTTTTTGTCCTTTCTTTTCCTTTTCCTTATCCTTTCCATTTAATTATTGTGCATTTGGATTAACAATTGGATTGTGCGGTTCCGGATTTTTGAAAGATAAATTTTCGAATGGTTTGTAAGTTTTTCTCGTTTCATTATGTCGATGTAATTGCTATGGGGATAATTTCTAATATGAGATGAATTACCGATTTGTTGAGAAATAAATGTTGGATTGCTCTTATCTTGAATCGTGATTAATGTTGATGATTTGTAATATTCTTATCCATATAAATTGTTTATTTCATGATCTTCATACATGGTGTTCGAGAGAATAGTGTAGGTTGATTATGTGCTTATGTTTGATTATGAAGTAATGCGAGAGCATATTTATGTTAAATATAAGTTTAACAACGAACGTGATCAAGAGAGTGATTTGTTGTTGAGTAATTAATATATGTGGATGGGGTTTTTATTATCGTGTGCATTTGTAGTTAAATATCCTTCGTAGTTGATGGCGATTTGATTGAGAGATCCCCCACCATTAAGTTCGAATCTAACATTGACGTGGTCGAGAGATTAGTTAGTGTTCAAACGCTTGGTGAGAGACGTGGGTGTTTTATGCATTGTGTACCGGTCCTTGATTCATTAATAGCAAAGATACATTTGAACCCTAGAACACCGTCTCAATTTCGTATATCTGCCAATTCCTCTTGTTATCCAAGTGCATCCTTTTTACCTGCTTTATTTTATTTCGTGCTTTCGTCCGTTCCGTGACACACCCCTTTATTTTAGAACGTTAGTATTTCTTTTCTGTTTTTGTGTTTGACATAGAACGGTAGCCCTATTAAGCCTTCATCGAGAGATTCGACTTGGGTCGACCTTACCGCTCTATAAGGACCTCGTACTATTGCGAGCGACTTAAAAGAACAATTTGGTTGGAACAAATTTTGGCGCCGTTGTCGGGGAAGGCTTTAGGCTTTTGGTTTTGTGTCGCTTTGTTTTTCTTGTTTCCTTTTGTTTTTCTGTTTCTTCCCCCCGTGCTTCTTCTTTTTATTTCTTTCTTTTTCTTTTTCTTTGTTACTATTTTCTCCAACGGGTGCGTGTGATCTTATTTTTGTTGTTGGTGTCATTAATGTAGGTTCTTGTCGACACGAATATGGTCGGAGTAGGCTCGAGGAGGAAAGCTCGTCAGATTGGGCAAATTCTTCTTACGAAGAAAGAGCTCAATTCGATCATTTTGAGAATACACAGCCAGTGTGAGCATCAAGCCTATGATCCCTACTGGAGGCATCCTCAGAGTTCTTCATATAGTCAGAACCTCTTGTTCCAGCAATAGCCGGTGAAGCCGACATTGGAGGATACATTGCAGGTATTCATTCAGGCGAGTCAACCAGTGAAGGCGACATTGGAGGATACATTACAGGCTTTCATTTAGGCGAGTCCGCCGGTGAAACCGACATTGGATGAAACATTACATGTTTTCATTCAGGAAAGTCAGCCGGTGAAGCCGACATTGGAGGATACATTGCAAGCTTTCATTCAGTCGAGACACACTGATGTCTTTTATACAGACGAGTCAACAAAGGTTTGAAATGTTGGAAGCATCTATCGAACGTGTAATGATCCAAGTCAGTCAGTTAGCCAGGACAGTGGAAGAATTGGTTCACAACCAAAGTGTGGAGGAGATGCCGAGTCAACTGGAGCAGACTTCTTCTGACATATTCTTTGAAGACGATGAAGTTGAGGAGAGAATCAGGACAAATGATGAAAGTGAAGAGTCAAGGATTCATCAAGCCGAGACTAAATATGAACAACCTGATATCTTCCCAAACCAGTTGAAGGATGAGGAGAGGGCAAAAGTTGAGGTGGCATCTATAATTTTTCAACATCCTAATTCACCAAAGTATTGTGCTCCAGGAGTTGAGGTTATCTATTTTTCTTTGAAGAATAGGATGTATGATTTGAGATTAATTGATTTATTATTTGCTACCTTGATTGTCATTTGTGCTTACATTATTACTATTGATACTCTGGTTGAGATAGTATTCCTGCAGGTGAAGGACTATGGATAGTCCGTTTTTCATTGGTGGAGCTCGTGTCATTGAAACGAGAGCTGCATGGGAGGCAACCCACGAGTTTATTTGTTTTTAGCTGTTTTGTTTCTTTTATTTCTTTTTCTTTTCGGGTTTTTAATAAGTGAGATGAGAATTGTGTGAGTTTCATATCATGAACACTCGAGCCATCGGACGCCCACCTGTAGTACCTAGTTGACGTGTTTCTCCCAATTTCGTGAAAGTTCACTTCTACATTTTACCTTTTGGCTTTTGTCTAAAGTGTGAGCGGCTTGCCGTTTTGTGTGTTTGCATGTGACTTGTGTTTGTTTGGATGTGTCGTCCTCCATTTTATACCTTTTGTTTGGATTTGAGTATGCTTTATCGTCTAGTATACAAGTAGAGTTGAGTGAGCATGATTTGATTGGATATGCACGTCCAAATAGATTTCTAGTAATTCTTATCGATATGTAATTTGGCTTGATAATTATTGATGATTGATTTAACCGTGGGGCACGTTAAAGTAAATTATGATGAAGTGATATGTGTGGTTGATTGTCGTTGCTATTTATATGGTCCTCTTGCTTGTCTTATCTCGGAAAAAAAGGTTATGAAAAAAAAATGTTATAAAAAAAAAAAAAAAAAAAGAGTTGGAATAAGTTGTTGATGGATTGAATAAGTGAACTTAAGGTTGGAATAAGGGGCTCTACTCCTCTCGCTCCATGTTGCTTCTTGAATGGAAGCTCAAAAGTGATGAGTATGAAAAACCATATTAGGATACTCGGGTTTTCAACTCGAAGGTTTGACTTAATGAATATTGTCATATAATCCTCCTTGAGTCATCACATCTGGTATTGAAAATTGTGTGTTATGTTGAAAATGAGATGTGTTATGCAATTATCTATATAAGTTAGCGATTCGATTATTAAATGCATATAGATCAGATTTGTGATTTGCTTGGATTAAGCCGCATGCTCAATCAATTGTTAATTCATTACCATGCTAAAAAATGTATCGGTTTAGAAATTCTAGAAAGACATGATGTCGTGGTATGATCTTTTTGAATGTTTGTTTTCTCGATTACTTTTCTCTTGTCATGGTGATAAGGTTTGCTTGAGGACAAACAAAGGTTTAAGTGTGGAGGAGTTGTTTAGTATGATTTTGTTCTTATTCTTCATATTTTTATGTATTCCGTTTCCCGTGGTTTTTCCTATTTATGCCGTTGTTTTGATTAGTATTTATCGATTTAGACTAATTTGGTTTGTTTCGATGATTTGTAGAAAACGAGGTTAAATAGGATGAAATGGATATGACAAGGATGGATTTTAAAAGTTTACAATGTTAAATATCATCTCGATAGGAGTCCCAGGCGTAAACGGATTGCAATTCGTAGTTCGGATGAGAGAGAAGGCGAGCGAAAAATCGTCACAAGACGCGATGCACGAGCGATCGGCGCGCACGACGTCTGGTGCTGGACATGCCCCAGCGCGCTCCATGCACCCAAAGGCGTGTTTAGCCTCTAGATTCCATCGGTAGCGTGTTCCATCCCTCGCACGCCCGCCCTCGTCCGTGCTTCCATCCCAGTAGCGTTCACCACCCTTCCTCATCGCGGCGCGGGCGCCCGTCCGCCCACCAGCCCCAGCGCTTGCCCCAACGCGTGCGTTCTAGCAAGTTATCCGACGCTGGGTGACAGCGCATGCTCCATGTCGATGCTCCATCACCTCCTCGCACAACACAAGTTCCGCATGTGACGTCTTGCCACGCTTCACACCCAGCCGTGTCCGGCGCTTCGTCCACCGTCCGACGCTGCATCCAGCACATCTCGCCGTGCATCCGGTGTTTGGTCTCCGTCTGACACTGGGCTCAACTCACAATTCATTCCAGAGAGCCCTCGCGTCCGGCGCCTCGCCCGTCGGTGACCGGGTGTTATTTTTGAGCCCAAACCGGCGTGTTTCGTGGGCTTTTAGGGCTTTATTTAAAGGATGCTCGCTTGCTTTTAATTACACATTCTCACGCACGATTTTTCTTCTTTTCTTTCTCCTTTCTTTTCCTTTTCCTTTCCATTTAATTATTGTGCATTTGGATTAACAATTGGATTGTGTGATTCTGGATTTTTGGAAGACGGATTTATCTATGAATGGTTTGTAAGTTTTTTTCGTTTCACTATGTCTATGTAATTGTTATGGGGATAATTTCTACTATGAGATGAATTACCGATTTGTTGAGAAATAAATGTTGGATTGTTCTTATCTTAAATCGTGATTAATTGTGTTGATGATTTGTAATTTTCTTATCCATATAAATTGTTTATTTCATGATCTTCATACATGATGTTCGAGAGAATAGTGTAGGTTGATTATGTGCTTATGTTTGATTATGAAGTAATGCGAGAGCATATTTATGTTAATTATAAGTTTGACAACGAACGTGATCGAGAGATTGATTTGTTGTTGAGTAATTAATATATGTGGATAGGGTTTTTGTTAACGTGTGCATTTGTATTTAAATATCCTTCGTAGTTGATGGCGGTTTGATTGAGAGATCTCCCTCCATTATGTTCGAGTCTAACATTGACGTGGTCGAGAGATTAGTTAGTGTTGAAACACTTGGTGAGAGGCATGGGTGTTTTATGCATTGTGTACCGGTTCTTGATTCATTAATAGCGAAGATAGATTTAAACCACTGTCTCCAATTCCGTATATCTGCCAATTCCTCTTGTTTTCCAAGTGCATCCTTTTTACCAGCTTTATTTTATTTTGTGCTTTCGTCCATTCCGTGACAGACCCCTTTATTTTAGGACGTTAGTATTTCTTTTCTGTTTTTGTGTTTGACATAGCCCTGTTAAGCCTTCCTCGAGAGATTCGACTTGGATCGACCTTATCGCTCTAAAAAGACCTCGTACTATTGCGAGCGACTTAAAAGAACAATTTGGTCGGAACAGGTGGCATTCCTTGTGGTGGGTCGTGGCTCCTCCTTCGGGATATTTTGGTTTATCTTCAGATCCACCATATTGAGGTTAACAAATAATTTTGCTAACTTCTGCAACTCGTTTAATTTTACTCTTTCAGAGGTATCCATTCAACATTTTCAAGAGTCGAATTATTCTCTCGGATCGAGCTTCCATGGATGAAAACGGTCCCTTCCCCCAACGTATGTTTTTCGACAATTTTGTGGCATGCATCTCTTTCTAAGCTATCAACTTTCTTCTGGATACTCCGCGGTAGGATGCGAATCTCCTCCTACTGCATAGATATCCTGCATGCAGTACACCATATAGGTTATTACCGTTAATGCTGCACCGTCTTCTAGATCTATCTTAACTCCATCGAATTTGAGGAATCGGTGTAATTTTCTTGAAACTTAGAGCAAATGTTGCTCCTTTGTCTTTGACTCCATCAACCGTGTGGTGGATGGGTGTTGTTCTTGATGATTCTCAATGCCTCTAAGAGTTGGGCGTTAACGATAAGTCTCTCTTCCGTTATCCGTATATATGTGTGGAATGCTCGGATGACCTCGTATATCGATTGTTACAATGCTTTGTTCAAACTTCTTTCATAAAATCTAAACATTTTTCTTAGGCGTTCTTGTTTGTTTTCCAATTTTGGAAACAAAACCTGCATCGCATCTCGGACAAACGCCGGATCCATAATTTTCATAGGTCTCTCCATTAGGATAACACTTAAAAGATTAAATATTTTATATTTCCTCAATAAAACCTAGACTCGATACCATTTTAGCAAAGATAAGCGTAGCATCATAGCAAATAAAGTGTAGAAAATGGAATTGTTCTTTTTCTTTAGAAGCTAAGAATCCGGTCGATCAAATTTCGATCGGATTCCTAATCGGATTTCAATCATGGAGTCCAGTCAATCGGATTCTTTGCATGTACAAGGCTACATGAGGGTGAATTGGTAAATCTTCCTTATTTTACATGTTTTTACAAGATTTTGGTAAATCCCTACACATCTTATGAAATTTGTGTAGTTTAAATCATTCCTCTTCATTTTACACATGCTGATAAATGTGTGCTTCAGTATTTTATATACATTACGTGTTACGCTTATATTTGTATAATGCCGCTATGGCTAATGACTCCATTTTTATAATATTATTATGGAATTACTTTATTGTGTTTTGCTAAGCATCGACCCTTAATTCAGATTGGATCTCCGATAATTAAAATTTAATTAAATTTTAATTGTGGATCACTAAGTAGTAGTTATTGATTATTAAAATTTAATCATAAATTAATTAATTCTAATTAAGATCTTCATTAATTTTTAATGAAGTAATAATTAACAATCAATTCAGATTTGCCGATGTCCGCACTCTACACATTTATCTCCTCAAAAGGGAGAAAGAATAAGTAGAGCTCAATAAGGACTGAAAATATTAGCTTAATTTCACTGCGAGTGCAAGATCGTAACATAGATCTAGAAGTTTTTATTTCAGATATTCATTTAATTAATTGAACTAAAATTCTACAAAGTCAGTCAAAAAGAATTTAAATTTTCAATGGGCGTAATCTATACTGCGTCGTATAAGAAACAAAATACTAATTGTTGTTAAACTGTAATCTATACTGCGTCGTATATTGTATTAACCGTAGTAACTACCATTATCTAATATTTGTAAATGAATACATACAATTTACTAAATATGTCGCATCTGTAAGGCTTAAATTTTGAAATCAATCGAACAGAGAGAAGTATCAGGTGAGTGAGCTTGTGATTTGGAATACATTCTAGTCTTGTAACAATGCATTGTGTACCGGTCCTTGATTCATTAATAGCAAAGATAGATTTGAAACCTAGAACACCGTCTCAATTTCGTATATCTGCCAATTCCTCTTGTTATCCAAGTGCATCCTTTTTACCTGCTTTATTTTATTTCGTGCTTTCGTCCGTTCCATGACACACCCCTTTATTTTAGAACGTTAGTATTTCTTTTCTGTTTTTGTGTTTGACATAGAACGGTAGCCCTGTTAAGCCTTCATCGAGAGATTCGACTTGGGTCGACCTTACCGCTCTATAAGGACCTCGTACTATTGCGAGCGACTTAAAAGAACAATTTGGTTGGAACAAATTTTGGCGCCGTTGTCGGGGAAGGCTTTTGGTTTTGTGTCGCTTTGTTTTTCTTATTTCCTTTTGTTTTTCTGTTTCTTCCCCCCGTGCTTCTTCTTTTTATTTCTTTCTTTTTCTTTTTCTTTTTCTTTGTTACTATTTTCTCCAAGGGGTGCGTGTGATCTTGTTTTTTGTTGTTGGTGTCTATTAATGTAGGGTTACCGTCGATACGAATATGGTCAGGTAGGCCTGGAGGAGGAAAGCTCGTCGTATTGGGCAAATTCTTCTTACGAAGAAAGAGCTCAATTCGATCATTTTGAGGAATACCTATTAGGCTGTGAGCATCAAGCCTATGATCCCTACTGGAGGCATCCTCAGAGTTCTTCATATAGTCAGAACCTCTTGTTCCAGCAATAGCTGGGGAAGCCGACATTGGAGGATACATTGCAGGTTTTCATTCAGGCGAGTCAACCAGTGAAGGCGACATTGGAGGATACATTACAGGCTTTCATTCAGGCGAGTCCGCCGGTGAAACCGACATTGGATGAAACATTACATGTTTTTATTCAGGAAAGTCAGTCGGTGAAGCCGACATTGGAGGATACATTGCAGGCTTTCATTCAGTCGAGGCACACTGATGTCTTTTATACAGACGAGTTAACAAAGGTTTGAAATGTTGGAAGCATTGTTCCGACCAAATTATTCTTTTCGATCGCCGCAATAGTACGAGGTCCTTATAGAATGGTAAGGTCGACCCAAGTCGAATCTCTCGAGGAAGGCTTAACAGGCTACGGTTTTATGTCAAACATGTAGTAAAGAAAAACTAACGCCCTAACATAAGGGATTGTCACGGAAAGGACGAAAGCGAGGAAATAAAATAAGCGAGATAAGGCGGATGCACTTGGACAACAATAGAATTGACGATACGGAATTGGAGACGGTGTTCTAGGGTTGAATCTATCCTCACAATTAATAAATCAAAGACCCGCACACAATGCATAAAATACCCACCTCTCACCAAACGGTCAACACTAACTAACCTCTCGACACGTCGATGTTAAACTCGAATTTAATGGCGGGGATCTCGATCAACCCAAAGATCAAATCGACGGATATTTCACTACAAATGCACACAATAGCAAAACCCTATCCACATATACCAATTACCCAACAACAAACCAATCTCTCGATTACTTTCGTTGTCAAACTCATATTTAATATAAATCGCTCTCGATATCTTCATAATCAAATATAAGCACACAATCAACCTACACTATTCTTTCGAACACCATGTATGAAGATCATGAAATAACCAATTTATACGAATAGGAAAATCACAAATCATCAACCCAACAATCACGATTCAAGACGAGAACACCCTAACATATATTTCTCTACAAATCATAATTCATCTCATGGAAGAAATAATTCAAATCCCAATTACATAGACATAATCAAAATCAGGAAAACTTACAACCATTCATAGATAAATTCGTCTTCCGAAATCCGGAATCGTGCAATCTCAATTGTTAATCCAAAGTACAAGAATAATTAAAAGGAAAAGAAAAGAAAAAGAAAAGGGAAAAGAAAGCGAAAGGAATCGCGAGAGAAAAATAAAAAAAAGTGGAACTAGGTTTTTCAGGCGTTAAAACAGTATTTATAACAGACGAAAATTCACGCCGGGGCCGGACGAGTACGCACCGGACGCCAAGATTCTCGACACGTCCAGCCGGCTGGGAATCAAGTGCGGACCGAAGTCATGCGCTTAGAACGCTACCGTGAAGGTGAAGCGGACACTGTGCAATGGTGAGATGCCGCGGATAAAACGCTGGCTGGAAGGCCAGCGCCGGTTGGGGCGAGAGAGAGTGCGAGGTGCGGCCGTGGGCATTACGAAGAATGGGCGCTGTAGGCGTGAGGCGCGGCCGTGGCCGCGGCGCGTCCATGGCCGCGTTATGAAGATTGGGCGCTGGAGGCGTGAGGTGCGGCCGTGGCCGAGTTGTGAAGACGCATGAGGCGCGGCCGTGGCCGCGGTGCGGCCATGGCCGCGTTGTGAAGACCGCGGCCGTGGCCGCGTTGTGTAGAGTGAGCGCTGCAGGTGAGCTGAACGCACGCGCGCTGAGCGTTCCAGCCGCCGGACGGCGCGCAGCGCCGGACGCGCGCGCATGCTGCGACTTCATGTTTCGCCCGTTCTCTCTCGTCCGAACTCGAATTGAGATCCGCTTGCGTCCACGGATTCCTATCGAGATGCTCTTCAATATAGGTTTATTCTTGGTAGATAAATTTCATCCTATTTACTTCCATTTATCTGCAAAACATCGAAACAAACCAAATAAGTTCAATTCAATCAATACTAATCAAACCAACGACATAAATAGGACAAACCATTCAAAATGATATGCAAAACAATACCAAGAATACGCACAAAATCATACTAAACAACTCCCCCACACTTATCCATTTGCTTGTCCTCAAGCAAAGTCTATACTAAATAAGAATAAGAAGGATAATTCATGCAACTTCACTCGGGACACCCAATACGGACGATTCCAATACGGACGCGGAATGTCTCGACGATCTCAACTCGCCCGGCGCGGACACGACATGCACGCCGGACGCCGGCCTTCACGTATGCTCCACTTGCCGAGACGCACCAGGCGCGGCTACCGAGTCCGGCGCTTGGGTGCGTTTTAACTCAATATTGTAAAACGCGATCATTCCTACATAAAATGAAAGCGAACATGATTCCAATAGAAAATATTCAAAGCGAAGCATAAAGGAATCAAATCGTATCAAACAAAGACAGAAAAACACAATAAAAACATGCAAAACAACTCCCCCACACTTAACTCTTTGCTTGTCCTCGAGCAAATTTAGTTTCTTGAAAAGAGTGGTACACATAGAATCAATACTTCAAATAGAATCAATCTCATATTCACATCCATTCAATGCATCTTAATAATATAGTTCTCAATATAATGATCCTCATTCATCAATCAAAACATGTGACTAATCATAGAATAGTTGTGCTTCAACTCAATATGATCCCAAAATCGATATCGACTTATATGGTTCCCTTTTCATGTAAGATATCCCAATGACAAAATCAAATAAGAATTTGTGGAACTTAAAACCGATTATAGGACAATGATCGTTAGGTGGAAACTTCAAGTTATACACTCGAGTATCCTAACGTAGATATCTATACCCATAACAAATAGTCTCCATTCGAGACAACCAAGACAAGAGGGTAGAGCCCTTATTCAATTTTAAGCCCACTTATTTCATTTATTTTTATTTTTTTTGTCCACTTTTTCTAGAAAATCATACAAAGACAGGTTCCATTTACGAAGCATATGACATCCGATCACATACTTTGTCTAAACACGAACTCTCGATTATGTCCCACGTTCAAATTGACGCCTAAGAATTATCAAACTAAAAACCATATACCAAGATGCAAAGAAATTCAGATCAAAACGCAATCAATTCAACTTAAAGCATAATTCTTCATACACCATTGATTTCAAGAGAATAAATTCGTCTCTAATCCAAACAAAGAGTTAAGAAACCATTTAAACACAACGACAAGACGCAACAAAGCGGGAAACGACAAACGACATTAAACCAAACGATACCCCCCCACACTTAAAACAGGCAAGGTCCTCATTGCATATGAATATAAAAGTATAGTAGAGGCGACTTCCCTGAAATTGACGAAACAGAGCGGCGGGGCATCAAAACCGAAACAAACCTACAAAACAAAACACAAAAACAGAACGAACAAAGAACAAAAACAAAACGACACACACAAAAACGGCAAAACACATACACTCCAATAGTGAAGAATCACTATTGGTCAGACGGCGGTGGTGGAGGTGGATCGCCATGAAATGAAGTCCAAGCTTTCCACTGAGCCTCGAGAGCGGCCATGTGCTGATTATGCTCACCCATCTGTTGATTGTATTGGTTCGAGCGCCGGTTCTCGCTCTCTCCAAAGTCGGTTACATTCGCCAAGACGCTCATTTTGTTGATCGAATCGAGAGGAGATGTCTTCGACGAAACTCGTCCATCGACCGCTAATTCATTCCCGAACTGCCCAAACTCCTCACGCATGGAATAGTAGCCCGCATCATGGACCTTCGAGAAGGAACCGTGGTGATCGGGATCGGCGCTGCTCAAGAGGCTCTGATCCTCTCCTCGCATAGGCATCGATCGCCTTCTTCATCGATGCAAGAGTGGTATCAAAATCATCATGTCACCGAAGGGGATGGGATGGTCCCGCAGCCTCCGCTGAGCTTCGCGAGCTGCGATACATGTATCTCCTCACACGCTCCTCCTATCATGCGGTACAAGTGGTCGCCTCATTATAAGCAAACGGGCACCTCAAGCTCACCGAGGTCAACTTTTCGGTCTTATCAAATTACGTCCATGAATATGCGTGCCCTCATTACTAATTATCCTCAAATGCACAACTAGTCCGATGGGGATTTGGCACAAGGTAGGCCGACACTTACGGTACCGAACTAACTGTAGATGCTCCCAAATGAAGAAGGTTGGGCTAACCTTCGTTTTCTTAACCGCGCAAGTGAGGAGGAAGACCTCAGCCGTATTAACTTTGTTAGCCTGTTCATTGCCGAAGACATTGAAGGCAATGAATTTGTGCACCATTGCCAAAGCTGGATCCTTGATAAACCCACTCGGCATCCCAACTGATGACCAATTATCAAACCCTGAAAGCTCATGCCACGCCTCCCTAATATTAAAAGATTGAGGTACACCACGTGCACCCGAGGTCGGAAATCCAAATACACCCTTCATAACACGAGGTGTAACAACATACTCATTCCCCAATGCATTTACGTGTCATATTATCTCGATTCATCATCAAACTCATCATACAAGAGAATTCAACCAACAACGGAGAATAACCAGGCAATTCCATCATAGCATACTGAAGTAAGCCTAAGTTCTTTAAATATTTTTTTATCTTATCTTCCAGACCCAAACTTATCATCAGTTGCCAATTAAATACACGCGGAGGAGTAATATCTTGATGGATAAAGCGGCGATGAAGAGTACCTTCCACGGATTATAGATAGGGAAGGCGGTGAATACATAACACCGATATCTTGATGGGTTCCTCCATAGAATGTCATCATCTCGTGGATGACGTGAGCTAGATCCTCGCTTGGATTCTTGGTACGAACCATATCCGTAAGGGAGGTACTGGGCAAGGCAAGTGAAACGCCGGACGGAGGTGGCAACGCAGCGTTACGCGGCGTTGGAAAGATGGAGCCGGACGGAGGAAGCGAATACCGAGGCAAGCGGTCGAAATGGAAACGCCGGACGGAGAGGAGCAAGCGCCGACGCGGGCGAAGCGGCGTGGAGCTGCGCCGAGTGGAGCGGTGTGGCCTGGCCGAGCGGTGGAGCGGCGCTGAGGTGGAGCGGCGTGGCGCTGAGGCAAGCGCCGACGCTGGTGGAGGCGGCGCGCGGTGATGAAACGTCGGACGGGAGGAGAAAGGATGGGCGCGGCGTTAGGTATTAGCGCGGATGGAGGAGGCGGCGGCGAGGACTTAAACGCCGGACGGAGGGCGAGCTCACGCGGGAGCGAAGTCGACGGGCGCCGGACGGAGGGCGAGCGCTGGCGGAGGTTGAGTCATACTGGACGGAAGGGCGCGACGCGAGCGGCGGCGCGGCGATTGAGAGCGAACGCCGAACGGAGGAAGGGCTGCGCTACTGATGGAAGGGCGCAACGCTGAGGCGTGCGTTACTGAGAGCGAACGCCGGACGGAGGAAGGCTGCGCTGCTGGAGAGCGAAGTTCTCGAGAGACTGAGTCGCATGAGGAAGAAATGAAAACTAGGTTAGAATTTTGTTTTGCAAAACCCTTAATTTTTTATTTTTTTTATTAAAAGAATTTCGGACCAGGCCGGTTTGGTTGCGTCCGTATTTGGTCACGACTTCCGCCTGAAAATAATAATTCCACCGGTGCCGGTTTCGCCCGTCCACTGGGTACCTTCTCTCTACTAATAACAAAAATCTCCACCCAATACGGTTTGGGGCGCGTCCTACTGGGTACCTTCTCCGATCGAATTTGAGTCTTTTCTCTTGTACCCAACGCCCAAGATATTCAAATCTCACCGCACCACACCAAACAAAACAACATCAAAACACAAGCGAAACAAAACAAAAGAAAAACGAGCAAAACAAAATTAAACATGGGTTGCCTCCCACGAAGCGCTAATTTTAACGTTGTTAGCTCGACCATTGAATCCTAATTCTGACATTGCTTCTTGGAGTCTTATCGACTCAGTCTCCATCATATTCGATGCTCCTTCAATGTATAACTTCACCCGTTGTCCATTAACTTGAAAGGACTTCTTCTCATCACGACTGTATAATTTCACCGTTCCGTAGGGAAACACCTCTTCTATCTCATATGGACCACTCCATCTACTTCGAAGCTTCCCGGGAAACAATCTTAACCGTGAATTGAACAAAAGCACTTTCATTCCAGGTTGAAGATCTTTTCTCACTAATTTCTTATCGTGAATCCTCTTCACCTTTTCCTTATAAATTCGAGCATTCTCATAGGCTTCATCACGCAGCTTGTTCAAGCTCGTAAAAGCGTAAAGTTCTCTCTTTTCCGCTTGAGACAAATCCAAATTCACATTCCTTATCGCCCAAAGATGCTTTATGTTCAATCTCCACCGAAGATGACAAGACTTACCATAGACCATCTTATAAGGGCTCATCCCTAAAACGGTCTTGTAAGCTGTTCGATATGCCCACAGAGCCTCGTTCAATTTAGTTGCCCAATCTTTTCTCGACGGCTTCACCATTTTCTCCAGAATCCCCTTGATTTGCTTGTTGCTCGTCTCGACTTGTCACAAGTTTGAGGATGATACGTGTTGCAACTTTGTGGGAAACTCTTAGTCTAATCAATCAAACCTTATTGCTTTCCCCCACAGTTGGTGTTTACGCATTCAAAGATAATGTGAAATAAATCTAGGATGGCAAATGATTTCCAATAAATAAAAGGGTAACCTCTGCTCAGACCCAACTCTCCGTTAGGGGTGAACCAACTAATGTGGTCACCTTTAGCAACAAGTTTCTTTTTTAAGCACATAGAATGTTTTAATGATTTTGGAACAATGTTGAAAGGTGAACCTCGATGAACTCGAAGTTTCCTATCGTGGTTTCCCATGTCCATTTCTCAAATTACGAGAAAGAGGGACAGAATTCCATCCTCCATTTCAACAATCTCATTTTCTACTCTTTTTCACACATTTTTTTTTTTTTATCAATAGATGAAACAAGTATATAGGTAACCACAATGTTAACACTACCCCTAACATTAGCCGGACAAATCACATCAATTCTCCCCTATTCATTTTCTATCAATCACCATCCCGTCAATTCACATTATAAATTCTCAATGTAAGATTGCATTCAATACAACGTGCGAGAACCACATCTAACTTCCTAAGACAATCATGAAAAGATAATCCAGCTAAAAATCATCCATAAAAACCTCAATGAAATTACCAATCATTTCTGAAAAGATAGAAGTCATGCACCTTTGAAATGTTCCAGGGGCATTGCACAGACCAAACGGCATCCTCCTCCACGCGAAAGTGCCAAACGGACAAGTGAAAGTTGTTTTGGCTTGATCCTCCGGAGCAATTGCCACCTGATAATAGCCAGACAGACCATCAAGAAAACAATAGTATTCATGTCCAGCTAGCTTATCTAACATTTGGTCAATAAATGGAAGAGGAAAATGGTCCTTTCTAGTGGTGGCATTCAACTTTCTGTAGTCGATGCACATCCTCCATCGATGGTGGTCCTTGTAGGCACCAGCTCTCCTTTATCATTCTTCACCACGGTTATACCTCCTTTCTTGGGTACCACGTGAACTGGACTGACCCACTGACTATCTGCGACGGGGTAGATGAGTCCCTCTGCAAGGAGCTTTAGAATCTCCTTCTTGACTACCTCCATAAGGTTAGGATTCAACCTCCGTTGTCCTTCCCGAATTGGCCTAGCCCCATCTTCAAGTACTATCCGATGCATGCACATTGTCGGGCTTATCCTCGAATATCGGACATACTCCATCCAAGAGCTCGTTTATTCTTTCTTAGGACCTCAATAAGTTGTTCTTCCTCTACCTTGCTTAACCCGCAACGGCGCCAAAATTTGTTCCGACCAAATTGTTCTTTTCGATCGCTTCGCAATAGTACGAGGTCCTTATAGAATGGTAAGGTCGACCCAAGTCGAATCTCTCGGGAAGGCTTAACAGGCTACGGTTTTATGTCGAACACGATAAAGAAAAAACTAACGCCCTAACATAAGGGATTGTCACGGAAAGGACGGCGAGTGAAATAAAATAAGCGAGATAAGAGCGGATGCACTTGGACAACAATAGGAATTGACGATACACGGAATTGGAGACGGTGTTCTAGGGTTGAATCTATCCTCACAATTAATAAATCAAAGACCGCACACAATGCATAAAATACCCACGCCTCTCACCAAACGGTCAACACTAACTAACCTCTCGATTACGTCAATGTTAAACTCGAATTTAATGGCGGGGGATCTCTCGATCAACCCACTATCAAATACGACGGATATTTCACTACAAATGCACACAATAGCAAAACCCTATCCACATATACCAATTACCCAACAACAAACCAATCTCTCGATCACTTTCGTTGTCAAACTCATATTTAATATAAATCTGCTCTCGCATATCTTCATAATCAAATATAAGCACACAATCAACCTACACTATTCTTTCGAACACCATGTATGAAGATCATGAAATAACCAATTTATACGAATAGGAAAATCACAAATCATCAACCCAACAATCACGATTCAAGACGAGAACACCCTAACATATATTTCTCTACAAATCATAATTCATCTCATGGAAGAAATAATTCAAATCCCAATTACATAGACATAATCAAAATCAGGAAAACTTACAACCATTCATAGATAAATTCGTCTTCCGAAATCCGGAATCGTGCAATCTCAATTGTTAATCCAAAGTACAAGAATAATTAAAGGAAAAAAAAAAGAAAAGAAAAGGAAAAGAAAGCGAAAGGAATCGCGAGAGAAAAAATAAAAAAGTGGAACTAGGTTTTCGAGCGTTAAAGCAGTATTTATAACGGACGAAAATTCACGCCCAATGATGACGGAGCCGTCACGGACGCCAAGGTCTGAACACACGTCCGGCGCGGCTGGAAATCAAGCACGGACGCGAGTCATGCGCTTAGAACGCGCTACCGTGAAGGTGAGCGGGACGTGCAATGGTGAGATGCGGATGGCTTATTTGGAAGGCCACCGCTGGGGCGAGGAGAGAGGCGAGGTGCGGTCGTGGCGTGGCAGCGTTACGAAGAATGGCGCCGGGGCGTGAGGCGGCCGTGGCGCGCGTTAAGAAATGGCGCTGGGGCGTGGCGCGCCGTGGCGCGCGCACGCCCATGGCCACGTTATGAAGATTGGGCGCCGAGGCGTGAGGTGCGGCCGTGGCGAGTTGTGAAGACGCATGAGGCACGGCCGTGGCGCGGTGCAGCCGTGGCAGCGGTGCAGCCGTGGCGCGTTGTGAAGACCGTGGCGTGGCGGCGTTGCGTGAGTGAGCGCTGGAGGTGAGCTGAACGCACGCGCGCAGAGCGTTCCCAGCGCCGGATGGCGCGCAGCGCCGGACGCGCGTGCGCGTGCGCGACTTCGCGGTTTCGCTCCGTTCTCTCTCGTCCGAACTCCGAATTGAGATCCGTTTGCGTCCACGGATTCCTATCGAGATGATCTTCAATATAGGTTTATTCTTGGTAGATAAATTTCATCCTATTTACTGCAATTTTTCTGCAAACCATCGAAACAAACCAAATAAGTTCAATTCAATCAATACTAATCAAACCAACGACATAAATAGGACAAACCATTGAAAATGATATGCAAAACAATACCAAGAATACGCACAAAAACATACTAAACAAGCATCTATCGAATGTGTAATGATCCAAGTCAGTCAGTTAGCCATGACAGTGGAAGAATTGGTTCACAACCAAAGTGTGGAGGAGATGCCGAGTCAACTGGAGCAGACTTCTTCTGACATATTCTTTGAAGACGATGAAGTTGAGGAGAGAATCAGACAAATGATGAAAGTGAAGAGTCAAGGTTTCATCAAGCCGAGACTAAATATGAACAACCCGATATCTTCCCAAACCGGTTGAAGGATGAGAGAGGCAAAAGTCGAGGTGGCATCTATAATTTTTCAACATCCTAATTCACCAAAGTATTGTGCTCCATGAGTTGAGGTTGTCTATTTTTCTTTGAAGAATAGGATGTATGATTTGAGATTAATTGATTTATTATTTGCTACCGTGATTGTCATTTGTGCTACATTATTACTATTGATGCTCCGTCGAGATAGTATTCCGGTGAAGGACTATGGATAGTCCGTTTTTCATTAGTGGAGCTCGTGTCATTGAAACGAGAGTCGCATGGGAGGCAACCCACGAGTTTATTTGTTTTATTTGTTTTGTTTCTTTTATTTCTTTTTCTTTTCAGGTTTTTAATAAGTGAGATGAGAATTGTGGCGAGTTTCATATCATGAACACTCAAGCCACTGGACGCCGTCACAGCTGTACCTAGTTGACGTGCTCTCCCAATTTCAGGAAAGTTCACTTCTACATTTTACCTTTTTGGCTTTTGTCTAAAGTGTGAGGCGTGCTTGCCGTCTTTGTGTGTTTGCATGTGACTTGTGTTTGTTTGGATGTGTCGTCCTCCATTTTATACCTTTTGTTTGGATTTGAGTATGCTTTATCGTCTAGTATACAAGTAGAGTTGAGTGAGCATGATTTGATTGGGTATGCACGTCCAAACTGATTTCTAGTAATTCTTATCGATGTGTGATTTGGCTTGATAATTATTGATGATTGATTTAACCGTGGGGCACGTTAAAGTAAATTATGATGAAGTGATATGTGTGGTTGATTATTGTTGCTATTTATATGGTCCTCTTGCTTGTCTTATCTCGAAAAAAAAAGGTTACGAAAAAAAAAATGTTATAAAAATAAAAACAAAAATAAAAGAGTTGGAATAAGTTGTTGATGGATTGAATAAGTGAACTTAAGGTTGGAATAAGGGGCTCTACTCCTCTCGCTCCATGTTGCTTCTTGAATGGAAGCTCAAAAGTGATGAGTATGAAAACCATATTAGTATACTCGGGTTTTCAACTCGAAGGTTTGACTTAATGAATATTGTCATATAATCCTCCTGAGTCATCACATCCGGTATTGAAAATTGTGTGTTATGTTGAAAATGAGATGTGTTATGCAATTATCTATATAAGTTAGCGATTCGATTATTAAATGCATATAGATCGATTTGTGATTTGCTTGGATTAAGCCGCATGCTCAATCAATTGTTAAATTCATTACCATGCTAAAAAGTGTATCGGTTTAGAAATTCTAGAAAGACGTGATGTCGTGGTATGATCTTTTTGAATATTTGTTTTCTCGATTACTTTTCTCGTGTCATGGTGATAAGGTTTTCTTGAGGACAAACAAAGGTTTAAGTGTGGAGGAGTTGTTTAGTATGATTTTGTTCTTATTCTTCATATTTTATGCATTCTGTTTCCCGTGGTATGTCCTATTTATGCCGTTATTTTGATTAGTATTTATCGATTTAGACTAATTTGGTTTGTTTCGATGATTTGTAGAAAACGAGGTTAAATGGGATGAAATGGATATGACAAGGATGGATTTTAAAAGTTTACAATGTTAAATATCATCTCGATAGGAGTCCATAGGCGCAAACGGATTGCAATTCAGAGTTCGGATGAGAGAGAACGGAGCGAAACAGCGAAGTCGCGCACGCACGTGCACGAGCGCATCCGGCGCTGCGCGACGTCTGGTGCTGGACATGCCCCAGCGCGCGCTCCATGCACCCAGCGCGTGTTTAGCCTCTAGCTTCCATCCCAGCGCATGTTCCAGCCCCTCGCACGCCCGCCCTCGTCCGTGCTTCCATCCCAGCAGCGTGGTTCACCGCCCTTCGTCGCAGCCGGCTGGCGCCCAAACCAGAGCCGCATCAGCCCCGCCGCCCAACGCGTGCGTTCTAGCAAGTCATCCGGCGCTGGGTGACAGCGCATGCTCCATGTCGATGCTCCATCACCACCTCGCACAACACAAGTTCCGCATGTGACGTCACGCCACGCTTCACGCCCAGCCGTGTCCGGCTCTTCGTCCACCGTCGACGCTGCATCCAGCTGATAAACGCGCATTTTACACGTTTATTGTTGATATTTAAAGATGATTTTAGATCTTTAAAGTGCGTTTATGTCTTGGATCTCAATGCTTTTACATATTTTTGGAGGATATTGCTCTTGGGTTCTTCTTTGGTGTTTTGTAGGCTTTTCAGGTGATAATCGATGCACAGGGTAAAGATGTAATCAAAGATGATGAATTGGATATAAAAAATATGGATGTGAAAAGCTTACAATGTTAAAGAGAATCTCGATAGGAGTCCATAGACGCAAACGGATTGCAATTCGGAGTTCGGACGCGAGAGAACGGAGCGAAACAGCGAAGTCGCGCAGGAGCTACCGACCACCCTCGCGGCCGCGACGATGGCCGCGAGAAATTGCCCAGAACGCTCAGAACCTCGCGACCGAGCTCGTGGCCGCGAGCCCGGCCGCGAGGCGAGGCGGCTGGGCACAAAATTAGGGTTTTTTGCACTATATATATCCCCAAGCTTGCTCCGCCCCAACCGCCCAAAGACGTTTTAGACCTCTTTTCTTCAGTTTTTATCTATTTTCCATAGTTTTTCACTCTAGTTTGGGTTTAGATTAATTCTAGCATTAGTTTTCCATTGTTCGAGCATTAGTTTTCCATCGTTCGAGCATTAGTTCTACGCTTTCGTCCGAACGTTTTTCCCGTTTTCCGTTGGGTTTGGATACGAACCCAACCATTGTTCTTCAGACGCTTCCCTACAGGTTTTATCAATTTAATTTCTGTTTTTATGATTATTTCGTATTTAATTTCTTTATTTATGTCTAGCTAAATATCCGTTCTAATCCTAGGGTTTGCCTGATTCTATCCTATATGTTGTGATTCCTGCTGTTGTTGTTTACCTTCCAGGCATTGATTCATGATTCATGGTGCTTAATTATATGTGTTGATTTCTGATAATTCTTGATGCATATCATAGTTGCCAGTTAATTACGTAACTGTTTTAATTGTCAATCGATCTTGAATGCATGATACGAATAAACCTTGAGTCGTAACTGAGATAGGAACATTCGTAGGAAGCATATTCTTTGTGATCCTTTTGGAGTTACTTATTTTCCTCTAGAGGCGTAAAAGTAATAGGAAAATTAGTAATCAATGTCTCACAATTGTCGAATTGTTGGCTACATATATGATCTTCCATCTTGTGCGGATTAAAACGGTTAATAATAAGCAGGATAAACATCGTTGTGGATAGGATTAGTGCATCCCTAGGGTTAGTCTTTATCTCTTATATTCATCTTTGAGTATTTATCGCTTGCGTTTATTTTGAAGTTGTTATCTTTTGCTTTGGATTTAACATCCGAAGCCCTATAACCTGATAAACCAAATCTGTGCTTGGATAATGATGAATTATTGTTGAGTTAGATTACGTGTTTTGTGTTACAATCCACGTGGATACGATACTCGCTTACCTTATACTTGCGTTTTCGTGTTAGAAAAGTGAGCGATCAATTTTTGCGTCACGGGATTATTAAGATCACATAGGAATAATTTGACGATTTGAGTTTTTAATTCAAGTTATATATTATATTATTTATTTATTCTTGTCGAAGTTAAGCTCTCTCTTTTCTCCATTTAGTTTATGATCACAAGGTCCGGGGACCTCCGAGCAAAATCTTGACCCGTAGATCGAAAATTCCCAAAGGAGAAGGAGGCGAGAGAAGAAGGTCCGCAATGGCGGCTAATCCACGTAAGCAGGGCATTCTCCCGAGTAAGCCGCACGCATGCTAACCGATTTCAGAGATGCACACGGATGGCGAATATGGGACTCCTTGTCCTACCCGAGACGAGACCTCACGAACTACATGTACCGACCTCCCTTGAACAATTCCAAGGAGGAGGATGGGGCCCACGTGGACGCAAATAATTTTGAATTAAAGCCGGCCCGATCAAGATGGTGCAAGGAGAGCGGTTTGGGGAGGAGTTACAAAAGACCGAATGCCCATCTCGAGACTTATCTTGACATTTGTGACACCATCAGCGAATGGGGTGCCACAAGACACTATTAGGATGCGCATGTTGGATTCTCTCTGCAGCCAAAGCAAAGGTGGTTCAAGACGGATCGAACCGGGATAGATAGTTGGGGAAACTTTGCGAAGTTCCTTTCTAAGTAATTTCATGACCAAAGCCCGAAAATCATAGCCGAGGTCTCCCACTTTGCCAACAAGGAGGCAGTCGTTATTCAAGCGTGGGAGAGATTCGAGGGGCCTATTGAGGAAGTGCCCACAACAGGATTCTCCAGGAGCAGCAGTTACGCAATTCTCGGTGGGTGACATTTCACACGAGGAGCATAGTAGATGCATCGGCGGGGGATGCTGCTGAATCGCCCAGTAGAAGAGGCCACCACATCATAGAAGACATGGCGGCAAATAGTTATCAATGGCCGATGGAACGCCGGTGGTAAAAGTCGCAAGTAGAGGTTGATTCGAAATATGGCGATCGATGAAGAAGTTCACCTCTTGAAGAGCCGATTGAGACGAGACGTCGCCACCACATCAATCGGAGGAACCATGGAAATCGGGCATACCATCCGAACAACGGGGAATTATCCGAATCGTCAGATGCCAACCCCAATAACTTCCAACAACCTCCAAAGAGGCTTGTGCGTAATGGTGTGATTCAAGAGCCGAAGAAGCAAGTTTAGAAGATATGATCAAGAATTGGTTGTGAGCAACCAACAATTGCGACGAATCGAATTCGTTTATAAGCAATACCGCGAAGATAAATCATGGAATCCACTATAATCGCTATGGGAAGCATTTGAAGATACTCGAAAATCAAATCGATCGAGATAGCTGCAATGAGAATGCATACCAAAGACGGGCCAATTTCCGAGTAATCGGAAGTGAACCCGAAGGATCGGTGCTTTGCCATTCAATTGAGGTGGACGAGCTTATCAAATGACCCGGAAGAAAAGACGAAGAAAGCGAAAAAATTGAGCGACTCGCGACCGCGAGCCATCGACAACCGGGCATAACGAGGAGCTCGCGAGCCCGTCCGCGACCGCGAGGAAGGAAGAAGCGCCCGCGAGAATTCGGGCAGAACCTTCAGATGCAGAGCTAGCGACCGAGCCCGCGACCGCGAGCCCGGACGTGAAGAAGAAAATCGACAGCGCCCAGACGCCTAGCGACCGCGCTCGCGGCCGCGAAGCTGATCGCGAGGCTACTCCAGTGAAGGCTTTTCCGACGTACACTCCTCCGATCCCGTTCCCAAGTCGACTAGCTAAGTCCAAATATGATGAGGAGTTCGCCCGATTCAAAGAGATATTTCAAAAAGTGAATATCAATCTACCTCTCTTTGAAGCGCTCCGAAACATGTCGGGATATGTGAAGTTTCTGAAAGATGCATTAGCAAGCAAAAAGAAATTGGGTAAATTTGAAAAAATTAACCTATCTGAAGAATGCAGTGCCATCTTACAACGGAAGTTACCGATAAAGCAGAAAGATCCGGGGAGCTTCACACCTGAGTGCGAGATTGCCGAGCACACATTCCCAATGTGTTGTGCGATTTGGGAGCGAGCATCAATCGATGCCGTTAAATGTATTCAACCGCTGAGCTAGGGAAGATGAAGCCAACAAAGATATCATCGATGATGGTCGATGTGTCGATCACATATCCTAAGGGAATTGTTGAAGACGTGTTGGTAAGAATTCGGGACTTTGTTTCCTGCTGATTTTGTTATATTAGACATACCCAATTCAACATCAACCACTAATCTTGGTAGACCTTTTCTAGCAACCGGTCGTGCTTTGATTGATGTGCGTGGGAAGGTGACCTCACGTTTCGTGTCAATGATGAGGAGCTAAAGATTTCAATATATGACGCCATCAAGCAACACGATAGTTCGAGCACGAAAATTGCTATTCGATCACTCATCACATCGCTAGTCAAGTCTCGCACTTGAAGGGCAACCGACCATTCGATGAAGATGCTAGAAAGAAGAGGTGGACCCGGCATAAAAATCAGAGTGAGTCATTCAAGTTCAGTGGAAGCTATTCATATGCAAATTGGTGGGCTATTGTCAATGCTAAGTACAAGGGCAAGAACAAGTTTGGAAAGCTGTCAGTTGTCAAATCGCCTGATTGACGAGAGGTAACGTCGAGCTAGCGACAAAAAATCTAGCACTGGTTGGGAGGTAACCCAATTTGTTTTCTCGCTTTTTGTTTTTCGTTTTGTTTTTCTTCTTTTTCTTCGTTTTGATGTGTCTTGTTTGTTTTTAAGTCCCAAGGTATATCATCAATGGCGAGGATTCTATCCACCTCCGGAGTAGAACGACATTTGAGGTAAGATCTCTCCCAATCACTCTCTTCTGCAAACATTATTGTCTCCATTGCACACTGTTGACAATAAGTTTGGGGAGGGGGAGTGGTCGAGTGTGATGTGGTTGAGAGTCCTTTTTATGTTTTGCGTTGTTTTGTTAAGTTTTTTTTATGTTGGGGCTTTTGTCGTGTCTTTTGTGTTTTGTTGTGTCGATTCGATCAACGAGTTGAAGTGAAATGTGTTAATCCATGTAGCCAATGATGATAGAAATTTTCGTTAAATAGGTGATAGTGCACATGATATGTTAGAAAATGACGCATGGATAACTTGAGATTGCTTAGCTTGATGTTTTTAACCATTTGCTAAAACCGTGAGACTTGAGCTTCATCGTATACACATCTTGTTACGATTTCTTTTATTTGTGTGATATCGCATGTAATTATCTTCTAGAACTTGCCGTTTTTACGTATCGAGGTCGCAATATGTGTTTTGAATATGGAAAGGATAAAAGGTCATCTTTGTTAAACCACATATTTACCCAAACACTATTTCAATGATATATACCATTTGTCATTCTTTGAGCCTTTATTAGACCTTGTTCTTTTGTTAACCGGATGATAGGAGGTGAGGATGGATATGGGAATCAAATGGGAGAAAAATTTCGTTTGATATGCAAAGTGGGGATAAAAGATAAAGTATGGTACCCGTGTGAAACGAATAGACCCTATAAGCTCTATTACAAAGTCAAGAAAAGAAAAAAATTTGTGAATAGTATGAGCATAAAGGAAGTCAATCATTATATTATATGGTACATTGGGTTGCATAAATGTTGAAATAGCATGTTGGAAAGGGAAAGGAAAAGGAAATGGACAAAGTCCATATGAGTTATAGAGATGGAAGACTTGGAATATATTTGAGTCACTTAGCCATATATTATCCTACCTTAACCAATGTGCCTACAATACAACCTATGAAAAGAACTTTTTGATCCTAATTTGAATACATGTGACGTGGTGGAGATATTAGAGAAATGGCAAGCCTATGGTGAGATTTTTGCATTGCATTGATTTTGAGTGCATACCGTCCTTTATTTCTTTATGAGTTGAGTGTTCTCTATATATTACGCATACGCCATTGTGAGGTTGAATTGAATGAGATTTTTGCTTTCAATGGTTGTACATTGTCGAGTTGACTAATGTCATCGTGTGCACTAATGATTTTGAGCTTTGAAATATTTCTGAGGCTTTATTGGTTAATCACCTTTGCTGACGCTCGTTGATCCTGTTTTGTGTCTCTCTTTCTTTTTTGTCTTGTTTTTGTTTGAGGGCAAACAATGATTTAAGTTTGGGGGGTTGATAAAGCGCATTTTAGACGTTTATTGTTGATATTTAAAGATGATTTTAGATCTATAAAGTGCGTTTATGTCTTGGATCTCAATGCTTTTACATATTTTTGGAAGATATTGCTCTTGGGTTCTTCTTTGGTGTTTTGTAGGCTTTTCAGGTGATAATCGATGCACAAGGTAAAGATGTAACCAAAGATGATGAATTGGATATAAAAAATATGGATGTGAAAAGTTTACAATGTTAAAGAGCATCTCGATAGGAGTCCATAGGCGCAAACGGATTTCAATTCGGAGTTCGGACGCGAGAGAACAGGCCAGAACAAATAAGTCGCGCAGAGCTATGAGCACCCTCGCGGCCGCGAGGATGGCACGAGAAATTACTGAATGCTCGAACCTCGCGACCGAGCTCGCGGCCGGGCTCGAGGCGGCTGGGCACAAAATTAGGGTTTTTCTGCACCTATATATATCCCCAAGCTTGCTCCCGCGCCCCCAACTTCGCCCAGCACGTTTTAGACCTCTTTTCTTCAGTTTTTATCTATTTTCCATAGTTTTTCACTCTAGTTTGGGTTTAGATTAATTCTAGCATTAGTTTTCCATCGTTCGAGCATTAGTTTTCCATCGTTCGAGCATTAGTTCTACGCTTTCGTCCGAACGTTTTTCCCGTTTTCCGTTAGGTTTGGATACGAACCCAACCATTGTTCTTCAGACGCTTCCCTACGGGTTTTATCAATTTAATTTCTGTTTTTATGATTATTTCGTATTTAATTTCGTTATTTATGTCTAGCTAAATATCCGTTCTAATCCTATGGTTTGCTGATTCTATCCTATATGTTGTGATTCCTAACATTGTTGTTTACCTTCAGGCATTGATTCATGATTCATGGTGCTTAATTATATGTGTTGATTTCGATCAATCTTGATGCATATCATAGTTGCCGATTAATTACGAATCGTTTTAATTGTCAATCGATCTTGAATGCATGATACGAATAAGCCTTGAGTAGAATGGCGAGATAGGAACATTCGTAGGAAGCATATTCTTTGTGATCCTTTTGGAGTTACTTATTTTCCTCTAGAGGCGTATGAGTAATAGGAAAATTAGTAATCAACTATCACATTGTCGAATCAAGTTGTTGGCTACATATGTGATCTTCCATCTTGTCTGGGATTAAAACGGTTAATAATAAGCGGGATAAACATCGTTGTGGATAGGATTAGTGCATCCCTGGGTTAGTCTTTATCTCTTATATTCATCTTTGAGTATTTATCGCTTGCGTTTATTTTGAAGTTGTTATCTTTTGCTTTGGATTTAACATCTGAAGCCCTAAAACCTGATAAACCAAATCTGTGCTTGGATAATGATGAATTATTGTTGAGTTAGATTTTGTGTTTTCGTGTTACAATCCATGTGGATACGATACTCTGCTTACTTTATACTTGCGAGTTTTTCGTGTTAGAAAAGTGAGCGATCACCAGCATATCTCGCCGTGCATCCGGCGTTTGGTCTCCGTCTGACGCTGGGCTCAACTCACAGTTCATTCCAGAGAGCCCTCGCGTCGCCGCCGGCCCATCCGGTGCGGGTGTTATTTTTGGGCCCAACCAATGTGTTTCGTGGGCTTTTCAGGGCTTTATTTAAAGGATGCTCGCCGCTTTTCGAATTACACATTCTCACGCACGATTTTTCTTCTTTTCTTTCTCCTTTCTTTTCCTTTTCCTTTCCATTTAATTATTGTGCATTTGGATTAACAATTGGATTGTGCGATTACGGATTTTGGAAGGCAATTTATCTATGAATGGTTTGTAAGTTTTTTCGTTTCACTATGTCTATGTAATTGTTATGGGATAATTTCTACTATGAGATGAATTACCGATTTGTTGAGAAATAAATGTTGGATTGTTCTTATCTTAAATCGTGATTAATTGTGTTGATGATTTGTAATTTTCTTATCCATATAAATTGTTTATTTCATGATCTTCATACATGATGTTCGAGAGAATAGTGTAGGTTGATTATGTGCTTATGTTTGATTATGAAGTAATGCGAGAGCATATTTATGTTAATTATAAGTTTGACAACGAACGTGATCGAGAGATTGATTTGTTGTTGAGTAATTAATATATGTGGATAGGGTTTTTGTTATCGTGTGCATTTGTATTTAAATATCCTTCGTAGTTGATGGCGGTTTGATTGAGAGATCTCCCTCCATTATGTTCGAGTCTAACATTGACGTGGTCGAGAGATTAGTTAGTGTTGAAACACTTGGTGAGAGGCATGGGTGTTTTATGCATTGTGTACCGGTTCTTGATTCATTAATAGCGAAGATAGATTTAAACCACCGTCTCCAATTCCGTATATCTGCCAATTCCTCTTGTTATCCAAGTGCATCCTTTTTACCTGCTTTATTTTATTTTGTGCTTTCGTCCATTCTGTGACAGACCCCTTTATTTTAAGACGTTAGTATTTCTTTTCTGTTTTTGTGTTTGACATAGCCCTGTTAAACCTTCCTCGAGAGATTCGACTTGGGTCGACTTTACCGCTCTAAAAAGACCTCGTACAATTGCGAGCGACTTAAAAAAACAATTTGGTCGGAACAGGTGGCATTCCTTGTGGTGGGTCGTGGCTCCTCCTTCGGGATATTTTGGTTTATCTTCAGATCCACCATATTGAGGTTAACAAATAATTTTGCTAACTTCTGCAACTCGTTTAATTTTACTCTTTCAGAGGTATCCATTCTCCATTTTCAAGAGTCGAATTATTCTCTCGGATCGAGCTTCCATGGATGAAAACTGGTCCCTTCCCTCCCCCCCCAACGTATGTTTTTCGACAATTTTGTGGCATGCATCTCTTCTAAGCTATCAACTTTCTTACGATACTCGCGGTAGGATGCGAATCTCCTCCCATCGCATAGATATCCCGCATGCAGTACACCATATAGGTTATTACCGTTAATGCTGCACCGTCTTCTAGATCTATCTTAACTCCATCGAATTTGAGGAATCCAGTGTAATTTTCTTGAAACTTAGAGCAAATGTTGCTCCTTTGTCTTTTGACTCCATCAACCGTGTGGTGGATGGGTGTTGTTCTTGATGATTCTCAATGCCTCTAAGAGTTGGGCGTTAACGATAAGTCTCTCTTCCGTTATCCGTATATATGTGTGGAATGCTCGGATGACCTCTGGTATCTGATTGTTCTGAATGCTTTGTTCAAAACTTCTTTCATAAAATCTAAACATTTTTCTTAGACGTTCTTGTTTGTTTTCCAATTTTTGGAAACAAAACCTGCATGCGCATCTCGGACAAACGCCCAGATCCATAATTTTCATAGGTCTCCTCCATTAGGATAACACTTAAAAGATTAAATATTTTATATTTCCTCAATAAAACCTAGACTCTGATACCATTTTAGAAGCATAAGCGTAGCATCATAGCAAATAAAGTGTAGAAAATGGAATTGTTCTTTTTTCTTTAGAAGCTAAGAATCCGATCGATCAAATTTCCGATCGGATTCCTAATCGGATTTCAATCATGGAGTCCAGTCAATCGGATTCTTTGCATGTACAAGGCTACATGAGGGTGAATTGGTAAATCTTCCTTATTTTACATGTTTTTACAAGATTTTGGTAAATCCCTACACATCTTATGAAATTTGTGTAGTTTAAATCATTCCTTTTCATTTTACACATGCTGATAAATGTGTGCTTCAGTATTTTATATACATTACGTGTTACGCTTATATTTGTATAATGCCGCTATGGCTAATGACTCCATTTTTATAATATTATTATGGAATTACTTTATTGTGTTTTGCTAAGCATCGACCCTTAATTCAGATTGGATCTTCGATAATTAAAATTTAATTAAATTTTAATTGTGGATCACTAAGTAGTAGTTATTGATTATTAAAATTTAATCATAAATTAATAAATTCTAATTAAGATCTTCATTAATTTTTAATGAAGTAATAATTAACAATCAATTAAGATTTGCGGATGTCCGCACTCTACACATTTATCTCCTCAAAAGGAAGAAAGAATAAGTAGAGATCAATAAGGACTGAAAATATTAGCTTAATTTCACTGCGAGTGCAAGATCGTAACATAGATCTAGAAGTTTTTATTTCAGATATTCATTTAATTAATTGAACTAAAATTCTGCAAAGTCAGTCAAAAAGAATTTAAATTTTCAATGGACGTAATCTATACTGCGTCGTATAAGAAACAAAATACTCCCTCCGTCCCGTCCAAGACGGCTCATTTCTTTTCGGCATAGTTATTTAGGAGAAGGGATAAAGTAGTTAAAGTGATAAAAAGTAGGTAGGACCCACAACTTTTGAAGAGTTAATTATTTCCTAAAAATGAAACAGGTCATCTTGGGTGGGACAACCCAAAATGGAATACAGGTCATCTTGGGTTGGACGGAGGAGTACTAATTGTTGTTAAACTGTAATCTATACTGCGTCGTATATTGTATTAACCGTAGTAACTACCATTATCTAATATTTGTAAATGAATACATACAATTTACTAAATATGTCGCATCTGTAAGGCTTAAATTTTGAAATCAATCGAACAGAGAGAAGTATCAGGTGAGTGAGCTTGTGATTTGGAATACATTCTACTCAAGTGTTAGAGGGTGTTTGGCTGAGCTTATAAGCTCCCCAAAAATAGCTTATAAGCTGTTTTTTAAGTTTGAAAAACGGTTTATAAATTGTTTTGGGGAGCTTATAAGCTCAACCAAATACTCTCTTAGAACAATGTATGATATTTTATCTGCATATATGTGTGTGTTTAGATATTCGTGTTGGAAAAATCTTAATTGGACTTACATATGTTAAATTAAATATGCATAGCTGTCTTTTAGTGATCCAATTAAAGTGGTCTATTAAGGAAATATTATGGATTAAAAGGATATTAATTAATCATGGAATTAATTGTGTAGATACCATAAAGAGATTTGTATTTTGTTGAGAGGCCAAATTGCAAATCTAGTTTTAATTACTTATTAAATAAGTAGGGTTATGGTCCCCAAACGACGTAGAGTGAAAATACGAATCTGATTTCTTCGCGCGTTTATCTGAAACCCTAAAGAAATCTTGTTCGTTTGGAAGATCCATACGACCACAATCAAGATTCAAGATTTCTATATGGATTCAGGTACGCTTCCACTTTGGTTATGATTTTCTCGGATTATCAATATAGAGTTATGAATTCTAGGGTATAAATTGATAATTGAATACCCTATTATGTATATAAAATTTCTAACAAGTGGTATCAGAGCTTCTCTAGACATGATTATCCGAGAATTATGAATTGCAATCGGCAGTTATTATTATTATTTTATTTGGATTAAGCGCCGAAAATATCAAACATATTTGCTGGGTTTGTTTATTTGATTAATCATCAATATGTTTACTGAATCGTTCTCTTATTACTGTCGAGAAGTTCAATGGTTTCAATTATGTCATGGATATGCATGATTTGAAAGGTTGAATTAATTAGTTGATTTCGATATACGTGATGTGGTTTCATTAATTAGTCTACAACACATTTACTGAAATCAGTTTTTATTCCACACGTTTATCAAGGAATTGGATTGTGTGCAGAATTATGGTCACAGTTATTATTTGTTGATTCAGTTTAATGAATGGATTCATGAATTGCGTATTTTTTTTAATATATTAATATATGGACTTAGTTGTTTTTTGTGGAAAAGTTTAATGATACGGATCTTGATTTTGCTGATATGGATTTTGCTGATATGGATGAATTTGAATTCTTAGTTATCTCATTCCCCACATTACAGTTCAAAGATTGATCATTTAATTTTAAATTTGTTTGATACATCTCATGTTCTTATTTGATTTATTAATATTTGAGATAAATAAATTGAAATAAGATGTCGCCACAGTGACCTCTCTTGTAAAAATTTATTTATTAAGAATATTAAGATGGTTGTTTGAATGTATATTAATGCGGGTATTAGCCGGCCTACAGGAAGGTTAATGCTTGGCTGAATTTCATAAACACTTGTGGTGGTAAATATGTGACAATTTTATGGCAATCCATGTGAATAATTTGTCATTCCACAGGATGGCAATTGTTTGTGAGGACTTATTGTCGATTTGATCACTACAGAGGGACCTATTTATAAGTTAATATTATTGTCCACGAGACTTGATATTAATGTTATGCGGGTTTCTCGAGATGTTATCTTCTTATTTGAATTTTATGATTAATTGTGGTTTAATTATGTGAGCATAAAGTCGATTTTGTTTTTGTTCTATGTTCAACTATGATGTCTGCTACTTCTATATCTACTAATACCAACAACATTCCCATGCTTAATGGGTCAAACTTCAAGGATTGGAAAGAAAATGTTTTGATCATTTTGGGTTGCATGGATCTAGACTACGCGCTAAGAGTTGAAAAACCCGCTTCTCTGACGGATGCAAGTTCACGAGGAAAAACGGAACTTTGAGAAATGGGATCGCTCAAATCGCGTTAGTCTAATGATCATTAAGCGGCATTCCGAAGCCTTCGAGGCACGACTTCGATGAAATTACTACGACCGGTGAGTACCTTGCAGAGATTGAAAACGTTTTGTAAAAAAGCGATAAGGCCGAGACAATGCACGCTTTTAGCTAACTTGATCTCACTAAAGTATAAAGCGAGGAAACATAAGGAGTACATATTACGGATATCTCACATTGCTTCAAAGCTAAAGGCACTAAAGCTCGAGGTGTCGATGACTTACTCGTGCATTTAGTTTTGATATCTCTTCTGCACAATTCGGTCGATTTAAGGTCGGTTATAAGCGCAAAGGAGAAGTGGACTCTTAATGAGCTCATTTCATATTGTGTGCAAGAAGAAGAAAGGCTGAAGCATGACAGAACTGAAATTGCTCAACTGGCTAGTAATTCTAAAGACGAGGGCAAAAGAAAATTTGATGTTGGGAAAGCTGCTAAAGTTGATGGTCCACCACAAAAGAAACAAAATGCTGAAAATTCAGATTCTAAAGGTTGTTTCTTTTGTGGCAATGAAGAAAGATTGTACCAAATATCGTGCTTGGCACGTAAAGAAAGGTACATTTCTTACTCTGGTCTGTTCTGAAGTCAATTTAGCTTCAGTACCTAGAAACACTTGGTGGTTAGATTCTGGTGCAACTACTCACATAAGTGTTTCAATGCAGGGTTGCCTGAGCTATCGAAAGCCAACTGATGGTGAAAGATACATCTATGTAGGAGATGGCAAATCAGTGGAAGTGGAGGCAATTAGGCATTTTAGATTGTTGTTAAGAACCGGATATTTTTTAGATTTGAAAGACACTTTTATTGACCGTCATTTAGACGGAATTTGGTTTCTATTTCCTTATTTGGACAAATATGGTTATTCTTGTTCATTTGGAAATTTCGAAGTTTTGTCTTTCATTAAATTCCAATATAGTTGGTGGTGGTTCATTAAATGTCTATGACAATCTATATATGCTTGATATTGTACCTTCATATAATGAATCCTTGCATGTTGAATCAACAGGTACTAAGCGAAAAATAAGTAAACAAAATTGACAAAATTATGGCATAAGCGTTTAGGTCATATCTCAAAACCGTAATTGAGAGACTTGTGTCGATGGTATATTGGATGCACTTGATTTTCAGACCTTGATGTTTGTGTCGAGTGTATCAAAGGAAAAGCAGACCAAAATAAAGAGATTGGGTGCCAACAAAGCTACGACGTCTTACAATTGATACATACGGATATATGTGGGCCATTTCCTAAGGCTTCTTGGAATGGTCAACGATATTTATATCTTTATAGATGATTACTCACGATTTGGGTACCTATATCTAATTCATGAAAAGGCACTGGACATGTTCAAAATTTTTAAGGCTGAAGTTGAGAATCAACTCAACAAAAGAATTAAAGCGTCACGATCCGACCGTGGAGGTGAGTACTATGGCGATATGATGGTTCAGGAGAACAACGTCCGTGGCCTTTGCTCTCTTCCTAGAGGAATGTGGAATTGTCCCATAGTACACCATGCCGGGAACACCTAGCATGAATGGTGTTGCTGAAAGACGAAACAAAACTCTAAAGGACATGGTGAGAAGTATGATTAGTCATTCGTCTCTACCAGAATCACTCTGGGGAGAAGCACTAGAGACTGCATCTTATATTCTCAACAGGGTACCAACTAAAGCAGCTGCTAAAACACCTTATAAACTTTGGAATGGACAAAAGCCTAGTCTAAATGATTTGCATGTATGGGGATGTCCAGCTGAGGCTATGCCTTATAAGCCAAATGAAAAGAAACTGGACTCCAAAACAATTAGCAGTTATTTTATTGGTTACCCAAAGAGATCAAAGGGTTTCAAGTTTTACGATCCCACTAGAAAAATCATTTTTGAGACGGGAACTGCGGTATTTTTTGAGGATGTTGAGCTTTAGGGAGAAATAAAGTTAGAGACATTACCTTTGAGGAGGATTCAATTTCGACTCCTACTATCGCTTCTAGTAGCGTGCGTGCTTTTATTCTGCTGTTACGAGAAGCGATTCGTAACCTCAACAGGATGATGTTGAAAATATCCCCACTCTGAATGATCAAGTTATCCAAGAAGATCAAACTCCGGTTGATCAAGTTATTCAACAAGATCAAACTCTGGTTGATCAAGTCATTCAACAAGATCAAACTCAACAACCTCAAGAGCCAATGCAATTAAGAAGATCCACTAGAGAGAGGAGAAATGCCATTCCGAATGATTACGAAGTATATCTTCAGGAATGTGAGAAAAATAATAGATTGATGATAAATGATCCTATCAATTATCAGCAAGCCATGCAATCTCCAAACTCTGAAATGTGGAATAATGCTTTGATTGAGGAGTACGAGTCAATGTTAGAAAATGATGTATGGGATATCGTTCCATTACCTCCAGGTGTGAAACCTATTGGTTGCAAATGGATTTTTAAAATCAAGAGGGATTCAGAGGTAATGTGGAGCGATATAGGGCTCGTCTTGTAGCAAAGGTTATACTCGAAAGGAAGGCATTGATTTCAAAGAGACTTTCTCCGGTTTCCTCGAAAGACTCTTTGAGAACAATTATGGCATTGGTTGTACATTTTGATCTTGAGTTACATCAGATGGATGTGAAAACAGCGTTTCTCCATGGTGACATTGAAGAAACAATTTATATGGAGCAACGAGAAAACTTTGTGGTTGGAGACCCAAAGACTATGGTTTGCAAATTAAAGAAATCCATCTATGGACTCAAGCAAGCTTTCGTCAATGGTACCACAAATTTCATCGGTAGTAGTCTCGTTCGGATTTGAGGCTAATATTGCGATGATTGTGTGTACCAAAAGTTAATGGGAGTAAGTGTATTTTTACGGTTTTATATGTGGATGACATTTTGCTTTCAAATGACAAAGGATTGCACGAAACCGGGATTTCTATCAAAGAATTTTAAGATGAAAGATCTTGGGAAGCTTCTTTGTATTAGAAATCCAAATACATCGAGAACGTTCTCGAGGTATTCTTGGATTATCACAAAAGGGTATATTGAAAAAGTGCTACAAAGATTTGGCATGCGAATTGCAAACCAATTGATAACCCTATAGCTAAAGGAGACAAGTTTAGTCTCAATCGGTGTCCTAAAATCATCCGAAATTAAGGAAATGGAAAAGATCCCATATGCTTGGTTGTTGGGAGTCTAATGTATGCTCAGTCCGCACAAGGCCGATATAGCATTTGTTGTTGGTATGTTGGCGAGATATTTAAGTAACCACGGTATGGATCATTGGAAAGCGACCAAACGGGTTTGAGGTATTTGCAAAGAACAAAAGACTTCATGCTTACATACGTAAAATCGGATCGGTGAGATCATTGGGTATTCGATTACGATTTTCTTTGGATGCCAAGATAGTAGAAGATCTACTTGTTACGTTTTCCTATTGGTGGGAGCCATTTCATGGAGAAGTGCTAAGCGGACACTTGTAGCACCTTCTACCATGGCAATGAATTCGTGGCATGTTATGAGGCATCCGGTCGAGGAATATGGTTGCAAAATCTTGTCACTAGTCATGCGCATTGTTGGAAATATTGAAATACCAATAAAGTTATATTGTGACAATAACTTTCAGCGACTATATTCCAACAACAACAGAGTTCTACTAAGTCAAAGCACATTGACATTAAGTACACGGTTGTGAAGGAAAGAGTACAGAGTGGTCGGATTGCTATAGAGCATATAGGGACGAGACTCGATGATTGCGGATCCGCTAACAGCGGATTGACACAAGGTCTTTCATGGGCACACTTGCTCATATGGGTGTGTTATTGTTTGTGATACTTTGGTTTAGTGGGAGTCCGTAATATATTAATGCTTTATAGTTTATTTTGGAATCATTTTGAGTATTTTGGTATTTTAAATACAGACATAAAGTAATTGATTATTGCACTCTTTCATTTTATTTATTATTATTGATCTCATCGAGGAATAAGGTGGACCAATTGGAAATAGATATGTTAGATCACATTGCATATAATATCGATGCTACGATCTATGATTGATCTATGTCATTTGATTATATTAGTATTCGTGATTCTTGATGGGTCTAGTCACGCTTAAAGTGATTATGGCCTCTTTAGTCCTATACCAATATGATCAATGGACGAGATTGTGAGAATATCCTTATATGTGATGAAGAAAGTTTGAGCTCATAAGGTGATGCGTGTTTGTTCGGTAACATATGTAGTCCAAGTGGGAGATTGTTGGAAAAATCTTAATTGGACTTACATATGTTAAATTAAATATGCATAGCTGTCTTTTAGTGATCCAATTAAAGTGGTCTATTAAGGAAATATTATGGATTAAAAGGATATTAATTAATCATGGAATTAATTGTGTAGATACCATAAAGAGATTTGTATTTTGTTGAGGGACCAAATTACAAATCTAGTTTTAATTACTTATTAAATAAGTAGGGTTATGGTCCCCAAACGACAAGAGAGAAAATACAGAATCTGCATTCTTCGCTGCGTTTCATCTGAAACCCTAAAGAAATATCTGTTCGTTTGGAAGATCCATACAACCACAATCAAGATTCAAGATTTATATGGATTCAAAAGGCTCGCTTTGGTTATGATTTTCTCGGATTATCGATATAGAGTTATGAATTCTAGGCTATAAATTGATAATTGGATACCTATTATGTATATAAAATTTCTAACAATTCACAAGACACACACATATATATATATATATAATTATGACAAAAAATATATTTTGTTATCTAAAATTACTTAAAATTGATATACTAACTTTTATGACGTATTAAATATAATATATAGGTTATTTTAATTTTTAACATTTGCGCACCGAACATTTAGCTAGCTTCTTATCCAAGGTGACACACTATCGCCCTCCCACCTGTCAAAAGCCAAATATTTATCTACCCCCAAGAGGGAGAGAACTTGAGAAAAAGACAGACTAGTAGAAGACCGGGAATTTATCTTTCATTACGTAAGAGCACGCGTAATCACTTTTAGATGTTTTTTTTTTCTTTTTATTTCATAGGGAATCGTGTATTAATTAAATCCATGTTGTTGTTCAATATGACATTTACCACATCATATAGGTACATCAACTATACTTAGAAAACCCTATTTAATACTTCCTCATCCGTCCATCAAAAACATGCATTTAATTTCTTTTCGATCCGTCCATTAAAAATGTGCACTTTCATTTTTTAGAAACACCAACTTTATATTTTTACCCTCAACTTATCCACTTATTTACAAAAAAACACTCATGGGCCATCTTTTTACACTCACAATCCATTAATATATTCATTTATTATCCTAATGACACACCTTTTTATACACATTTACTTTACACTCATTATAATTTTCTTAAAACCCGTGCCACCAAAATCGATGCACGTTTTTTATGGACGGAGAGAGTATGATATTTACCACTATCTTCAGTGCACTGGTAAACATCTCGTTTCTATTCAATAGGATATTTATCACACAACATATATAAACCAACTATACTTGAAAAATCATGTTCAATAGGACATTTATCACACAACACAGGTATGCCATGTTTGAAAAAACAGATGTGATAGGTTTAGACCTATATAAACGTTAATGAGGTGCGTGACCTTTTTACTACACTAATCCACTTTACTACTAGGTTGTTTGGACAAAAAAGAAGAAGAAAATATAAATAATTTAGATGATTTCTTTTAGATTTTCAATTAATTCACCAAAGATTTATGGATTTTCAGCTAAAAGGAACACGACTTTCCAAGGGCTTCATAACTATGTCAGAGCAACTTCCAAATTGCTTTGGTTGGATTTCGCTATCTCAAAATATAGTGTATTTTTTTTATTTTGTTAGTGCTAGTAAATATCATTATAAATTACGAGGTCATTAATATACATGTGCATGGGTGATGCACACAGATAAAAGATACGACTACTATTACAAAATTTGGTAAGCAAATTACAAAGCAACTTTTTGCTAAGCTAAACTGAAATTGAATGGAGCAGTCCGTCAGACACAGTAATTGTTACTCTTCTGTTTAGAGTTTTCACTTTTTTCACAAATATTAATATATTTAAATAATATAACTTAAATATTATCTACCCATTTAGTGGCTATTTCATTTTGTATAGAGAGAGAGAGAGAGAGATGCTAAACTCCACATTTTCTACTTGTAGTCAAAGGTTTACTTTAACAAAAAAAAATCACTACTGAATTGATCTTTGTAAGAACGTGAATAGTGCACCAAGATATTCAGAGTCAATATAACTATGCTTAAAATCATTATTATTTTATAGCTTTATGGATCAAACTTGGAAGTACATTGATTAGTTTGATAGCATGAATCATTTCGTACAAATAGTTATAATTTAGACTATTTGGATGTATTTGTCCGTAAGACGTGATTGATGACAGCTAGGATTTAATATTTTATGCATTGAATCCCAAAGACCCAGTCTTTAGCTAAAGAAAACAAACAACAAACAAAAAACAAAATTCACAGCATTTCCAGGTTTCCGTATATACAACAAACACCGTATAAGTGCACAACCAAATAAGACAAGGCATAAAATAGATCCCGCCAATAAATAATTAAACCATAAAATACAAAATACAAATCCAACAAAAAAAGAAAATGAAAATAAACATTTTCAATTTTCAAATGTACGGAAATACACTACTCGACTTTCTCCACTTATCTAAATTCTCGTTCGATTTGGCTCCGCCTCTGTTCGTAAAACACGAAGCGACGGATTGAACGATGAAATCAAACATCCTCCTCTTCACCGACCGCCTCTTCGCCGGAAAAACACTCCCTTTCTTGGCCTTGAATCGCGTCGCAGCCGCCGGCGCACCGTCAGCTCCGCCGCCGCCATCAGCTGCCATCGCCTTGTGTTATTTCGAGTGATGATGCTAGTGTCATTCGAGTGAGAATTTATAGGGGAATTTCAGAATATGGAAAGAAACTTAGAATGAAAGGTTTCTAGAATAGGTCGAATGACACGTGTCCTTCAACTACAGCAGGCCGCGTACAATTCTTTGTCTGAACCATAATATACAGCTGGACTATCAATTAATTTTAAAAAATCACTCAACAGCTTTTGTAAGATTAGTCTCAGTTTTTTGGTTCTATTTTTAGATCGATTCATTTTTATTTTATTTTCTTAATGGTGGATGATGTCCAAATTTGGAGTTCAGTCACAACTCTTCCAGGTGAAATCCTAACAGGCTAAACTCAAAAATTTGTGTCAATTTAGATGTATAATATATTCATTTTAATTATAATTAAAATCAAATTAGAGTCATCGATTTTCAGTTAAGATTTATTAATATTTAGTTAGTGTTTATTAATTTATAAATAAGATTTATAAATTACAATTAAAATTTAATTAATTTGATGCTCAAATGTTCGGAAAGTGCCTCAAAACTATATTTAAAAAAAAAATCAAAACTTAATCATTTATCTAACACATATGACACTTTGTACTCGGATAAGGTTTAAAAATGGATGATAGTAAACTTTTGGTCAAAGTATACTTAAAAATTTGATATATACATCATATTATTATATGATTATACTTGAAGGGTTGATTGTAAGAAATAACACAATATTTCCTAAAGTTTTGAAATATTAAAATATACAACAAAGTATTTTAATTATTTTGTAATTAGAAAAAAAAAATTAGTTTTTCAACAAACTTTATCCAATATATATCCTAAATGACTTTGTTTTACTTACACAACAATTTATTTTTATTACATATTATAACTATATGAAAAAGTGATATTATAATTGCAATGTTTTAAAGGTAGTATGAAAACTATAAATTTTGATAAAAAAAATTGTATTATTTTGAAAGATCAACTCTATTTTGAATTAGGAATTCATAACGGCGTTGTAATGCTGTGGTATCATTTGTATAGATGATATTAATATGCTAAAAACAAAGCTAAAAATACAAATTTACATGTAATTAATTACTTGTTGTAATAGTTAACACACAGAAATAAATGCAATCACAATAGTGGCAATGGAAGGATAGCAAAGGTGCTAGGTGCAAGTCAAAGTTGAATTACAAGTTGCAAGTGAATCTATTCTACAGATTTTGTAGTCCAGCCTGGACTTATCAATGATTCATAACAGTTTCCTAAGCTTCAGGAAATTCATATTACTAGAGATTTTGATTCCTCCACCACGCAAGGCAAATGATAATTTCTCTTTATTTCACCGGGTAAAATTATTATTTTTCTAGAGAAACAAAAATAATGTTTTTCAATTGTCATACTGTAGAAATAAATTCGAATATGGTATCACTCGCAAATTACAATTCTTGGGAAAATTATGTAACATTTTGTGTTTTGATTAGATATTAAAATCATCTAGATGGTTGACCTGTTGATATAACATGGTGTTGCTTACATGTTAGAGAGCGAATTTTTATTATTTACAGGTTTCAGTAGAAGAACCATCAGTATGATTTATCCAATACTGAAGAGTAAAGAAACAGTACTGAAGTCGATCGTATTAATAAAAGCATTAGTACAATGCTACTAAAGAAACAGGGACATAATGCTACTAAAGACAGAAGAACAACAACACTACTAAAGATAGATGGACAAAAAAGTCAAGAGAATGATCAAGTGTCATTTTAGTAGAAGAAGACAATAAGCTATTGAACAGTAACTGTTTGGTGTCAATTTGGTTGTCTTGCTGAAGGGTTTTAGTTTCGATTGTTGATCTTTTTATTAATTTATTAACATAAATTTCTTTGTGATTTAATTCTAAGATCTTATTATTGTTCTCGGCTTGATGTAGGGAATTATTTTGAGCAAGAATCCGGAGCTCGTGGCTCATCGTGAAAGCGAACACCCACACCCGTCCGCAAAGAATGGTGCACACACCGCGCAACGCGAATTCAGTGCACTCGCACCGTGCAACGCACGATCATCACCCGCCACACCCGCACGCCCTCGTGCGCCCGCTCGCCCTGCGAGCGTCCTCTCACCCGTCGCGCCCGCTTGCGCGTTCCCTCATCTTGATCCGGCGCTCACCTTTGAAATAGAAGCACTCGCACGACGAGCGCTCGTTCACAACCGGCGCTCACCTGAATTTTACGCGCATCGCGCTCGCTCAGCATGCAACCGGAGTTCACTCATTCGATATATTTAAACGTCGCGCACGCTGAGTTAGGGTTCGTCAGATTTTTATTCCGATTTTTAGTTTTAGTTTATTTCTGGGGGCAGACGAGAGACACGAGAGATGACAGACGAGACACGATTCTCATTTTTCTTCTTCATTCATTCATTTTGATTTGCGCACCATAGATTGTTAGCTCGATTAGATTCGGATTCAAAGTTAGTTTCGGATTATTGTTTTTCCTATTGGTATTATCTTTCCTTTGTATTCTATAATTTACGATTCACGAAGTTTGATATTGGATTATTATTATTGTGTTGAATCTTTCTCTATCGCATTTTACTGTTTATTTATGAAGTTGGTTTCGAGTTATTGTTAAAGTGTGAATCAATTATTACTTGATCCTTTTATCGTTGTTAAGTTTTGTGCTTTGCTATTGGATTGGAGTTTATATTTTAGGTGAATTTGCTTAGGTTATTTTTGTTGGTGATTGATGGAATTGGTTTAGTTTTGTTCAACGCTTTTAGCTACCCGTATTCGTGTTTTCTTTAGGTATCAACTAGGGATTGACAACCCCTAGCTAGGATTGCTTTTGCTTAAATTTACTTTTCCGTATTTCAATTCTGTTTGTTCCAAAAACCCCTTTGGTATTAGAGTGTTTAGGATTTACCGTTTTTTGTGTGACACGAACATTAAGCCTTGTTAAGTTTTCCTTGAGAGACGAATTGGGTTAACTTTCCCACTATGATTACCTTATTCGATTATGAGTCAATTAAGAGTGTACTTTTAGTTGAAACAAATTTTGGCGCTGTTGCCGGGGAAAACTTTAGACGTATTGTTTGTGTTGATTGTTTTCTGTGTTTCTTTTCGTTATTTTGTTATACTCTAGTTGTGTGTGATCTGTTTTGTTTGAGTGTTGTGTATGTTAGGTCGCTGCAGTCTCAATAGAGCGCTTGCTACCCCGTTGGACATCACTCGTAAGCTTAAGAGATCGCTTCTCCCGAAACTGGAGGAATATTGTGCCACTACTGACAGTGGTAAACAGTTAGAGCTGGTAATCAGAGATAATCTTTCCTTTGAGAAGACACCCCGCTGAGAGAAATGGGTGAAAATGCACGAGTTCTGCGTCATTTCTATAGACTGGTGATTGGGGCTACTACTTTCTCCATTGTACTTGGACCAGCAGCCCGTGATTATGAGCTCAAGCCGAATCACTTCTCACTCATGCCTACATTTCATGGGCTTTCTAGTGAGGATGCTTTGGGATTCATCAGGGAATTTTGTTCGGTGTTGCAGTCATTCCCGCTGGGATGACTAACTGAGGACCAGCTGAAGATGCATTGCTTCCCGTATACACTGAAAGATAGGGCAAAGTCCTAGTTTCTGGCACTCCCCGCCAACTCTCTACAGAATTGGAATGCCGTGGTAGACAAGTTTATGACTAAATACTACCCAAATAATAAGAGTCGGGAGTTGAGGTCACAGATCATGACCTTTAATCAGACGTCAGACGAGCCATTCCATGAAGCTTGGGAACGGTTCAAGGACTTATTGCAGAAGTGCCCTTACCATGAATTTACAGATGAGATACTTTACCATTTTTTCTATGACGGGTTGACGCAGAGTTTTCAGTACATGGTGGACAATACTGCAGATGGAGATATTGGTTCTCGAACTGCAGCAGATATTGTTGATATTTTTGAGGCTATGACTGCTACTTCACAGCAGAAATCTAGTCGAGGTGGACGAGCCAAAGCACATGTCGTCACTCCTTCTTTCGACATGAATAGGCAAGTGGTTAAGCTACTGATGGAGGTGCAAGAGCTTAAGATGAGAAAGCCAGATCCATCAACCCAGCACCAGGAAATCACAGAACCTTGTGGAATCTACAATGAACCCGGGCATAATGTTGATACGTGCCCCAAGATGAGAGAGCATACCTTGAGCGAAGCTTATGCTATGCTATGAGGATTTCAACCCCGACAGCTGTTCGAGCCTAATCAGCAACAGTTTAACGTGGGATGGAGGAATCGGAATCAAGGAAGAGTTCAAATCGAATGCCCCATACCGAAGATCTCAACAAGAGTAGCAGTTTCAATGGCAGATGACTATCACAACAATGAAGCATCCCCAGCAAAGGCAGCTTGTAACGACCGACTTTCAATTGTGGTGACCTGAGCATCAACACGAGTCTTCGATTGTGCTTTTTCCTCACACACACTCCCAAGAAAACTTCCGAAGTCACCCATCCCACAATTGCTCCAAACCAAGCACGCTTAACTTTAGAGTTTTATGAGATAAACTCCCAAAAGAAGATGCATCTTGTTGGTATGAGTAGCACATATCAACTCCTTTAAGCTCTCCTCAAATATGCAGTCCCATACCTGCATATTCTTGAAATCTCTCTCATTCCGGTGCGTTTCGGTTCATTCATGTACCCCTCCGCTTTGAAGCCTTAATCGGAGCCGCTCTTTGTCCATGCCTCTGCACCGGCGATCACTCCGTACTTCTGCCACGGGCATCACATGCCCATCAGCTTCCGCTTGGTTCGTCCCCAAACCACACTGTACTGGGAGAGGTTCGGCTCTGATACCATCTGTAACGACCCGACTTTCGGATTGACGGCTGACCCCACAGACCAACACGAGTCTTTTCAGTGTGCTTTGTCCTCACTCACACACTCCCTGAGAAAACTTCATAGGGGATCACCTATCCCACAATTGCTCCAAGCCAAACACGCTTAACTTTAGAGTTTTTATGAAATGAACTCCCGAAAAGAAGATGCATCTTGTTGGTATGAGTAGCACATATCAAATTCTTTAAGCTCTCCTCAAATATGCAGTCCCATACTCATTCCGGTGAGTTTCGGTTCATTCATGTACCTCTCCACTTTGAAGCCTTAATCAGAGCCACCTTTGTCCATGCCTCTGCACCGGCGATCACTCATACTTTTTCCTCAAGGCGTCAGCGGTTCCCACAAAGAGCAGTTCCCACAACAAAGAACGATGATCAACGAGCACCTCCACCACCACCTCAGAGGTCATCTTGGGAGGATATGTTCGCCCAAAGAATGGATGCTCAAGACTCTACAATTAAGCGTTTAGATACACAAATGGGACAGATTGCTAGCAAGCTTAATGAGCTATTGCAGCAAGGTGCAATGGGGAAACTTCCAAGGCAACCCCATCAGGCTCATACAGTCACTGTTCTAAGGAGTGGCCGGATTGTTGAGAATAAGGTGGGAGAGACATCAGATAAATAGCTACAGTCACAGGAGGTGGAAAATGAGAAAGAGCCTGAGGTCAGACTGCATAAGGCAGTAAATCCTTACATTCCACAGATACCCTTCCCACACCGGTTGAAGAAAGAGAAACAGGACCAGCAATTCAATGAGATCTACAAACTCATGTACAAGGTGAATGTTAATTTGCCTCTGTTGGACATGATCATAAATATGTAGGCCTACGTCAAGTTCTTCAAAAAGCTAGCCTTAAAGAAGAGAAGGTTTGGAGAGTACGAGAAAGTTGTGGTCTCCAAAGCAGCTAATTACATCCTACAGCACCAGTTGTGTCCCAAGCTCCGGGATCTAGGTAGTTTTATTATTAAAATTGCTTTGGGTAATGGTAAGGAAGCTTCTGGCATGCTTGATTTGGAGGCCGGGATTAATCTTATGCCTTATTCAATTTTCAAACAATTAGAATTAGGTGAACTTAAACCCACTCGGATGTGTCTACAGTTAGCTTATAGGTCTGTGAGATATCCCAATGGTATTATTGAGGATGTATTAGTAAAGGTGAGTGAGTTGATAGTACATGTTGACTTCATTGTTTTGGATATTGGTGATGTTAGGGAAGATGTGGAGGAACACACACTTGTTATTGGGAAGCCATTCATGGTCACAACCAACACACTTATAGACGTTAAGAGTGGCACATTAAAAATGGATGTACTTGGTGAATCTGTGTCTTTCTCTGTACGTGATAGTGTGATGTTTCCCTCTGCTAATTTTATTAATGATCGTGCTTTCATAGATACTATTGATCCCTTGGCCGAGAATGTGTTGTTGCAGGATGAGAATGCTCGTATTTACAAGGATAAAGTGAAACAAATTCATGATCGGCGGATAGTTCGCAAGGATTTAAAGTCGGGAATGAAGGTTTTACTTCTATAGTCTCATTTGAAACTTTTCCCCGGAAAGCTCAACTCCAGGTGGAGTGGTCCTTACATCATTGAGGAGGTGTTTCCTTACGGAGCAGTTTTACTTCGCGATCCTAACACCAACGGATCATTTACTGTGAACGAACAACAATTGAAGCCTTACTTTGATCGAGAGGGTCTGGAAGAAGTGGAGAACACCATGCTCATTGATCCTATCTATCTCTGACGTGACTACGTCGTGCTCACGACGTTAAACTGAGTACTACGTGGGAGTTTACCCATGGATTTTTCTATTCTTTTCTTTATCTTTTTGCTTGGTTATATTGTCCCTTTGGTCTATTTGATTGTCTTTGTTTTTATTTTGTTCAGATGTTGGCCGAAAAGTATTGCATATTGTCATCGAGCAATGAGGTGGAGAGTGTGTTGAATTTTTTTGAAATCAGTTGAACCGGCTTTCCGATACACTCCGACGTTCAAAATCTATCCAGAGACCATACCTCAACCGGAGCTCACGGAGAACCGGCACTCAGCATTAGTACAGAAGCAATCCACAACCGACGCTCGAAATTGGATGAAGCTCCTCAACCGGCGCCGGTTTGAACCGACGCCGAAATTAGATAAAGCTCTCGAACCGGCCGGCTTGAACCGGTTCTTGAAATTGGCCTGAATCGACACTCGGCTTCAACCAGCGTTGAGTTGTTCTTTTAAATTAGGGCACTTGTGCCCTAATTTTCATTCCACAACCCATACTCCAGTCTCGCCCCCCTCCTCTCCAGAATCGATGCTTACATCCATCGCTCCACCATCCGTCATCTGTTGCCGCCGCCACCAGTCATTCTCCAGTGCCCACTCAACCTACATCCGACGCTCGGTCGACGCTTCACCCGCTTGCCTTCAGTCCAGTAGCTCGCTCCCCACGCACAGCGGTGCTCGTCCACTCGCCTCGCCCACACATCCGACACTCGTTCGGTGCTGTTTGTTCCGAACTCTCGACTAGCACTCGTTCGTGCCCACTCTTCCTCGCTTAGCCGCCTCGCCTCACTCGCCAGCCCGTCCGCCACCGCACGCCCACACACGGCGCTTCGCACACGCCGATTGGCCATTGCTCATTCACACCTGGACTTTCGAGGCCCTCGTCTCGCCTGCTTCGCTCGCCGCCACGCCCAACCTCTCCTCGCCCTTACATCGTGCACCCATTCCGACCAAGCCCCATCCCTAACCGGTATCCCGTTCACAATGGTTCGCACAAAGAATCCACTCGCTGCTTTTTCTAAAAGAGCAAGAATAGACGCGGGCCCTTCGGGATCCAGTGAGATACCCGATGATTTACGGGAGAACTACTATGCTCATTTCCCAATTTATGCACCACAAGAAGGTATTTTCTTCCAGTTGTCTGTTCCAAGGAGGTTAGTCACCCACGTTCTTATGATTGGAATATTTTGGCTTCTTTGGGTGTTGATGCAACTGTGAAACGTTATCTGAAATTGTGGGGTTTACTTGATTTTGGAATGAGGGAACCGGAGAATGGTATCAAGTCATTACTTAGGAATTTTTGTGTGTCTCTTGAGATTAATCCTAATTTTAAATCATCTTATTGTCGGATGAGGGGAATAGATATGCTCTAACCCCTAAGGTTATGCAAGAGGCCTTTAGTTTTCACACTAGTGGACTTTCTGATATACCAAATGATTTTCCTCAGGCTGAAACGTGGAAAATTCTAACTGATTTTGATAACTGGACATCAGCGGGCACTCCTAGTGCCTTTATTAGATCGACCGTTTGTGCCCACAAATTCCTTGCTTATAACCTCACAGGGAAAGATCAGGCTAATAAAGTGAGTGCTCATGAAGTATTCTTCTTGTGGTGTACTGTGAATAACAAGAAGGTTTGTACGGCGCCGTTCTTGTGGCGGCGATTTGATTATATAAGGCGCCACCGTAAGGCGCATCTATCTTTGAGCCAGTATCCTCGGATTTTGGTCAAGTACTTTGGGAGACTATCTGGTGATAATGTTCCATAATCGGGTTCCAATGTCGTTGAAAATTTTCCTATCACGTTCAATGACTTTCGGGTGATAAGATCCTCGACCGACTACATTGCTACCTTATGAGGCACAGCTAGAGCTGGAAAAATAAGCCCGGCCCAAAAAGTCCGCTCGGGGTACCCGGGGTTTAGGCTGGTTTGGGCTTTAAAATTATAAGCCTGAAAAAAATCGGACCTAAAAGCCCTGAAAAAACCCCTGCTCATCAAGCTTCGCAAAAAGCCCGCCCAATTATATATTAAATATGTATTTTATCATGGCAATACAAACAGGACACGGCGCAGCCGGGCACCCACTTTATGTTTTCACTTTTCAAACTTACCTTAAGTTTTGACTTTTTAATTGATTTTTTTCCAAACTCAAACAACACACGCGGACATGAGACAACCTAAAACTAAAATATAAAATCCTAATTCCTAACATCTCTCTCTTCTTTTCTTCTTAGTTCTCAGCGACGCCTCTGTCTCTTTCATCCTATCTCTCTCTCTCTCTTTCTCTCTCTTCTCCTTAGCTTCCCAACTCCCCAATCCAACCCACTCACAAGGGCACACACGCACACAGATTACAGATACATAGTCACACACACACATACACACATAACCTCTGCCTCTATCTTTCTCTCTCTCACTACGATTTAATCCTCATTGTCAACCTACACCATCATGAAATCTCTCATCGACAACGTCGTGTGATGTCAGAGAAACGTGTAGATGGTGGTAAGATTTACTACATCATCCTCCCTTGATTTGTTTTCATTTTCAGTTATAGCTCAACATTTGCTCTCTTATTACAAATACATTTTGGTAATGTAATAATAGTTAGGATTCATTGATTGTGTTAACCCTATAAATAAATAAATCAACATATACCAAATCATACATTAATATATTTTCTTTTATGATTCTTGTTATTACAGCTTTTTGCACATTAGATTAGTCTGTGATAGATTCTTGAAAATAAAAAGAATCTTTATACAATTCACTGCAATATTTGTCCAACGCAATGTAACTAAGCAATTTTTTGCAATTAAAAGTACAAAGTCGATCATTTATGCTTGTTATGATTTTTTATAATCTTATAGGAACAAATATGACTCAAAGTTTGGAGAATATGGATGATGATGTGATGCAATTTGTTGACGAACTAACTCCTACGAGCACTCCAGGTACTACTTCTGCAGTTGACTGTAGTAGTACAATTGACAAGTCTAAGGACAAGATTGCTAGGAAGGATAAGCCTGAACTTTTTGATAGGGAAGCTAAAAAACTGAAGTCTAGTATGTGGAATTTCTTTGAGAAAGTGGGAAAAGCAGATGAAATAGAAAATGCAAATGCAAACATTGTCATAAACTTTTAACTCAGAAAGTCGAGTGGGCACCACTCATCTAAGGCGTCGTATGGATAAATGTGTTAAGGCTCCTAAGTATCATGATGTGAGTACTTTGTTGGATAGTCAAGCTACATTGTTGAGGAAGTGGAAGTTTGATACTAAGGCGTATAGGGATGGATTGGCTAGGGCTATTATTAAGCATGATCTTCCATTCAATTATGCTAGGTATGATGGGATTAATGAACTAAATAAGATTATAAATCCTGAATTCAAACCGGTTTGTAGAAACACTGCAAAAAAGTGATTGTTTGAGAGTGTTTGAATCTGAGAAACAAAAGTTAAAGAGTTTGTTACTTGCTCATTCTGGGCGAATTTGTTTGACATCTGATTGTTGGACTGCTGTGACTACATGAGGTTATCTGAGTGTGACTGCATATTTTATTGATTTAAATTGGAAGTTGCATAGTAAATTACTTTCATTTTGTGAGTTAGACGCATCACATTCAAGTCTTGAATTGTCTTCCAAATTGCTTGGAGTGCTTAAGGATTGGGGGATAGAATCTAAAATATTTTCACTCACTTTGGATATGCAAGTAATAATGATAGCATGGTTAGAATTTTGAAAGATAGGTTGAATTTGCAAGATGGTTTGTTATATCAAGGGGAGTTCTTTCATGTGAGATGTTGTGCACATGTTTTCAACATTATTGTTCAAGAGGGTTTAAAGGCTGTAGATGATGCTCTGAGAAGAATAAGAAACATTGTTAAATATGTTAAGGCGTCAGATGAAAGATTGAGGGAATTTCAAAAGTGTGTAGAAGAGGTGAACTTAAGCAATGTTGGTGGGAGTTTCCTAAGATTGGATGTGTCTACTCGATGGAACTCAACGTTTTTGATGCTTCAAAGTGCTATCAAATATCACCGTACATTCACTAGTTTGATCTACAATGACACAAGTTATAAACATTGTCCGACTAATGGAGGGTGGAAAAGAGCAGAAAGGATCTATTCTTTTTTGGCGCCATTTTACAAGATCACTAATTTGATTTCCGATTCATCCTATCCTACCTCGAGCTTATATTTTAGGTAAATTGCATCCATTGAAATAAAGTTAAATGAATTCTTGGCATCTGAAGATAAGGTGATCAAAGATATGGCAATAAGGATGAAACTCAAGTTCGACAAATATTAGGACTTATATTGTGATACTCTTTCATTCGGAAATATTCTTGACCCAAAGGGGAAAATACTTGCCGTTTGTATCCAAGAAACTTTACCCACTTGAGTATGAGGAGAAGGTGAAGAGAGTCAAGGATTCTTTGTATAAACTCTTTACTGAATATGAACGGCATGGAGTTGCATCAAGCTCAAGTATAACTCCAATAGCAAGTTCGCTATCTATGGTTATTTCTCGTGAAGATATGGATCTAAGTATAATATTGCATTACATACATTAATGTATATATGCGTAAACTTTATTAAATGTCTCTAAATTTTTTGATGTTGTTTACGTTTTATATATATATATATATATATATATATAATTACAGGAGTTTGAAATGCAATTTGTTCAAGAGTCTTGATTTTGGGTAAATCGAATTTGATATCTACTTGGATGAAACCCCGAACCTCTCGATCTGTGAACATTCGGATGCTAGGAATATTGGAAAAAGAATTCTAATCGATTTCCTCGACTTGCAATGATGGCTTCGATATACTAAGTATTACGATCACTACGATTTATACGAATCCACACTTAGCATTGGAGGTCATATCTTGAGCAAATCTGAATTGTTTGCTCCCAGAATGTTCAAGCACTTATTTGTAGTCATAATTGGTTGCATGGTTTTCAATTATTTGATTACATGATTATTTTGAAATATTCTTATTTTTACTTTAAATTTTTGCAATGATCTATTATAACTATTTACATTTTTTTAATCTTCAATGTAGATGGGCAAGATGGAGAAGAGATAAAGTTGTCTATGGAAGATTCAAATGTAGTTGATGTGTAATGAAATTGAGAAATTCTAAGTTGTTTATTGTTTTATTTTGGATTATTTATTATTTTAGATTATGATTGTGGAACTTTAATTTATTTTCCGTTGTAATAGCATATAACTTTGAACTTTTAATTCTATTTTTGTTGATGTTAAATTATTAGTTTCTATATTTAAATCGTTATTTTACATAATTATTTATCTTTACAATAAAATATGCAATTTTACATGTTAAAAAATTGAAAAATTGAAAGATTTTACCCATGAGTGGCCGGGTGGGCTTCAGCCACGTCTGAAAATTTCGGCCGGGCCGCCTACCCCACTACTTTTGCCAGCTCCAGGCACGGCGCAACGTCAAGAGTATATTATGATTAAGCAGCAATGTCCGTCCGGGTCTCATACTAGCATAGCTACACCGATGGAAGAAGATATACCCGAAGATGAGGCCGCCGAAGAAGGAGAGGCGGGAGCACAAGAAGCGCCCTTCTTGACTTACCCCAATACCCATCAGCCCCGCAATGATGCCTTTAGGAATTTTAGGGCTCACTTTTACCCCAGTTTTGGCCAATTTCAGTAGGCTACTTCACAGCAGTTTGGGGACTTTAGCTCCTCCTAGAGTCAGAACTTTGGGGAGTACAGGCAGCAGATGGGTCAGCAATTCACACATTTCAATCAATCAATGACCTAGGGGTTTGGAGAGTTATGTGATGAAGTGTATCAGCGTCTTGATACCCAATCTCGTCAGTTCACCGATTTCAGCCAATCTTCACAGCATGCGTTTGGGGATTTCTGTCAAGATGTCTACCAGGGATTAGACACCCAAGAGCAAAGATCGCCGACCTTCGAGGCGAGTGGGATGCCTGGTCCCTTTCCCACACTGCCTATACATCGCCACCACCACCGGACCAACAGTGATCCTTCATTGTTGGAGAGTATGTACATATTTCTTTATTGTATTTTCTCTCGTTTTTCTTTCGGTTGGATGGTTTCTTTCATGTTGCAGGCCTCCTTATAGGATACGATGCGTGAGCGACCCTCTTTCTGCATTCTATTATCAGGGAAGTCTCCTCTTCTATTGGCCATATTGTGTTATTTATGTTTTGAGCACTGGGGATAGTGCTCGAATTTAGCGTGGAGGGAGTATTTGGTGTTGTGTCGGAGTATTTGGTTTTGTGTCGTGTCGTGTCTATTTGCATGATTGGTGATGTGCTTTTGTTTTTATTTTGAACTATTGGAATCAAGTTTTTGCCTATGCGAGTAAGTCAGGATTTTGATTTGTGCAACTGAACTCTATGGTATTGGTCAAACATTGATGTAATTTCGTTTCTCTTGGTGATATGTGATTGAAGTGCAATGTGAATTGATGAGATTTTGTGGATTGATCTTAAATTGAGGGTTATTGACGTGATTTGTCCGACTAATCTTAAGGGTAGTGTTGATAGTGTAGTTATCTATATACTTGTTTCCTATTATATATATAAAAAAAGAGAATTAAAACTCCAATTATTTGTTGCGATTGTTAAAATGGAGGATGGGACTCTGCCCTTCTCTCTCATAAATCGAGAAATAGGAATGGAAAACCATGATAGGAGACTCGAGTTCATCGAGAATTCACCTTTCGAACATTGTTCCAAAATCTATTAAAACTTTCTTTATTTCTTCAAAAGGAACTTGTTGCTAAAGGTGACCACTTTAGTTAATTCACCCCTAGCGGAGTGTTGGGTCTGAGCAAAAATCATCTTCTTGTTTATTTGACATCCCTCACAATCTTAGATTTGTTTCACGTTAACTTTGAATATGTATTCACCAAGTTTGGGGGGAAAACAAAAATGAGTTTGATTGATTGGACTAAGAGTGAAGTTACATGAGTTATTTTTCTATTCTTATTAGTCTAGACTTTGCTTGAGGACAAGCAAATGGATAAGTGTGGGGGGTTGTTTGGTGTCAATTTGGTTGTCTTGCCGAAGGGTTTTAGCTTCGATTTTTGATCTTTTTATTAATTTATTAGCATAAATTGCTTTATGATTTAATTCTAAGATCTTATTATTGTTCTCGGCTTGATGTAGAGATTTGCTCATATTTTAAGCAAAAATCCGGAGCTCGTGGCTCATCGTGAAAGCGAACACCCACGCCCGTCCACAAAGAATGGTGCACGCACCGTGTAATGCGCATTCAGCACGCTCGCACCGTGCAACGTGCATTCATCACCCGCCGAGCGAGCGGGCGCCCTCGCGCGCCCTCTCACCCGCCGCGCCCGCTTGCACTCTCGTTCATCTCGATCCGGCACTCACCTTTGAAACAGAAGCACCCGCGCGGTGAGCGCTCATTCTCGATCGACGCTTACACGACTTTTACGCGCATCGCACTCGCTCAGTGTGCAACCGGTGTTCACTCATTCAATATATTTAAAAGCCGCGCACGCTGAGTTAGGGTTTGTCAGTTTTTGGTTCCGATTTTCAGTTTTAGTTTATTTCTGGAGACAGACGAGAGATACGAGAGAAGAGACACGATTCTTCATTTTTCTTCTTCATTCATTCCTTTTGATTTGCGCACCATAGATTGTTAGCTCGGTTGGATTTGAATTCAAAGTTAGTTTCGGATTATTGTTTTTTCTATTGGTATTATATTTCCCTTTGCATTCTATAATTTACAATTCATGAAGCTTTGATATTGGATTATTATTATTGTGTTGAATCTTTCTCTATCGCATTTTACTGTTTTCTGATTTATGAAGTTGGTTTCGAGTTATTGTTGAAGTGTGAATCATTGTTACTTGATCCTTTAATCGTTGTTAAGTTTTGTGCTTTGCTATTGGATTTGAGATTTATATTTTAGGTGAATTTGCTTAGGTTATTTTTGTTGGTGATTGATTGAATTGGTTTAGTTTTGTTCAACGCTTTTAGCTACCCGTATTCGTGTTTTCTTTAGGTATCAACTAGGGATTGACAACCCCTAGCTAGGATTGCTTTTGCTTAAATTTACTTTTCCGTATTTCAATTCCCTTTTGTTTCAAAACCCCATTTGGTATTAGAGTGTTTAGGATTTACTGCTTTTTGAGTGTGACACGAATATTAAGCCATGTTAAGTTTTCCTTGAGAGACGACTTGGGTTAACTTTCCCACTACAATTATCTCATTCGATTATGAGTCAATTAAGAGTGCACTTTTAGTTGAAACAGTAACTTCAGTTGAAGTGTCTACTGAAGAAATACGGAATCAGCCCTATTGAAGAAATATGGAATAATCTAAAGTGTGGGGTGTTGATGTGTCAGAGCATATCTACAGAAAATCTTGTAATGACAATGTGAAGTACAAGACTTGCAGAATGCTTTTGTATGAAGTTGTAGGCATGAAAAGCGATGTACTAGGATTCAACGGGAAGAATTCAAATGACAAATGAAATGAATGTGATTAGTGTACCTCGAACGAAACTATTCATCATTCTCTCTTATAAATAATACCGGACTAGTCCAACCTTTGAAGGTTACTGGAAAACGCTATGCTTTCAAGTCTACAAGCTTTGAAGTTCATAAATTATTAATCTTTCGAACATAGGATTTTTGAAGAACAAAAATCTATAAAGTTATCAGTAAATCCTCAAAGTATAAATATACATATTTACTCAAGATTTCAAGATACATTCCTTAGATTCTAGCTTCTCTTTGTAAACATTTTATACATAGTGTTGACCTAAAGTCACCCTTAAGTTCTCGCAATAGTGCGGGATCAAAGTAGTGTGGTAAGCTAACCAAAGTCGTCTCTCAAGGAAGACTTAACCGGGCCTATGCTATGTTATCCAAAAAACAAATAACATCTAACTCCTTAAATATATAAGTTTGTGGAAAGTAGACGGACAACAAAGATGAAAATATAAAGACAAGAAATTTGGAACAAGCACTTAAAACCTCAACCAAAGAATTTCAAATAAGTAATCAAGAATTCGAAAGGATCTAGGACATTAGGTTCTTCTCCTCGGTTAATCAATTGTGGTAAAGAGAATGAACTCTTTCAAATCAAGTACATAAAATCACGTAGACATAATCTAACTACTTTTGTATTTTTAGATTGTTCTTAGCTTATTCAATTCACATGCAATGGAAGAGGTGTAGATTAAACTACTCATTTTCGGTAAAGTTTAACTCAAATTGGATCACAATCACGCAACATGTTTATCTCTCAATCTAATACATCACAAACACAATCAAGTAGTGGCCTACCACTTAATCGAAAATCATTCAATCCAATAAGAAAACGTCTTCACATGGACCAACAATCAATCAATCAATTCAAATCACAAAATCCTAGATATCAAATTAGTTCATCATAATCACAAGAAACGTATACTCAAGAATCAAAGAAATCATAATCAAATACCAATAGAAAAAAGAAAACAAGTCTTACAATCTGAAGAATAATGCTACTTCCAACTTCTAGATAAGAACTTGATCAACAATTCAAGGGGAGAGCTATAGAAATCCAAAAGATAAAAACAAGAAGGAGTTTTTCTCTCGTTGTTTCTTTATATTTCCAATTTTTCACGGTCGCGGGGAGTGCGCGGTCGTGCACTAGATGTCCTGGAATGTTTGGCATAGCTTTCTCGTAGAATCATGGAGAATCTTGTGATTCTTGCACTTTGTCTGGATGAAATATCACTCTAAAACATGCTCAAAACTTCCAAACACAACAAAACATAATTATACTTATTACTGATTTGATCAATAAGTTTTGAGGCTTAACAGTATTATAATGGGTACACAAAGAAACATAAAGATAAGCTTCCACAACAAGAAAAACTATACGAAACCAAATAAAACAACTCTTCCATACTTAAGATTTTGATTGTCCTCAAGCAATCTCATGACCCTCATAGCGTAAGACTAATTAGAATGAGTCATAGGCAAAACATGCACCCTATCTTAACCTCTCAGAATTTGTCTAACCACGTGTTTCTCAAAACAAAGACAAATCTGAAATCAAATTAGCATGTGGCTTAATCTAAGCGAAAAACCATCCTACAACATGCAAACTCACATCGAGAATAATCACTCATGTAGGCTCATTGCACGAGACCCATAATCAAACACACATAGATATTCACGAAGTGATTGTAGTGAGTGCTCAAGGAGGATTATATGATATTGATCACTATGTAGGAATATATGAATTTAATCATGTATGCAAGCTTCCCAATGATCTTTCTTAAAATATCATAATTCATCATACATTGATTATATTCTTAACATTTTCTATAAATTTAATGCAACACATAGGTGTTCACAAACAAACCTGCGAACTGATGGCACAGACAATCGATTTTTGACTCTAGCTCGATATTCGAAGGCGTATCTCGGTTCTAACTTAGTGAAAGTATGCTATGAAGATCACAAAAAATTCTCCTCTCATGCTCTTGTGATTTTCTAAAATGGTTAATTATAGTTTATAACCTCAACTTTGTGTGTGTTTTTTAGTTTATGGCCTCAACTTTATTTTTTTCTAAAATGTCTTGAAATTTGAGAAATATAATAGCTTATGACCCATATATTTTTTTCGGTACTAGATGTCTTACAAGGAGACAATATAATTTGAGGTGCCTTTTATTTTCCACCTGGACACTTGAAACAATGTCATTTCGTTCCAAATCATTAAAAAAGAGAGGAAATGAGCTCTCCCTTCCCCTTCTCCTTCACCTGTTGCCTGCATTTCTTCTTCTTTATTTTCTTCTTCTTCTTCACTCTCCAACTCCATGCTCAATCTCTCCATCTTCTTCTTTCACCTCTTTCTCTCGATAACTTTCGATGAGGATCTATTTTAGGTTTTCTTTACTAAAGTTTGCCCATAAACAAAAAACATCTCAATCTACCTTAAGTTTTATCTGTAGGAATCGGAAAATCTTTGGTCTCTACCCTGATTCGATGAAAAAAGTGGGATCACTTCCTCAAACATATGAAAAATAATATTGCAATTGAAGTGAAATCTTTAGAACCTACTTTTTCCATATCTCTCGTTATTATTATTATTTTTTGGGAGGGGGGACTAGGGGAGGAGGGACCGATTCTAATGAACGATTCATGAATATGAATGACGAATCCAAAAGTTCTATACAAACCCCAAAAACTCATCCTTCTTTCAGATTGCATCAAACTTATTTAAATGTCCATATTATTCTATATTTTCTTGAAAATGAGGCTCAATCCACATGAACTGTTCAGATTTAGAGTTACGAAGGTGTAGCTAGGGCACATATTGTGTTTTCTGGTTTATGCTTTGGTATGAAGAGAAGAGATGGGTACCAAATGATGGGAATCCAAAATCACCTGCTAGGAGAACTGGAGAAAAAGTTTTTGTTCAGTGGCAACAATCCAAAGATAAAAGTGGGCAGGAACATTTACAGTTTCGGGAACATTTCATTTTATTCCTTTTCATTTACTTTTATCTTATTTTCTTTGTCACTGATCCATTGTGCAATTCCAAATTTTTGACAATGATAGATTTTGGCTTTTTAAATTTTTGATTATTTTTAAATTATTTTATAGTAATAAAATGTGGAAATTAGGTGTTGAAGATATATTGTGGGATATATCTGTCATTTTTAAATTGTCATAAGGTTAAAATTGTAAATTTGTTGCTTAATTTAGATTTTAAATTAGTGTACCAAACAAAATTTATACAATCTATATTTATGTCTTATCTACAAAACAATAAAATATAATACTAACCTTACATTATCAACAATACATATTTTGTTTCATATCTATCTTAACATATATTCCTTTGTCCCCAAATATAATGTTAGGAATCTTCGACATGTGCTTTAATAAAAGCTATTGAATATATTTATGAGTGAAGTAAGAGTCCCACAATAATATAATATTAAATTAGTTAATAGTGGACCAAATGTGGTAAAAGATGTAAATAAATAGGTTGTTGAGGGTAAAAAAGATAAATAGTGAGGGCCATGAGTGGTAAAAGTTGTAAATAAAGAATATTATTGAGGATAAAGTTGAAAAGATAGTTTACATAAATAGATAGGAATAAAATTAAAGGACGTCCCAAAAAGAAAAACTAAGAATGAAATTAGGCCTCATTGTTGTGATTACCCTAAACTATAATCAACACTTAAAATTTAAAAATAAGGTCATCTCCAACCCAACTGTAAAACTTATTTTGCAGTCAATTTCCATCCACAACATAACTGCAAACCTAAACTCAAAATGAGTTTTGGTAAAAATTATCTCTCCTCCAAACTCATATATGCGTTTGCACTGTTGTTGAACGCAAATGACTTTTCACGTTGATTGTATTTGTATAATAATTCATGTGTATATTGATAATTTGTTTTGTATATCAGAAAATAAAATAAAAGGTTACAGAGTAGATGAATAGGGGGCAAAAAGACTGAACGAAGAAGAAGATGGCAAATAACTAGGGCATTTTTATATTAATTGTTGGACTTTTGTTGGTTCATGGGCTTCAATTGTATTTACACGTAGAGATGAATTCTTGGCATGTTGCTGCTTACTTTTTTTTTCTTTTTTTTGAGGTACATTAAATTGAATTGTTAATAGTTTTATTTAGTTTTTTTTATATTTTTATTATCTAATTCTCTTTTATACTGTATAATAACTAAGATATTTTTATATTAATAGTCGTTTTAATTAAGTTATATAATTTTTGTTATTTAATGAATAGATAATTTAGTTATCGTTATTTATTTACTATATACTAGCTTATTTCGTATTAAATTATTGATTGAAATTTTTAATAGATTTAATGTGTAATATTGAAAAATATAAAGGTTTATTTTGTAAAAGTATAAAAAGTGATATGAGAAAGAACATATAGAGAATATTCTTTTGAGTTAAAGTTTGCATTTATGTATTGGAGATGAATTTCTGTTTAATATGATAATTACTGTAAAATAAAGTTTTTTTTTTGTAATTCTATAAAATAGAGTTAAGTTTAATGTTGAGTATTGGAGATGGGCTTAAGGCCTGAGCCGCACGTAAAATGCTCCAATTATTCCCGGGTTTCCTGGTTTCTACAGACACAGAGAGTCTAGGGTTTTAAAAGGGTTTACCACGCCACCACTCCTCCCCGCCGCCGTCTCCGTCCTTGGTCGTGGACTTGCCAATTTCTCTTATTTCTTCAATTCTACAAGTTTGAAGAAATTTCTTCTTAGCATTTCTAACTTTGTCTGGTCCGACCTTTTGTCTATGTTTCTTCCAGTTTTGAGGGAGTTTTTAGCTGTCGTCTCCTAAATTTGTTGCTTTGACTGAATGCAGAAGTCATGGGAAAAAAGGAGAAATCTTCGAAACGGAAAAACCGAGAGACGGGAGTAGCCAGTGAGGTTTTGTTGCCTAAGAGTAAGTTTAAATATGAATTTTTTTCTTATTGCTTTATTGATGCCAAATTCCAGACATTTAGCTGGTGGTGTACGTATCAGTTCGAAGCGAGTTTCAAATGTAGTAATTTTTGTTTTTTGTGCTAGCTCTGATTCTGACTAAGTTCTGGTCTTTGTGATTTGAATATGAGTAGAAGGAGAATTGTTTGTTTCGTCTAGGAGTTTTGATTATCCCCCAACATTTTGTTTAATAATCTTGTTGCTTTTCTTGCATATCTTTATTTTGGAGGATTACTGATATATTTTTGTCTCTATCTCTACCATTTATCACCAAATATGGGCCAGGAAAAATCTTGATATTGTGATTTTACTGTATAAAACACCCACCATAGGAAATGCTTCATATGTCGTATTCAAGTTTTTTTTTTTGAAATAGCAAGGTTCAATTGAACTCCCTTCACAGGGATTAAGGTGTTTTTGAGGTAGGGGAACAATCTTATGCTAGTTCTCATGATGTTTCACTGAAACTGAATGTCATATCAGTCCTTATATATGAAGTATCAGTATTGAACATTTGACAAGTTTAGTCGACACTGTTTTTCATTAAAAAAGTTGCTATTCAGGAATCAGGATGATGATGATGGTTATTCGTTATGAATTTATTAGAAGTTGCTCCCTTTTCTCTCTCTTGGTTCAAATGCTTTTTACCAGTTGAGGATACTAATGGACATTATTGTAGTTCTAAATATAGATACGAGTATACTTTTCTGGAACTTTGAAGCATCATCTATTTCCTTGTGGATTTAAGGTATTGGAGATAAAGATGATGTTGTGGATGACTTCAGCGAACCAACCATGGGTGAAAAACTTGCAAGCCTCAATTTGGAAGGAAACGACGAAGCCCCAAACCCTGAAAAGGCAGACTCTTCACATCCAACAAAGCCACCTAGTGCAGACTCTGTTAATATCTTAGTTAAGCAAGCACTGCATGTTGATGACAGAGCCCTTCTCATAGATTGCTTATACAGACAAGATGAGAAGGTTAGTATTTGCACTCCCTTTCCCTTATGGTTGTTCTATTCTCATATTATGTGTGAAAGTAGATGGTTGGAGCTTCCGTTTGTCTGATATAGGATAACATGAGTTGCATGCAGGTAATTGCAAACTCGCTGTCGCTGTTGAATCCTTCAGATGTTCTCAAGTTCTTAAAGTCTCTCGTGCCAATAATCCAGCTAAGGTAAGAGAATATCAAAAAATAATATCTAGCTTTGATGAAAGCATGGGAACGAGTCTTAATATTCTAGTGTCAAAATTTGAGGATCAAACTATTGATAGATTTGTGTCTTCCAAAAAGTTTCTTGTCTAATATGTTCTGTTTTTCATTTAATATTTTATATATATATATATAGGGGAGGGTTAACGTAAGAACCATTTTTATTGTGAAAACGTGAGAACCAAAAAATGATGAATTCAGTGTGAAACTTGATGAATCCGTTGGGAAAGTTACTGAATCCAAAAAAAATAGAATTTTCGCCTCTCATGGGATTCGAACCCTGGTGAAAATTCTGAATTTTTGGATTCAGTAACTTTCCCAGCAGATTCATTAACTTTCATAGCAAATTCATTTTGTTCGTAAAGAATTTATGTGGTTCTTAGTTCTCACGTTAAAATTGGTTCTTATTTGAACCTCACTCTATATATATATGTATATATTTGTTTTGTATTTGGATAATAACTTTTTTTGTGGAAAAATTTGAACCTGGCGAATTTCTACTGCATTTGTCAGATATTTGTATTTTTAACAATTTCTGGCAGCCTGTTTTATTACTTGTCCAATTACTGGTTCTTGGCTGGATGTATTTTTGGTTCAAATTTTAGGGTTACAAGAGATAGACATACTTAACTAGTTGTGATGGTTCTCTGAAGATTACATCAGTAATTTTTGTTCCTCATGGAATGACTTCATTAATTCTGTAACATAAACCTTGATGGTTTTCTAATTTTTAGATGACCAACTACAGTCTCATCTGTTTTTTAAAACTTTTATTTGTTGCATATAATTTACAGGGGTGCTGTTTTGGCCTGTGCTCTTCCATGGCTCAGAAGTTTACTTCTTCAGCATTCCAGCAGTATTATGTCCCAAGAATCTTCCTTGGCTGCTCTGAACTCTTTATATCAGGTAAGAGGATTTCTCATGTTTAGATAGGGATTATTAGGGTACATTTATATTGATTTGGGTATTATAGAACCATTGAATAATTTAAGAATAATCTGTCATGTATGTGCAGATAATAGAATCAAGAGTCTCAACGTTCAACCTTGCTCTTCAACTATCAAGTTGCTTGGACTTGCTTTATGCAGAGGTGAGTGCACGCTGCTGAATGTTTTATGTTTTTTATTTAACATATGAGACTATAGGCTGAATACCGAATTGTGGGTGTAGTCTGTTGACGACGGAGTGGAGGAGAATGATATTATAGCACCTGTTATATATGAAGACGAGGATGAAAGTGATGTTGATGCATCTGAAGATTCTTCCCTGGAAGTTGACACCGTAGAAGATGGTGAAGGGCCTATACCCTACAGTGATATCAGTGATGATGAAGAGAATGGTGAAATCAGCGACTAAATGGATCTTCAAATTTTTTGCTTCCTGACATGTATGTATAAGCAAACTCAATCACTCCAAGTTCGCAAATTGTAGAAAACTGAGTTTTTCTTTTATTCTTATCCCTATGGACCCTATCCCCATATTCCATTATTATCATGAGATTTTGACTGCCAAATAGTTCTTTTACAGTCTATAGCAAACTTTGATCTCGTTAGCAATAGTATTTGCATGTTCGATATGCTTTTTCCTTTTCCCCCCTCGATATTTTCCCTGTTTGGTCTAGAAAATAATTGATCAACAAATAAGTGCAGAATATAACCATAGTTTGCTTGCGGTAGCTTGCCGTCCCATATGTAAGAACTTTTAGTACCTTCACAAGAGAACATGTAGTATGCTAAAAATTACAGAAAATGGCTTATATCATAGGAGCTGCTCATATTACATTAAACAACAGAGCAAATTGAAGGATAGTATACATTCTAACATAGATTAGACAGTACATGCAGGAGATAACCATATCATGCGTAATCTGCTAGATATTGTGTAAAAGCACTTCAATCATGTCAAAACACAGGCGGAAACTAGTGGAAACAGACTCCAACACATGAAGATAGATCATATAACTATCACATACTAATTACTAGTACCGATTTTTGCTTTGTTCTTGTGATCCTCTGCAACTTTAGCAAGAGATTTTCCAGCTTTTCCCAAAGACCGACCCACTGTCTTGCCCATCTTTGTTAAAACATGCTCCCTTGGCTTTGGAATAACACGTGCCTTTGTTCCTTGTTGTGGTGCATGATTGCTGCTGCTCTTGTTGTTGGAACTCATGGCTAGCTCTTCAGCTATGTCTTCTACGTTGCGTTTATGTGTGTGTTTGAGTTTGTTATGCGTCTATGTAAGAACTGTGTTTTCTTGAATACACGGATGGTGCTTTTATAGGCGTAGGTGTAGGCTTTTTAGACTTATCTTAACTTCATAAGAATGTGTAGAACTACAGCCAGTGTATGTTTTATGTGACTGGCTAATGACTATGAAGAGAGAGTGTGTGAGGGAGATGAAATAGGCATACGTGTGATCTGAGTTGAAGATGTGTAAAATAATGTTGAAATGAAATTGTTAACATCAACATTTGACGTGTGGATCTATGTGGTCTTGAACATAGATATCAAGAACAATGATTTTACGCGTTTTTTTTGTATGTTAAAGTACATGTTGCATACTAACAATATTATAATATAAAGTCTAACATTATAATATAAAATCTTGACGATTCCGAATCATTAACTGAATGGGACGAATTCCATAGTTCTAGTTTTATATATTTTATGTTTTAGTGTGTATTGAATTTGATTAAAAAAATCGTAATTATGTAATTCCAATTGGTAGTTAATGTCGCCAGTGAATTATGGATAAACAATAATGTGATTTATTCTCTTCTTTCCTCATTTTCATATTCAAGTTCGAAATTTGCTTAACTAATTTTCTTGGAGGGAGGGATTTCGAATATGGTTTTATATTTCATACTTTATCATAGTGTCATGCTGCCAGAATTTTGAAAATTTTATTCAAATTTATTAATATACCTTAAAATTTAATCTTTTCTTAAATTAATACAAATATTTTAGAAGTCCATCTTTCAGCATCATGAAAAGAAAATATCCTTGTGCCAGTTTGAATAGAAGCTTGAGCAAAGTTTTAAAAGCTCTCTTATTTAAACAAATTGGGTATGTCGCATCACAAGAATGTATCATTCGTATGATTTATTGCAATGAAACTAGAAGTTAAGGTTTCAAAACCTTCGATTTTGAGCAAGCAAAAAACGACAAGTCATGTTCGTTGTGTTGAAAAATTCAAAATGTTAATTTAAGCATTTTTATGGCCCTGGAAAAAAAATGTAAATATATTTTTTGTATTTCTTTATCACGCTTCAATCTTATATCTTATTTATTGACATTCATAACATATACTACAACATCATAATTGTGACATGTTGTACATGCACTTGGAAGAAAATAAAATATGCAATTGAAATTAGACTTGAATTATAATAAGGTTATGATATAATTTTCCCTTGCTGTTTCTGGAATAGTTGATCCCCGGAATTTCTGTAAGATATAAATTTATGTATTTTGAACTACACATTGGAAATTTGGAATATAAAGAAATTTAGGTTGACATATTGATCAGTTGGTATGTATTTTCATAAATTAGAAATATTTAAGAAAGAAAAATAGAAAACCATGACAATAGTCAATAGGAGTGTCTCTCTCTCTCAGGCAAAGAGAAAAGGCAAAAGTAAAGTGGCCATAATATGTTACATGCAGCGTGGTTTATCCGTCTTATATAATTTATAGGTTATTGTATAGGAAGATGGAGTTTACTCAGTACGTACTCAATAAAACGGCTACGCGTTTCCATGAATTAAAAAAATAAAAATAGAGCCAAATAAGCGATACACAATTATTTAATCAGACTGTCTTTTTTCTTTTCAACGAAACACTAACGACTCTTACAATTATATCTCAAATGTACACACAGTGACAAAATACAACAACTGCCCTCACAATCACCAACCATTCAATCTACGTCAACATCGTACCTAAACCAATACATTATTACAAGTACGTATAATACTAAAATTAAACACAAATCAACACATTAATATCAACTAATCGTTAAGAGTGGGATGATGATGGGATATACCAACCACTCGGGCCCACCGACAGCCAAACGATTTGGCCCGACTTTAATAATGACACACTGCGGTTATATGCCAAAGGCCCATCCCCAAACCCCAAGTGCCTCCAAACCCTAATCGGCCAAGGCTAAGAGTCCCTATGGCGTGAGGCTAGAGTCCTATGGGCGAAAGGCAGTCCCTACATACTGAAGGCTAGAGTCCCTACATGGGAGGATCACTTCCGCTTAGGAGCCCTCGATATGTATAAATAGGAGTTAGATCGAAGTTAGAAGGGTTAGAACTTGAATACTAAGAGCTTTTAGCTACCTCATCAGAATCAAATCATAGTGACAGTGTTGGGAATCACTCCTCCGTGGACGTAGATCTCATTAACGATCGAACCACGTAAAATCCTTGGTGTTCTTTACTGCTTTACGTAAATCTGACATATCCACATATATTAGATTTATCATTGGCGCCGTCTGTGGGAAGCTACGAAAAAAAAAGCTTCGTTTTTCTACAAATTAATGGCAAGGACACGTGCAACCGCCGTTGATCTTGGAACAACCATGCCGAGGCGACCAGTGGTCACTCGGCGCCACGGAAGGAGATTGCGGATGCCCTGGCGGTCACACACCGAGGCCACATGGAAAACGTTTCCATACACCTCGGGATCGCCGCCTCACGAGGTGAAGACGCCGACCTCGTCGCCCGGTGAGCAGGCGGTTCACCGGTCTCACGAAGTCCTTGGCCGAGCTGTGTCCGAATTCATCAATGCCAATCTCGGCCAATTCCAAAACTTCCTCCACCAGAGGACAAATGAAGCGGGCACCTCTCGAGTGCACGAACTGGCGAATCTGGCGCGAGATCGCTCACCCCACCGAGGCGGTCGACGCCACCTCGGCACAATAGCCGAGAACGCGTACACCATTCCGCCGCCAAAATCAATCACCTCGCCAAGGGGGTCACAACCATTCACCACCTCATCGCCCATGGCCGCCTCCACCTCGGCATGCCGCCCAAAGAGCCGAGCAAAAGGAGAGGAAAGGCGGGCCGAACTCCCCTCGAGGAGGCGGCAGACGCCGTCACGGTCTCCACCCTCCGGAGAGAGATGGCAACGATCTCGGGGTTCGACCGCACGAAAGAATCATCTCCTTTCTCCGGGAGATTCTAGACACGCCTTGCCCAGTGATGATACGGGCACCCAATATTCTTCGCCACGATGGCCTTGGGGACCCTCCGACTTCCTTTTCGCCTACACTACCAATATGGCGAATCAAGGAATGGAGAATTTTCACATGTGCAAAATCTTCCCGAGGTGTCGATCTCCAACGCCCGATATTTGGTTCACCTCGCTCACCGAGCAAGATACACCGCCTGGGATCTCATGGATCGGTTCAAATGGCGCTTCTATCGGAAGATGCCACCTCGGCAGACCTTCCTCCGACTGCTCACAATCCGCCAAGGCGGGACGAGGCGATGTCGAACTTTATCTCGAGGTTCATCGAGAGTCGCTCAAAATTGATGACGAACGATCTCTACATCATCAGCGCGTTCAAGAACGGATCCGACCCGCAGATCGAACAAAGAAATCACCGAGGAGAAACCAAAAGGCGAGTAAACTTTGGAACTGGTAGACAACTTCGTCAAAGGAGGCGAGTCGGATCGGAAGAAGAGGAGATCCAGGACGACGGAAGGTCGAGAGAAAGAAGCCGGATGATCAAGTCGAGTGCGATCGCGAAGCACCTTCGAGCGTAATCAAGAGAGGGCCACTGGAATCGAGCTCGGATCTCGGCCAAACCACGGCGGCAGCGCCTTCCCTGCTCAAATCAGGCGGAGATATTCGAGCTCCACGCCGAACTCTTCCCAAAGCCCCTTCCTATGAAATGAGGATCGAAGAGGTCCACGGAGGAGTATTGTGACTATCACGGGGTATGGTCACGATACCTAGGATTGCGAAACTGGGCTCATGATTGACGAGCTCGTCGAGGAGGAGCCTCAAAAATACCTCGGTCGGTGGGCCGGGAGGCGAAGCGCGGGGGAAAAATAGCGGTGGCAACAAGCTGCGGGCCGACCTTGGCGACTCCAACCCGAAGATGAGCGAGGGCGAAGGTCCCAACGCTATGGGCAGTGTCATACCATTACGGGCTCACAGCAGGAACGACGAGGTCATCGTTAAAGAATGAAGCTCGAGGCCGGCCCAGGAGGCGAAGAACAAGCGACTCCGGGCGGATGAGGACATCGTGTTCTCCAAAGACGACCGGTGCCCAAAATCATGCCCCACCAAGCGTCATCACGATCTGGCCGTGGTGGGCAACAAGAACGCCCACCGGGTCTACATTGATATCGGTGCCTCGTCGATATTATCTTCCGGGCTATCTGGATAAACTTGAAGTCGGAGGAATTAAATACATCCCGCCTCCTCCCGGTTGCGGAGCTTCAATCGAGGCGGTACAACCCGAGGCGTCATTACCTTCCTGTTACCGTAGGGCGTGCCCCGTGTCGGTCACAAAGTCCATTCAATTCTTCCAGCACGAGCTCCTCTCCATACAACATTATCACAGGCGAGAGATTGGCTATACGCCACAAGGCTATCGCTCGGTGTACCGCCTCATAATCAAGATACCCACCCCGTGAAGTGCTAAGCATCGGGGTGACCAAATGGCGGCAAAAGAATGCTACGAGTCTCAACCCGGGATGTAGCCACCCTCAAGCATAGCAATTCTGAATCCCGGATGCCGCCACCTCGGGCGATCGAGAATCTTGACTATCGACGACTAACCCTCCAAAGTTGTCAAGGTCGGCATCAGGCCCGGTGACATTCGGCGGCATGTCACGCACCACGAAGGAATACGGGGGCGTCTTCGCATGGTCCCCACTCGACATGACCGGTGCCACCCGAGCTCATAACTCATCGCCTCAACATCGACCGGCTACTAAGCTGGTTCGGCGGAAGAAAGGGTGTTTGCGACAAAGCGCAGCCAGGTCATAAGAGACGAGGTGACTCAACTCCAGAAGACCAAAATCTTGTTCGAGGTTAAGTACCCGACCTAGATGGCTAATCCAGTCGTGGTCCGAAAGCCAGGAGGAGGGTGGCGAATGTGTGTCGACTACACCGACCTCAACAAACCCGCCAGAAAGATTGCTATCCCTCCCGAGCATTGATAAGAAGGTGGAGGCGGTGAACCACGAAGTCTTGACTTCCTAGATCTTTACAAAGGTACCACCAAATCTGATGAGCCGGAGGCGCCCAAAGACCGCATTCATCACCGACTTGGCATCTTTACGTGTCGGAAGATGCCTTCGGCCTGAAGAACGCCGGAGCTACCTAACCAGAGGATGGTGGATGCAATTTTCAAAGACCACATAGGGGAGATTGTCGAGGTCTACGTCGACGACATAGTAGTCAAAAGTCAAAAAACGGAGAGCTGCGCCGACGACCTCGGAACTATTCTCCAGCTCCTCAGGTCGGTCAACCTCAAACTCAACCCCACAAGTGTACATTCATGGTGAAGGCGGGTAAATTCACGGGATCTTTGGGTTTCTCAAGAAGGTGCAAGGCAAATCCCACTAAGGTGAAGGCAGTGCTCGATATGCAGGTGCCAAAGACCATCCGCGAGATCCACAAACTCACCGGGTGCCTAGCCGCCCTCAGCAGATTCTTATCTCGGCCGTAGAAAAGCTTCCTTCTTCAAGATCTTAAGGAGAGCTCGGGACTTCGCTGGCGGGAGGAACACTGGTCGCCTTCAGCGGTGAAAGAGTATCTCGCCGACCGCCCACCCTGATCGCCCGAAGAAGCGAGCTCCTCTCTTTGTGGCCGCCTCGGCGAGGCAATCGGTCTGTATTGGTCCGGGATGAGGTCGGACGACAACTCCCCATCTACTTCATCAGCCGAGCTCTCAAAGGACCGGAGACAAGGTATACCAGCCTCGAAAAGGTAGCATTGGCACTGGTGAACGCCAAGCGACGTCTCCGACCTTACTTTCAAGCCCATTCCATCCAGGTTCTGACTGACTTACCTCTGAGACAAGTCTTGTCAAAACCTGAGTCATCCGGACGTATAGCCAAGTGGGCACTCGATCTCGGCGAGCACGACATCTCATACTCCCCCGGGCCGGCCATAAAGGCAAGCCTCGCCGACTTCTGGTGGAGGCCAAATTCACAGTCGGCTCTACCGGTGAGGTCACTCCAACTCCCGCCCCCAGCGGAAGAATCCACCCTTAATCCGCCTTATGATTCTTTGGCGGATGTGCGTGGGCGAGCCTCATGCAAAGCAGGCGTGAGCGAGCATCCTCCTCCTCGGCCCGGACAAACAAGAGGTGACCTATGCACCGGTTCGCCTTCCGACCACAAACAATGAGGTGGAGTGCGAGGCGTTAATCTGGACTCCGCCTCTAAGGAATTGAAAGTGGACAAGATCCGGATCTTTGGAGATTCCCGGGTTGTGGTGAACGGTGTTAGGCACGTCACGAGGCCAAGGAGGACCGAATGAAGCAATACGCGAGAAAGCGAAGGAGATCTGACCTCGTTCGGTACTTCAATATTCATCGAATCTCATGAGGAGAAAGCAATCGGTGATATCCTCTCGAAGTTAGTTGCGTCGTCAACAAATCCACCGGTGGAGGAGGTTCATTCCGGAAGCATCGCGAGTCCCACATCGACATCATCACCGAGATAGAACCGAGGCGGATGTCTCCCATAAAGGCTACACGGAAGATGGCGATCGCCTCAAGATCGGCTCGAAGCCAAAAAGATGATGGTGAAATCCCAGAAGTACCTCGTACATGAGGGCACTCTCTACAGGAAGTCCTACCTTCAACCCCTCCTGAGATGCCTCGGGCCAGAAGAAGCCGACTACGTGCTCAATGAGATTCACAGAGGATCTTGCGGAAGCCACATCGGGTCGCGAGCTCTATCAAAGAAGACGCTGAGGTCAGGATATTACTGGCCTACCCTCATTCAAGATTCGGCCGAGCTCGTCAAAAAGTGCCCGAAGTGCCAGCTTCACTCCACGGTCAGCTACCCGGACATCGATCTAAGGAGCCTACAAAGTCCATGGCCTTTCATGCAGTGGGGGATCGACATCGTTGGTCCGTTTGATCGAGCACCGGTCATCTTCGATACTTAGTCGTGGCGTAGATTACTTCACAAAATAGGTCGGTGAGCCACTTTCGAGCCTCACGGCGGGAAGATTCGGACCCGTGTGGAAGAACATAGTGCCGCCGCCGCATACCGCACATTCGATCTCGGACAACGGCACCCGGTTTGTCGACAAAATTTCAAGGAATGGTGTGAAGAGCTCGGATCGAGCAGCGTTTCACCTCGGCCGCACACCATGGCGAATGGCCGCACCGAGGTGACAAACCCTGCGATTGTACAAGGATTGAAGAAGAGGCTAGACCGAGCTAAGGGTGATTGGGTTGAAAATCTCCCCCAAGTCCTCTGGTCCTACAGAACGACACCTCGGACTTCGCACGGAGAAACCCCTTCAATTTGGTCTACGGGACCGAGGTCGTCATACCGGCCGAGATCGGAGCACCAAGCCCGCGCCTATTCACTTCGACCGGGCACGGGGCGAGGAAGACTGCGTGCCAACCTTGATGCTCTCGAGGAGAACGCGAGCTCGCCTTCCTAAACGAAGCCAAATACAAGGGCCAGGTCGCACAATACTACAACAAAAGGGTCAAAGCCTCCACACTCCAAGTAGGCGACCTCGGCCTACGAAATAATGAAGCCAGTAGAGCTGAGCGTCTTAACAAGCTAGATCCGACATGGGACGGCCCATACCGCGTTCACGAGGACCTCGGCAAAGGGCTTACAGGTGGCTCACCTATCAGGTGCACTTATCCCCGAACGGCATATCACTCATTTAAGGAGGTACTTTACATAGCTTCGATTCGGATCGACATCATGTTAGTCCCTTATTGCTTTGCAAGTGCAATGTTATTTACCTCTCGATAAAGCGTTTGTTTTGGAATAATATTTCACTTACGCCTCGTCTTATACACATGTGAACATCTATTTGGATATACCACATTTAAACCTTCACAGGGGCGCCTTACGAAGATGAAAACCCACTAAGTAGGGTGCTCACTAGCGCGCGCGCTCACAGATTACTCATTAAATTGAGCGTCTAAGTGCAAGGCATACAGCAACTCATTAAATTGAGCGTCTACATGCAAGCATACGGATCACTCATTAAGTTGAAGTATCTACATGCAAAAGACATCGGATAAATCTCATCAAATTATGCCCTTTATTTGGGAAGATATACATACAGATCTGATCTAAATACATTTACGACCAAAACGAAGTCCTAAGCTATGTTTGTACCTCTCAAGGGAAAATATACACTTGAACGAGTCTAAATACATTCGACTACATATAAAGTCTAAACTATATACAAACTCATTCGGGCTTCCGAGCTCCACCTCGCCAGGTCTTGCTGAAGCTGCACCAGTTCTGAACAAAATCTCCAGGTCGGCGGTGTACGCCTGGAACGAACTCGGTGCCTTCAACCCAGTCGATAAGGCCGGAATCACCGCGGCCTACTCCAGAAGCGCTCGGCGCAGGCTCGGAGGCACCCCGACCTGAAATGGTGACCCCGGGACCACCGCGACCTGCTCCAGAAGCACTTTGAACCGGCGCAGGTGTGTCCCGACCCGAAGGGGGCGCTCCTGGAACCGAGGCTACACCCGAGGTCGCACCTCGACCTCGTGAACTCGACCTGGCGGGATCACGACCTCGCCCCGACTTGCCGCCTCCCACGCCGACCAAGTCCCGGGCGCTTCCCGCCGCCGACGACCGCCTCAGCGCTCTCCTCTCGGTGGACCCATCAATCGAACGCCGGCATGATCGGGCGTAGCCGCCTCCTCCTCGAGCTCTTCTATTATTGGACCGGTGGAGCCGTTGCGGACTCGGTTGCGGGGTGGGGCATGCGTCGTTCTGAGCGATCTCGTACATCCGCATGTACTTCATGATGGAGTCGGCGGTCTTTAAACTTTTCTTTGTTAGGCCCTCCTCATCCTCGGCACCATGCCCTCGCCAAAGAAGCTCGAACTCGATCGTCGAACACGATATGGTAGTTCCACGGATCGGTGGATTACCTTCTCATACTCTGCGTGCTCCGAGATTTGCTCCGCCTTCTCCCGAGCCAACTCGAGTTGTTCCTCGACCGCATTAGGCACCCACGAATCACGTCGGCAGATAGATCCGCCTCGGACTTCGAAGTGCGCAATCCTTAGCTTGAGAGTCTCGTTCTCAGCCAGGAGGCGAGCCACCTCGCGATCGGCCTCATACAACTTCTCTCATTTCGGTGGCGATGCCGAGCCGCGCCAAACCGCGAACACGAGTCATTTCGGACGATCGGATCCTCCAAAATAACACCTCCTCGTTCTTCTCGGCTAAGGCACCTCGGGCCTCTTTCAGTTTGGTCAACAAATCATGATCAAGCCCCAGGTATTGAGAAGCGGAATGCTAAAAAAAAGGGGGACAAAGGACAAACACAACACGTTCAGAAAATTGCGCCTTTATTTATAACAAGGGGAAAAAGTACAAAGGCCGGGGATCCTAATGATCCAAAGAAGATTTAACCTATTACATTGTGGTCGTGACCTCGGCCGCCTTGTCCGAGTCGACGACCTTTCTTTCGCCTTGGCCTCCACTGCCCCACCTCACCGACTCGGCTCGCACCTCGGCGAGGAGTTCCTGGCTCGTGTCTTCATCCTCCCAGACCGGGCCACGGCCTCGGCCGTCGAGAAGAGAGGCGGAGGAGGATAGAGCCTCTACCACGGGGAAGGGAGCCGCCTCGGCAATTACTCGGGCGTAGTCCTTCTGCACCGCCCGAGGTGCGACCTCAACCCAGCCATGCCTGACCTTGTCGAAGTCAGGCATCGAGGCCGCCAACCCCTCCAGGTAGGAGGATATCACCTGAGGCCTGAGTCTGGCGGCGGATCGGAGATGAAGGAGAGAAGGTCTCGGACTCGATGAGCTTGGGCGAGGCCTTGACAAAGATCGGTCCTTGCCCGCCAGCAAGGCACTCGTCGTCTCGGCGAGTTTCTTCTCCGCCTCGGCCGCCTCCTCGCGGGCACCCTCCACCTCGGCGCGGGCCACACGCAGGGCCCGGTCCTTCTTCTTAATAGCGGCCTCGGCAGCGGCCCTCGCAGTCTCCGCCTCCGCTCTCGCGGTAGCCAGTATGAGACTCGGCCCGCCGACCTCCCTCCGGTGCCTCGTGCAGGAGGCACTCCACTGAGAACCCGACCGCGGTGCGGCTCGCGCAACCGACGCCACATCCTGCATACCCCACAGTCAGCACCACATAAACACAAAAAGTACAAGGGAATATGGCAAGGGCTTATACCTTGGGGAAGGACATAGGAGAGTCGGAGGTCGGCACCTCAAACATGATACGGGTGCGAGTCCCCCTTCCCACGGCCGGACTCAAGGTCGGGCTCTTGGATAGTCACCGGTGGGTCGGTCGCCCACGACCTCGGGCGTGAGCGAGCTCGGTCCTCGCCTTCTTTTTTGGTGGCGCCTGGCCCGGAGATGATGACGAGGCCGGCGCCTTGGTCTTCTTCTCGTGATCGAGCCTCACTGCAACAAAGGTAAATTCTTGTTCAACACAACGAGGTCGGACATATGAGCGGTATATATAAAATAATAACAATATATGGGGATGCCCTCACCCCGATCAGACCCCGCTCCCGACGCCTCTGACCTATAAACGCTCAGCCCGGCGTTGTTCAGGTCATCCTCGGTGAAATTAACAGATAGTATCTCACCGAGGTCGTTGAGCTCTTTCTCCATGTAGCCCAGGGGCTTGACTTTCACGTCCATCATCTTGCCGAGGCCCCACTCATACCTCGGATGCCCATCAGCCCGCAAGAAGAAATACCTATTCTGCCAATGGGACACCTTAGAGGGGGCCGCTACCTTAAATTTCAGCCGAGGAGACAGATAGTACACTCCTCCTATGGTCTTGACACTAAAAAAGCGCATCAAGACCTCGAAGGAGAACCCCTCGGCAATGCCATAGCAGGCGAGCCCTAGCCCCACCACCGACCTAATGGAGTTCGAGGTCAGTTGACATATGGGGATCTGGAAATATTCCTGGATGCTAAGGAAAATTGGGGCCAGGGGAAACCTAAGCCCCGCTCTCAAGGCATCTACGTATACGGTAATAAAGCCCTCCGGAGGGGCCATAGCACTATCATCAAGTCGCAGCGGGCACCACCACGCCTCCTCCGGGATTCGGTCTTCCTTCAACATTCCAAAAAGATCCTCCGTCGTCAAACTCGACCTTGTGAACCCCCTCGCATCCATCCCACATCGATGATACCGGTGGGACCCTAGCACTAATTCCTATCGACCTACCCAGAAGATTATAGCACATATAATCCTTAATATCAGTGGCACTATCGGGGGAGGAAGATGGACGACCAGAGCCCGAGGGGGACTAAGAACATTCAGAACGAGAAGACGAAGAAGAAAATGAAGAGTACATACTTACTTTTCAGCGAGATATCTGGCTTCCTCAACAAGTTTGGAAAAACTGGAAAATCCCTGAAAGTGTTATCTCTGAAACAAAGTGTGGAAGAAGAAAGTGAACAGTTGCCTTATTTGGGCCTATTTATAGGATAAATTGCGCCTAAAAACTGTCGTTTCAACTTCACACGTGCCTATCCACAATTTGGCGTGGAGTTGACGCGCGCACGTGATTTGAACGCTCAACTACCGTCTGGCGCGTATGACGTACTCTAGGGTAAGACAGACCGCCAGTTTGACCGAGCAATCATCACTCGGGCCTCGCGATCCCCTGTATAGCGGCGCCCGCAGTCACACCTCGGCATCCTCCATAGGGACGATGCTACTCGGTCGGACCTCAAGATCTTTCGATAAGCGTCGACCTCGGAAGAGGCGGTCGACTAAGTTCGGACTTCGGCATCCTCCTGACGGACATCGCCATCCAACTTCAGACGACTAAGGTCGGACCTCGGCGTCCGGCCAACGGACATCGCCCCCTACAAGAACATCTCCATCCAGCTCGGACCTCGGCGTCCTCCAGAAGTCGACGCCGCTCAGGCCACACCTCGGCATCCCTAGAAGGGCGGTGTCACTTAGGACGGACCTCGGTATCATCCAGCATGATATCTCTATCCAGATCTGCCACTCAGGTCGGACCTCGGCATCCTCCAGAAGAGCGGTACCGCTCCAGATCGGACCTCGGTGTAACCTATACAGGGGTCGCTATCTAGGTCGGACTTCGACTTCCTTTTGCAGCACATCTTTGTCAAACGATAGGCGACTCCAGCTCGGTCCCCAACAAGCGGCGCATGCCCAGAACGCCAAACCGTCTACCTCAGTTCGAATCCAGGCGAACCGATCAAATCCTGACACCAAAGAGATCGAGAAACCTTCGAGAACAACATCAGCCGAGCAACATCCTACCTCGGCAACGCGCATTCTTCACCTCACCTCGGCATAGCTGTTACTCGACTATTCGGGAGGGCTATGATGGGATATGGCCCAACCACTCGGCCCACCGACAAAGCCCAAACGAGTGGGCGACTTTAATAGCGGCCCACGCGGTTATGCCAAAGGCCCATCCCCAAACCCAAGCGACCTCCAAACCCTAATCGGCGGGCGCTAAGAGTCCTATATGCGCGAATGCTAAGAGTCCCTATAGGCAAAGGAGCAGTCCTACATACTGAGGCTAAGAGTCCCTACATGGGAGGGATCAGTTCCCGCCTTAGGAGCCCTCAGATATGTATAAATAGGAGTTACATCGAAGGTAGAAGGGTTAGCAACTTCTTGAATACTAAGAGCTTTTAGCTACCCTCACTGTAATCAAATCATAGTGAAAGTATTGAGGAATCACTCCTCCGTGGACGTAGATCTCATTAACGATCGAACCACGTAAAAGCCTTGGTGTTCTTTACTGCTTTACGTAAATCTGACATATCCACATATATTAGATTTATCAACTGACTTTTGAGTTATTCTCAGGTTTGGCGACAGTTTTTGCAACATACTCAGCTATTTTTTCTCCCATCATTGTTGAAACATGCTTCCTCTCTTTAGGAATAACGCTTGCCTTCTTCTCACCTGCCTGCTTTCCATTACTGTTGCTGCTCTCCTTATTGTATGAATCCATCTTGCCTTTCTAAGAGAGATAGTGTGTGTGTGTAGTAAAATGTATCTATTTCTTGGCTGTGGTGTATGCTTTGAGCTACAAAGATGTTGCTGTATATATAGATATTTCGAAGTTATATGGTTTTTGTCGATTTAAGGCGTTTCTGCGGATTTCTTACGCGACTCCAAAGAAGAAAGGATGCAAATTGCCTATGACTTTCCTAGATGGAAATAGGGGGAGAAAAATGGCACATTTTGTATCTGTGTGAACTTGAGATTGAATGTGAGGGGTTATTATTGCTTCTGCTTATGCATGTTCTTGGTTAATATTCTGAAATTTTCTTGTTGATTTTGATTTGGCCGATGATTTTCCAAGATTTTGATTACCCCATAGGGAAATAATAAAGAAAGAGAGCACATTTTGTATGTGTCTCGACTTGAATTTGAACATGTGCATTAATATAAAATGTCAAATTTCCTTTTGAATATTTCTAGTTAAATTTTGAAACTATAAGAAAATATGGAGCACAACAGTCCTTGTGTATTATTGTGTGTGTGTGTGTTCCAATTGCCGACTAATTAATGCTACAAAAACTCGTGTAAATATGTCATCATGGTGCAGACAAAACAAAAGTAGCATTCGTTCTTAAGAAGAGTATCAATTACATTGAATAAGAGCATCATTTATTTTTTTATCCTATAATTAACAAGTATCATTTACATTGAATAAATGTATCATTTGTATTAGAAAAAAAATATCAATACCCACACAGTCCGCATAGAAAACCATCAAGATTGGGCAATTGGTAAATTTCCCGCTTTAATAAAGTTTGATCTTAATTACTTCTAATTCTAAGTCATTCATAAAAGGGGTAGAACTAGAGCTGGCAAAAGGGACGGGTCGGGCCGACTCGGCCCGGCCCATCGGGCTTGTTGTTTTCTTGAGTCGGTGGCCATTTACGAAATGCTATGGGGATAAAAATATGGTAGCCCACCCAACCCCATCTGGCCACCTACCAAACCCGTCCAATATTTAATTTAATAAAATATTATTTTTAATTTCAAAAAAAATATGATAACAATAAATAAATTAAGTTTACTAACATCAATTTCAAAATAAATAAGATAAATTACGCTACTAACATCAATTTTATTTTATATATTTACTATTTCAGATTTACTACTAATATAAAATATAAAAAATAAATATGTGACGAACTTTTAAGTAGATTAACCCATTTTTAAATTTCAAATCGGTAGATGGGGCCATGGATGACTTTTTAGCCCGACTTTTTCAGTAGCTATTTTCATGGCCCAACCCGACCCCAATTCTGGATATCTCGGCCGGCCCATCGGGTCGGGTCAATTTTGCCGTCTCTAGGTAGAACACAAGATTTAAGCGTGTGGTTGTGGACAAATAAACAAAAAAGAGAATGTCCCTCCAAATTTCATTTTATACAACGACACCTCGGATTGTGGGTCTATGTACTCTTAATTACTACGTAAAGTATTTTTCACGCGTTATCTTTTAGAGAGATTAAGATCGTCTTCTTCTGCTAAAAAGAAATAAGTAAAAAGAATAAAGATTATTACGAAATTGATGGTTTAGACAGTTTGTTTGTTAGAATTTCGTCTTACATAATTTCCAAGAACATAAGCAGAAATTTTAGTAATTTGGAGGTCGTTGCAACGATTTTAAACAGTAGTTTACGAAGAAAACAATTTTGTTTTTATCTTTTCATGATTCAAGTGAAAGGATACGAACATTTTTTAATATAATAATAACCAAAATTATGGTGGACCCATTTATAAAATCACTCCCACATTAATTTACGTATAAAACCTAGGTAATATAATACGAATATTCATATAAATGAGTGTTTATTTGTGAGTTATTCTAGTTCTATTATATAAAGTTAGATTCGAGTTTGTTTAGTGAAGCTCGTTAGCTAAACAAACCAAGCTTGAGCATCATAGTATTCGTCTCGTTAGCTCGTGAACAAGTTCGTTAACTGATTTAGTTTGAAAATATAAATTTATTTACTATATACAATTATTTCTTTCTATAATTAGTAATTATTTTGTTAAATCTCTAACTACTTTTATTTGTTATAAAAAATCAATAATTATATGGTATTATTGTTGATAAAATAATTTATTTTTAATAAAATAATTAATATTCTAAACATATCTCTGAATTTAGAAAGTCTTTTTGGATTCGAATAAAGCTCGTGAGCTCGAAATATTCGATAAATAAAACTCAAGACTCGGCTTGATACTAAACAACCCAAGCTTGAACATGATGGTATTTGCCACGACTCGGTTCGATTACATCTCTACATACGAATAGCATCGAAGATGTGTGCGTGTGTTGGTCTAGTGGTAGAGTGGTTAATGCCCGATGCCAAAGGTCTCGGGTTCGAGTCCACCGTGACGCGACCTTTAAATTTCTGTATTTAATTGACCAAAAAAAAATAGCATCGAAGATATAACAAGCTAGGTTTTGTTTGTCTCAACTTTCTTACCATCGACGATAATGCAATATAATGAGCTAACTTCTCAGATTGTCAAAAAAAATATGAATCCATCGGCTGTAATAGCTCAAAAGACATTAACCAAAAAATAATTAATTGAATTCGTTATTGTAAGTTATGTGGAAATTATATATCATTTTTTATTTCTGTAGATTATTAAGGGGCCATTTGATTGAGAGAATTAGAAAGGAAAATGAAATCAAGACCTAGCTATATGATTCATTTACTTGGATTTGATTGTCATTTCGAATGTAGAGTTAGAAAAAAAAAATCACATAAAATAATATCTTTAATTAGTATCTAAAAAAATTAGATCGTAAATTAGTATATTCTCATATTTCAGAATATTTAAATAAAAAATAAAATTACTATCATAAATTAAAAAATATTTAAAATTGAAACCATAAATTATAATTGACCCTAAAAAGTAAAGAAAGAGAGAGAACCATTACAGTATCAAATTCCATCAAACAAATTTTTTTATGTAACTAGTGACATGTAGGGCTGTAAACAAACCAAACCGTTGTGTGCGTGTGTTGGCCTAGTGGTAGAGTGGTTAATGCCCGATGCCAAAGGTCTCGGGTTCGAGTCCACCGTGACGCGGCCTTTAAATTTCTGTATTAAATTGACAAAAAAAAAAAAAAACCAAACCGTTCGTGAGCTACTCGGAACTCGGCTCGAAAAAATCTCGTTCGAAATTCGATCGTTTTGTAAACGAGCCGAACTCGAGCCTCGAATCGAGCTCGATAAGTTTATCGAGCCGAACTCGAGCTTAGAGATGTTCGGCTCGTAGGCTCGCGAACATGTTTGGTTCGAACTCAAACGAGCCAGTTCGCGAACATGTTCGCGAACTCTTATTCGAACATGTTCACGAACCTTGATTTGAACATGTTCGCTAACCTTAATTCGAACATGTTCGTGAACGTATAAAATAATAGATTATTTATACATATTTAAATAATTAAAATGAATAATAAATTATAAAATATATGTTAATTATAATTATTTAGCAACAAATAAGCATATATATGAAGTATTGATAATAAATTATTTATATATTTAAATAATTAAAATAAATAATAAAATATAAAATATATATTTTAGTATAAATTTTCATCTAACTTATATAACTAATTAACTAATTATCCTATTTATACTAGTATAATATTTTTGAAAAGTAAGTGTAATTGAATGATATTGAATAGTATATTTAGTTTTGGTATATATATATATATATATATATATATGTATATATTATTTTAATCAAACATTAATATATATTTTCATGTGTGTTATAAAATAAAATCATTAAATGAATAATTAATTAATATGATGAGATATTGATTTGGAAAACTAAAAACTAATAACATGATTTATTAAGTTATCTTATGAAAAAAATATCGATTTAGATAATTATAATGTATAAGTATACAATTATACTTGAGTTACATAGTTATATTTATATCTCGTAATTATAATTCTAAAAATAAATTACAAATAACTTACATAACTAATTGACTATGAGATAAATATAATAATAATTCTTAATTCTTAATTATAATATAAAGTTCATCTATCTTTATAACTAAGTAACTATGAGATAAAATAATTATAATTTATAACTCATAAGTAGATTTTGAAAAGTAAATGTAATAGAATGATATTGAATATTATCAAATGAAATATTGAGTTGGAAAATTAAAAAAATAACATGATCTACTAAGTTATCTTATGAACAAAAATATCAATATAGATCATTATAATATATAAATATATAAGTATAAGTTACGTAGTTATATTTATATCTCTATAATTATAATTCTAAAATAAATAACATCTAACTTACATAATTAATTTTATGAGATAAATATAATAATAATAATTCGTAAGTAGATGAATGAAGTAGATGTATTCGAATGATATTAAATAGTATATTAATTTTAAATATTGTATAGTCTATATTCAAAACTAGTTAGAATCAGACATCTTTTTTTTTAATATGAATCTCATCCAAAACTAGCTAGAATTAGACATATTTTTCTTTTGCTAGTTGTGAAAATTTCACTTGGTAATGAATTTTGTTAAACTTCTTATTGTAATTGTTGTTTGATTATGATTAATTAGTTGACTATGCATCCTTTGAATTAATGGAATCATATAGTGAATTATGATAAAATAGTGTTTTAAGTTGAGTCGAGCTCGAATTCGAATTCGAGCTCGAATTCAAGTTCGATCTCGAATAACACATTATCAAACCGAATTCGAGCTCGAGTTCGAGCTCGAAAACGAGCAAAATCGAACACGAGCAGAGTTCGAACTCGAGTTCGAATATATCTGATAAACGAATAGTTATCGAACCGAATTCGAGTAGCTCGCGAGCTCAAAAATTTTATAACGAACCGAGCTCGAGCTCAATTTCAAGCTCGAATTCGAACTCGAGCCGAACTCGAGCCGAATAAAATTTAAACGAGCCGAGCTCGAGCTTGACAGTGTTCGGCTCGACTCGGTTCGTATACAACCCTAGTGACATGCAACTACTCCCCATTCTCAAAATCATTAAACTGCATATGAAGATAGTAAGATTGCTTTTAAATTCCTACACAAATCATACAAAATCAGTGTGAAACAAACTCAAGTTTCGACGAAATTTCAAGAACTATTACCATCAAGAACAAATGCTTCAATCTGCAACACTTCAAGAGCAACTCAATCATAATCAAACACATAGGTTTAGCTACTACTGCTGAAATCACAAATGAATTCAAATAGTATCCATCACCTACAGAATCCCAAAGAACCCTAGCACACCAGTAGCAGCAAGGAGTAAAACCATTGAATGCTCTATCACGCATTCGAAAATTGCTACTTCTATGCATCTTGAACCCCCAAACTCTTATATAAGCAAATCTTTCACATAATGTGGGACATTGAACTCCAAACTTCTATCAAGATTCACATTTAGCACATATAACACTTGAATATTAATAAACAAAAGTTAAAGGGGCAAAATATTTCCGAAAAGATGCATTCATTGAAATTCCGATTTTCATTCAAACGAATCGTAAGCACCAATTTTATACAGCAACCACTAAGAATTCAATCAATTAATACCAGAAGATCTATAACCTCGGCGGAACCCTAGGTAAACGTTCAAGAGCTCGTGAATTTGGTCACCGCCTTGGTACCCTCCGACACGGCGTGCTTCGCCAACTCTCCGGGCAGCACCAATCTCACCGCGGTCTGGATCTCCCGGGAGGTAATGGTAGGCTTCTTGTTGTAGCGGGCGAGGCGCGACGACTCCTGCGCCAATTTCTCGAAGATGTCGTTGATGAAGCTGTTCATGATTCCCATGGCCTTACTCGAGATCCCGATGTCGGGGTGCACCTGCTTCAGCACCTTGAAGATGTAGATCTTGTACGTCTCCACGCTCTTCTTGTTCCTCTTCTTCTTCTTGTCTCCGGCAGCGGCGCCGGCTTCCTTCGGCAGCTTCTTCCCCGCCTTCGGCTTCTTCTCCGCCGCCGGAGATTTCTCGGCGGCAGGCTTCTTCTCAGCTGGCTTCTTCTCTGCCTTTGGTGCCATTGCTTGTTTGTGAAGAGAGTGTGTGCGAATGGAATCTGAGGGTGAGGAGTGAGGAAGTTCTAGATGTCGGAGCGGGATTTGAGACGGTTGTTATATAGAATGCGGAGTGTGTTTTGATTGGTTGCTTTAGAGTGGCGCGGATCGAGATGTGAAGCCGTTTGACGGTCGAGATTGATTCGAATATGGAACGTCGGGAAACCCATGTTTAACACTGTTTTGGCGGTCGTACAAAATTTGACCCGGTGTTTGAGCGGGAAGGGAGAGAAACGTAATTTCGCATTTCGATGGCGAAAAAAAGAAGATAGTTATATATTCCATGTAAATTAATTTTTTTACATTTTTTTCAATTAATAGAAGTGGGAGAAGGACTGACACTTCGTGCGTATCGGGTCGTTATCGTATCGACACGATAACTACCCGACAAGATCAAACACGAACACGATAATTAAATGTATTCATATGGACACACAAGCACAACTCGTATACCTAACATGAAACGATTTTTTTTGTGTTGACACGACACGACACAAAACGATAAATTCAAATCAAAATTAGAAAATAAATTAATAAAAGAAATAAAAATATATAAAATATAATTAAATTAATATTTTATATATATATATATATATATATATATTGAATTATACAAAATGACACGATTTGACACGAATGCATCACGAAAATTATCATGTTACACGAACACGACACGAAATTGTCGTGTCCTTATCTTGTCGATAACGATAAGGATATGAACACGATAAGGCTGAATAATATTCTTTTAATTTTATACATGTTTGTGTCGTATCGAAAATTATCAGCCCTAGATGGGAGGATAAAGTAGCATAGAAGTTAAATATGTGGATTAATGTGGTATTAGAAAATTTTCCATCATATTTCATTGTGTTATGTGAGATTTCAAATGTCATATTTCATTCGTTCGCGATAAGTGTTTCATAATTGTTTTATTCGATGTTTATAAAAAGTGTATAACTTTCTTTTTTAAGATAATACTTCTTATTATTCATAATCACAACCACTCTTTATTTATTAAAAATTCATTCTTATCACTCACAACCTAACAAAATGTGAAACTATTTATCTACTCAAACAACACTCACCAATAATTTTATTAAAACTTGTATCATTCACAAGTCATATATTTATTGTGGATGGAGATACTATATCTTAATATAACATGATTGCAAAAATATGATTGATTGATGATTTGTAATTTATTAGACATAGATGTATTGAAAACGTTAAAGAGTTGGATTATAACATTTGTCCTTTTTTTTGTAAATGTGTTTTACATATAAATAGTTAACTCGAGCATATGATCTTTTATAATCAAATTGTTAGCTTATCGATTAAATAATTCATCTTTAGGTGTTCACAATACTTTTATTCTAGATGAATTTGGCTGCATCTGAATATTTGTCTGTATTATCATAATTGAAAATACATAAAACTAATTAACCAATAAATGGAATTGACAAGAATGAATGACGATTATAGGTTAAGTCAACACTCATTGATAAGTATTGTAGTTGAAAAGCTTTTCTTTTCTTTTTCTTTTTTTTTAAATAAAGTATACATATTGTATCATGAATTCCAAATTAATAAATTATAAATAATTTCAAATAATTTATCCAATAACTAAATAGCCATACTAGATAACATAAAATGAAACTACAAATCACATGTAGGTGGAATCGTACCAATGACATCTTCATTAAAGAAAATTTTTGGTGCTTCAGACCTCATTGGCATTGTTGTTGGAAAATTATTTCAAAGAGACTTGAGAAATAAGTTAATTAAATATAATTGTAGCTAAAACCGGACTAAGATAAATAAGACATTATTATAATTAAATACTGTAGATTTGGATGTAACAAGTCCAACCTAATTCTAAATTGAGTTGATCATAGTTTTTTTGTGCCTGATACCACTCAATAATAATAACTCGATTTGAAATATGCTTTAGAATTTTTTTGTAGATTGGCCCAACCAATATATTTAGATTAGATGGACCTTTGTGGCATGATTTGCCCTAATGGCTATGGACCGATTGGCTCGAGTCAGCATGACCTGATGCTTTTGACAACTCCATTAAATATATTATTACAACATTATATGTTATTTTGATAATTCTTTTCATATAGAACATCGATTCATTATTGGAGAAATTTCAAAATCTATTCCAAACTGAAAAGTACAGCCATTATTTTCATTTATATTTACAATAACTGAAACAAAGTGGAGGAGAACCGAATTCAATTTGTTTGTTTTTTTTATTTGTTTTCTAATAGTCTCCTTGTACAAATTTGATAAATTTCAAATCCATCAATACTATTCATGTATTCTCGAAACAATTCATATTGCAAGGTGTCACATCCGAATTTGACAAAAATAATAAAGTAAACAGTTAGGAAACGGAATCCAAAGCTCCAAATTCATATACTCCATCGCTCCAACCAAAAGGGGGTGAAAAAGAATAATAACAATGCTAGAGCTATATCACTTAACAATCACATTAGTTGAAGTTAAGCAGCTCCAGCAAATGCAAATGCATAACCTTCGGTGTATCAGGAAAGAAGAACAACTCAAGCTAAACTAAGTTACTTACATCACCCAAATGCATCTTCTCTCTATAACTCTAAACATCAAAATCCGATAACTATAGGATTTGTATACTGAAAGTAGATTGATTGAACTTGTATACAAATGTTTCCTATTACCATTATTCTAGTCTCATATCTGAATTGTTTACTTGATCGCATATGTTATCTCATTATTTCATACAAAAGTTAGATCATAGAGTGTGTAAAAGATCACATAAGTCTGTATGATTGGTTAAGCTAATTGAGATATAAAAATAATCACAGCCGAGACAACTTAGTACGAGTTGTTGGTATAAGTTGCAGTATAGATAAAAAAATAACTTGACTTGGTTGTTTGTCTATGTTGGTACGTCTTGACATATTGATGGATCACAGTTAGATGTGTTATTCTCGTTAACCATCGTGAAGAACCTAGATCTATGTGACTTTACATTGATTCAAACCTCGATAAGGTTTCAGGTGAATATGAGTTATTGATAATCAATTTGACTTGTTATGAGTGAGGATTACATGGCATATCCTAATATTCTATACATCTTAAGTGGTGGTAGTGATTGTATGTCATATTGGTTACATATATCGAATCACCGTATCTGTTTATGATGATGACGTCCCCTTAAGGAACTCAAAAGGTTTATTTTACTAAACACTGCGGTTGAGTTGGTTCAAGTACAATTAATAAGATTGAGTGATATTATTTATAGAATTAAAGAGATTAATTATTTTAAACAGTCATAGTGCTATAAATAACTAATGGACGTGCAATATCTTAAATACGGTAGTAAATGGGTAAGTCAACATTTATTCTCTAGTGGAATAAATAAATATTTATAATTTAATTTGACCTCTGGGTTGACTCACTAAGGTATGTTACCAAGGTAATTTTCGACCACCTCTTTTACATTCCAACTGAGACTGTGTTTTGATTATTATATTATTTATTCAATAAATTTCATAGTCTAGATTATCAGATACCAAAATATATTAAGAGATAATTATCCTAGAAATGAATTATCTTCATGGAAGAATATATGATAGGAGAAAATCAAGATTATCCTCGTGTAAGTGTGGGAATTTGGTATTCTCCATAGATTACTCTAACTCAAGATTGGAGATCGGATATCCGGGACACAGTCGAAAAGATCAAAGCTAGAGTCAGTCATTGATCAGATTTGCTAGAAATTCAAAGGAAAACACGAAAAAACCTCAATGTGTTACAATTAATTATATAAAAGCATACTAGAAATATAATCAATGTATGGTTAATTAAACATCTAAAATATATCTTTAGGAGCACGGATAAATTCAGATTTCCATCAGTAACTGTTTAGTATGATTTTATGCTTAATCTTGGTATTCTTTTGTATGTCATTTTCAATAGTTTGTCCTATTAATGTCGTTGTTTTGATTAGTATTTATCGATTCGAACTTATTTGGTTTGTTTTGATGTTTTGTAGAAAACGACATTAAATAGGAAGAAATGAATCTTCCAAGAGCTATTCTATATTGAAGAGCATCTCGATAGAGTCCATAGGCACAAACGGATCGCAACCGGAGTTCGGACGAGAGAACGGAACAAACAATAAGTCGCAAGACGCTGAAGTGCGCCGGTGCGTCGGCGCGCGCGCCGTCCGGCACTGGCTCGCCCCAGCGCGCGATCAGCCTCCATCTTTCATCCCAACGCACGTTCCAGCCAACTCCAGCGCTCACTCCACACAACGCAGCCACGGCCGCGCCTCATGCGTCTTCACAACGCGGCCATGGCCGCGCCTCACGCGTCCAGCGCTCCATTCCACGTACTCTGCATGCCAGCGCCACTTCGCATGACGCGGCCACGGCTGCGCCTCACGAGGCCACAGCCGCACCTCACGCGGCCACGGTCGTGCCTCACGCGTCCGGCGCTGCCTTCTCATCCGGCGTTGGGTGATGTTGGCGCGTCCGGCGTTTCGTCCGTGTCCGGCGTTTGGCACTTTTTCTGCCTCATTCCAACAGCGCATCGTGTCCAGCGCTCCACTCCGTCCGGCGCTGGGTTTGCCAATCTCGCCTCAAGCGTCCGGCGCTTTGTCTCGTCCGGCGGTGGGATCCTTCCAGAGAGCGCTCGCGTCCGGCGCTTCGTCCCGTCCGGCGCTGTGCGTGATTTTTGGGTCCAAATTCGACTGTTTTCGTGGGCTTTTTCGAGGGTTTTATAAAAGGGGCTATCAATTCTCACAACCAGGGGGTAGACATTCTCTACGCACGCGATTCTTCACCTTTTTCTTTCTCCTTTCTTTTCTTTTTCCTTTCCATTTAATTATTTTGTACTTGGATTAATAATTGGATTGTGCGATTCCGAATTTTTGGAAGACGAATTTATCTATGAATGGTTTGTAAGTTTTTTCTCATTCATTTATGTCTATGTAATTGCTATGGGGATAATTTCTACCATGAGATGAATTATTGATTTGGGTTAAAAATAAATGTTGGATTGTTCTCGTTTTGAATCGTGATTAATTGTGTTGATGATTTGTAATTTTCTTATCCATATAATTATTTATTTCATGATCTTAATACATGGTGTTCGAGAGAATAGTGTAGATTGATTATGTGCTTATGTTTGATTATGAAGTTATGCGAGAGCATATTTATATTAGATATACGTTTGACAACGAACGTGATCGAGAGATTGATTTGTTGTTGAATAATTAATATATGTGGGTAGGGTTTCGCTATCGTGTGTATTTGTAGTTAAATATCCTTCGTAGTTGATGGCGGTTTGATTGAGAGATCCCCCACCATTAAGTTCGAGTCTAACATTGACGTAGTCGAGAGATTAGTTAGTGTTGAACACTAGGTGAGAGGCGTGGGTGTTTTATGCATTGTGTGCCGGTCCTTGATTCATTAATAGCGAAGATAGATTTGAACCCTAGAACACCATCTCCAATTCCGTGTATCTATCAATTCCTATTGTTGTCCAAGTGCATCATTTTTACCTGCTTTATTTTATTTCGTGCTTTCGTCCGTTCCGTGACAGACCCCTCTTATTTTAGGAGGTTAGTATTTCTTTTATGTTTTCGTGTTTGACATAGAACCGTAGACCTGTTAAGCCTTTCTCGAGAGATTCGACTTGGGTCGACCTTACCGCTCTATAAGAACCTCGTACTATTGCGAGCGACTGAAAAAAATAATTTAGTCGGAACAAATTTTGGCGCCGTTGCCGGGGAAGGCTTTAGGCTTTGTGTTTTGTGTTGCTTTGTTTTTCGTGTTTCCTTTTGTTTTTTCTGTTTCTTTCCCCATGCTTCTTCTTTTTATTTCCTTCTTTTTCTTTGTTACTATTTTCTCCAACGGGTGCGTGTGATCTTGTTTTTATAGTTGGTGTCTGTTAATGCAGGATTACCGGCGATACGAATATGGTCAGACAAGCCTGGAGGAGGAAAGCTCGTCAGATTGGGCAAATTCTTCTTACGAAGAAGGACCCCAATTCGACTATTTTGAGGATACCCGCTGTCGTGAGCATCGAGCCTATGATCCCTACCGAGGCATCCTCGAGTTCTTCATATAGTCGGGACCTCTTATTCCGGCCAGATCGGTGAAGCCGACATTGGAGGATTCATTGCAGGCATTCATTCAGCGTAGTCACCGGTGAAGCCGACATTGGAGGAATCATTGCGGGCTTTCATTCAGCGAGTCGGTGGGTGAAGCCGACATTGGAAGACACTGCGATGTCTTTTATACAGACGAGTCAACAAAGGTTCGAAATGTTGGAAGCATCTATCGAGCGTTTAGAGACTCAAGTCATTCTATTAGCCGGGATAGTGGAAGAATTGGTCCACAACCAAAGTGTGGAGGAGATGCCGAGACAATTGGAGCAAACTTCTTCTGTCATAGTCTATGAAGATGATGAAGTTGAGGGGAGAGTCAGTGAAGTTGATGAAAGTGAAGAGTCGAGGTTTCTTCAAGCCGAGACTAACAATGAACAACCTGATATCTTCCCGAACCAGTTAGAGGAGGAAGAGAGGACATACGTTGAGGTAGCATCTATAATTTTTCAACATCCTAATTCTCCAAAGTATTGTGCTTTTGGAGTTGAAGTTATCTATTTTTCTTTGGAGAATAGGATGTTTGATTTGAACTTAATTGATTTATTATTTGCTGCATTGACTGTCCTTTGTGCTTACATTGTTACTACTGATGCTCTGGTTGAGATGGTATCCCTGCAGGTGAAGGACTATGGATAGTCCGTTTTTCACTGGTGGAGCTCGTGCCATTGAAACGAGCACTACGTGGGAGACAACCCAAGAGTTTACTTGTTTTTCTGTTTTGTTTTTTTTCTTTTTCTTATCAGGTTCTTAATAAGTGAGATGAGAATTTTGACGAGTTGCATATCATGAACACTCAAGCCACTGGACGTCGTCACCGCCGTACCTAGTTGACATGCTCTCCCAATTTCAGGGAAGTTAACTTCTACATTTTACCTTTTTGGCTTTTGTATAAAGTGTGGAGGCGTGCTTGCCGTCTTTGTGTGTTTGCATGTGACTTGTGTTTGTTTGGTGTCGTCCTCCATTCTATACCTTTTGTTTGGATTTGAGTATGCTTTATCATCTAGTATACTTGAGTGAGCATGATTTGATTGGGTATGCAAGTCCGAACTGATTTCTAGTAATTCTTATCGATGCATGACTTGACTTGATAATTGTTGATGATTGATCTAGCTGTGAGGCACGTCGATTTTTTTTTAATGAAAATATATATAAAAAAAATTGTTATAAAAATAAAAACAAAAATAAAAGAGTTGGAATAGGTTGTTGATGGATTGAATAAGTGAGCTTAAGGTTGGAATAAGGGGCTCTACTCCTCTCGCTCTGTGTTGCTTCTCGAATGGAAGCTCAAAAGTGATGAGTACGGAAAACCACATTAGGATACTCGGGTTTAAAACTCGAAGGTTTGACTTAATGAATATTGTCCTATAATCCTCCTTGAGTCATCACATCTGGTATTGAAAGTTGTTTAGTATGTTGAAAATGAGATGTTTTATGCAAGGTGTTTATATGAGTTGGCTATTCGATTATTAAATACATGTAGACCAGATTTATGATTTGTTTGGATTAAGCCGCATACTCAATCAATTATTGATTCATTACCATGTTGAGAATTATATTGGTTTAGAAATTCTAGAAGGACGTGATGTTGTGGTATGATCCATTTGAATTTATGTTTTCTTGATTTCTTTTTTCGTGTTGTGATGCTAAGGTTTGCTTGAAGACAAGCAAAAGGTTTAAGTGTGGAGGAGTTATTTAGTATGATTTTGTTCTTAATCTTGGTATTCTTTTGTATGTCATTTTCAATATTTTGTCCTATTTATGTCGTTGTTTTGATTAGTATGATTTTTTATTTTTGTTCTTAATCTTGGTATTCTTTTGTATGATTTTTGTTCTTAATAGGAAGAAATGAATCTTCCAAGAGCTATTCTATATTGAAGAGCATCTCTATAGGAGTCCATAGGTGCAAACGGATCGCAATTCAGAGTTCGGATGAGAGAGAACGGAACGAAACAGCTAAGTCGCGACGTGAGTGCGCCAGCGCGTCCGGCGCTAGCTCGCCCCAACGCGCGATCAGCCTCCATCTTTCATCCCAGCGCACGTTCCAGCCTACTCCAGCGCTCACTCCACACAACGCAGCCACGGCCGCGCCTCATGCATCTTCACAACGCGGCCACGGCCGCGCCTCACGCGTCCGGCGCTGCCTTCTCATCCGGCGTTGGGTGATGTTGGCGCATCCGACGTTTCGTCCGTGTCCAGCGTTTGGCACATTTCTGCCTCATTCCAGCAGCGCATCGTGTCCGGCGCTCCACTCCGTCCGGCGCTGGGTTTGCCAATCTCGCCTCAAGCGTCCGGCGTTTTGTCTCGTCCGACGCTGGGATCCTTCCAGAGAGCGCTCACGTCTGGCGCTTCGTCCCGTCCGGCGCTGTGCGTGATTTTTGGGCCCAAATTCGACTGTTTTCGTGGGCTTTTTCGAAAGTTTTATAAAAGGGGCTATCAAATTTCACAACCAGGGGGCAGACATTCTCTACGCACGTGATTCTTCACCTTTTTCTCTCCTTTCTTTTCTTTATCCTTTCCATTTAATTATTTTGTACTTGGATTAATAATTGGATTGTACGATTCCGGATTTTGGAAGATGAATTTATCTAAGAATGGTTTGTAAGTTTTTTCTCATTCATTTATGTCTATGTAATTGCTATGGGGATAATTTCTACCATGAGATAAATTATTGATTTGGGTTAAAAATAAATGTTGGATTGTTCTCGTTTTGAATCGTGATTAATTGTGTTGATTATTTGCAATTTTCTTATCCATATAAATTGTTTATTTCATGATCTTCATACATGGTGTTCGAGAGAATAGTGTGGTTGATTATGTGCTTATGTTTGATTATGAAGTTATGCGAGAGCAGATTTATATTAGATATACGTTTGACAACGAACGTGATCGAGAGATTGATTTGTTGTTGAATAATTAATATATGTGGGTAGGGTTTCGCTATCGTGTGCATTTGTAGTTAAATATCCTTCGTAGTTGATGGCGGTTTGATTGAGAGATTCCCCGCCATTAAGTTCGAGTCTAACATTGACGTAGTCGAGAGATTAGTTAGTGTTGAACGCTAGGTGAGAGGCGTGAGTGTTTTATGCATTGTGTGCCGGTCCTTGATTCATTAATAGCGAAGATAGATTTGAACCCTAGAACACCGTCTCCAATTTCGTGTACCTGTCAATTCCTATTGTTGTCCAAGTACATCCTTTTTACCTGCTTTATTTTATTTCGTGCTTTCGTCCGTTCCGTGACAGATCCCTCTTATTTTAGGACGTTAGTATTTCTTTTCTGTTTTCGTGTTTGACATAGAACCGTAGCCCTGTTAAGCCTTCATCGAGAGATTCGACTTGGATCCCCCGTGCTTCTTCTTTTTATTTCCTTCTTTTTGCGAGCAGGTTGACAAAAAAAAGATGAAGTGCTACGTGCACTGCTTCTAGATGCCATTCTCAGCCAAGCACTGCTGCATTTTCAAATGCTTGCTTTACATAAACATAATAAGGAATTCATCTCAATGAACCAAGAATGTAAGTGAAGACTAGAACTAGCAAAATTGATCCTGTCATATGGGCCAGCACAGGATACTCAGGTTTAGGGTTGGGCTAGGAAAAAGAACGGCCCATAAAAACTCAAGCCTAAAAAGTGTGAGGTTATCGGGCTTAAAAGCTCGCCCGAAAATGAACAAGTACATTATTTTTCTACAATACCTTATAATATTATGTCAATAAGTTTTTATTTTCTAAAATAACATGATGTTGTATATGGAGCAAATTGAAATATAAATAACTTTAAAATTGAACATAAAATTGAATGTAAATAAGTGAAGATACGAGAGGAAACAAATGTACCATAAATAAAAAATCAGGTTATTTTTAATGTTTATTAGATTTTAAATATTTAATTTGTTAATTGTTGTTTGAAATGATGATTATGGAATATATTTGATGTTAGGGGTGAGAATTTGGGACCGGACTCGGAAATTCCGTCCCGACCGAGTCCCGAATTCTGGTTCGGGACCGGGACCGGACCGGACCGGACCAGAAATTTTGATTTTCGAGATCGGGAAGTCCCGAGTCCCGTTCGGAAAATCCCGAAGTCCCGATTTTAAATATATCTAATTTTAATTTCAGGACTTTCGGGACTTTCGGGATATTTTTGGGTAATTTCGGGACTTCGGGACGTCGGGACTTCGGGATTTGGGACATTTCGGGTAATTTCGGGACATTTTCAGGTAATTTCGTGACTTGGACTTCGGGACATTTTCGGGAAATTTCAATTCGGGATGGGACCGGGACTAAAAATTGTAAATTTTCGGGACCGAGAGTCCCGAAGTCCCGATCGGGACCGGACCAGGACCCAAAATTGCAAAATTTCGGGACTTCGGGAATCGGGACGGGTACCCAGTCCCGACCCGATTCTCACCCCTATTTGATGTCCATCAGATTTTTTTTTTAATCCATTCTTCGGATTGATGTTACTAAACTTCCTAATTTTTTATCTTGTATTTTTCAATATTTTATAATTAAAAATAACTTTTTTGAAAAAAACATTGAAAGGGTTTGGCAAGATAGGCCAAATAAATTCGACTGGGCTGCTAAAGTTTAAACACGACAGTATTTCAGGCCGAGACGGCCAAGCAACAGTCAAAAGCCAAGTGGGCTGGGTAGGACCAGCCCAACCCACCCATTTTGCCAGCACTAAGACACGAGCAACCTTTTTCTCGCAGATCTCTTAGACAAAGAGTTATAAGATTTCCCAAAAAAAACAAAAAAACATAAACTTAAGAATTCAACAAATTTACATGCCAGTCGCAAAACTTGAGATTTCTTAGTGTGGAATACGAGCAATATGATTTGAACCATTTCAAATCAAGCTTACTTCAACGCCCAGAAAATCAACCCAATCTAAACCAGAATACCAAAATCACAAATACTTGTATTGACAACACAGAGAATAGAAGATGATCAAATAAACTCAAAACTGTTCGATCCGGCATGTTGCAAAAATAACGTGTTATTTTTATCTATTTTACCTATTTTTCAAAGTAAAAAAACCCCTCTATGTATGAAGAAATAATATTTGTGCTTGAATTTAACATCAGATGAGCAAAGGCAACAATCATATCCAAGCCACAAATACATACCATAGGTCGGGCAATCGGCAAAAGGATCTCCGCCACACTTTTTTCCACATGAAGTCAATCTAGATTTAAGCAAACATAAATCACAAAATTAAACAAGATTCTATCAGTCTCCTCACCAAAATAGTGAGCAAGGACACCCAAAATTCAAGTCACAGAAAGATTCATCACAAGTTGAACAGAGAAACACTCCAACATGAACTTATACAGATTGCTCGGACAAAAACTCCGAAGTTATACTGTTCAACAACAAAGATCTCCAGTTCACCATCCATATAAGTAATAAGTGCGATAACAACATAACCAGCAAGAACAAGCAAATTGACGAACTTCTCTGCATCGTCTTCCCAGCACCCAGGACATAGCAGAATCGAACTTTTGTCCAGCTTTCGTATTAGAAATGTGAAAGTCTTTATACCAAAATTTCCAAATTTGCACATGAATTCCAAAACAAAACAAAACTGTATCTTTTTGTGGAATAGCATAAAGAATCGAAAAAAAAACGAATTGACTATATCAATAAAAAGGGTTTTAGCAAGCAGAAGACCGTAAATTGCCTCTGTTAATCATTCCCAATTTCTCATCAAAAAGAAAACTAAATTTAGGGTTTTGCGAAAAAAAGACAAAACACCTAGCTACTACCTTTAATTGAGCCAGTAAAAGGCTAAAACCAACAAAAATCTAATCTTATTTCAACAGATTTTCGAGGCAGTTATGTACAGATCCGAAGCAGCAAAGCTATAACAAAGATAGGCGGAGTCCTGGATGATGTTGAGACAAAGATTGTTAACGGGAACGGTGTCGGACGTCAATCAAGCGACGGGATCTGGATCTGAGTGATTCTGCTTCTGAATTCAAAACATAAACTAAAAAATATCCGCTAGTGGAACAAATTTTGCACAAATGTCAGCCGAATTTGGAAAAACAGATGATAGAAATGAACATAAATCACTGAGAAAGGGGGAGAAAGAGAATATTGGAGGCGCAGAGTTTTCTTTACCAGCACAAAAACTCATAAAGCATGTTAAACAAACCATTGTAGGGCGAAACATCAAAATAATGTCAATTTAGAAAAAAAAACAGCAAGCCGTGCTTGCATTTAAGGTCTAGTTATAAATCTCAAAAGGTAACCAAAATCCAGATTCCAGACACAGCCTACATTAAAACGAAGTTGCAAAAAGTGTTGCCATAGGAAGAAACAATGCGGAGAAATCAGCGGAGCCTCCTAGCTTCTCTCTCAGATTCCAACAAGGTAAGGATGTCACCCTCTCTCACCGGCCCTTTGACGTTTCTCATGATGAAACGGTTCTGATCATCAATGAATTTCACCCTAACCTGAGTGACCTGCCCACGAGATCCGGTCCTGCCAATGACCTTGATAACCACAGCATGCTTGATTTGTGATTCCATTCTGCAGAGCAAAGGAGAAAGGAGCCGCAGCAGAAATTGTTGAATGGGGCAAGGGGCAAGTGGGAGGAGGCGCTCTTCGTCGATTAGGGTTTCTCGTTCATATTTAAATAGGACAACCGGATGCGCAGTTGAGGAGGCGCTCTTCGTCCAATTAGGGTTTCTCGTTCCCATTTAATTACCACAACTGGCTTATGTGTCATGTGTGTGTTCATAGTGATTTATCTTTATTGTTACTGACAAATTTACGATCTTTAAAGAGGATTTTTCGATCATTTTCTAATAAATCTAAATTTTCAGTAATTAATTAATTTATTTTTAATTTATATTTAATCTCATCATTAATTTAAGAATAAATATTTACAAAACCTTTAATTTTTGGAAATATGGTACAAATTTAGGAACACTACTCTTTTGAGTATAACATGCTTCATTGATTTAAAGTCGGAATCCTCATTATTAGTTTGTTCATTAATTAAACATTTACAACTACATCAATCACTAAGAATGTGTATACTTTAAAATATATATTGATATGTATATTTATATAAAATACATATTAAATTGAATTACTACTCTTTTAGTTTTTAATGATTATTAAGAATGTATATACTTTAAAATATATATTTATATATTGAAAGACTATTATATTTTAAAAAGTTAGAGTTGTGCATTTAATTTTTTATTTCTAAGACCAATGTACGTAAGAAAATTTAATATAAATTTGAATTTTTTTGAAAAATACTTTATTTTAAAAATTAAATTTTAAATCACTATATATACATATATTAAATTATAGTCGGATTTGAATGTCTATAGATACAAAATATAATATTTTTCATTTAAACACTGTTTAATTATTATTTAAGAATATTGGTGATGTCATCTGTTATTTAAATGCATATGTATTCTTTTGTAATACATATATACCTATATATATATATATATATATATATATATATATATATTGTATTAAATTTAAAACATGTATACTAAATAAATAATTCATAACTTAAGGTTTTATTGATAAAAAATCTCCAAATTTATGAATACATTATTAAAATTACATAGAAGGATGGCTAAAAATATAAAATTACATGAGAAAGATAAATTAAGTCTTATAAAAGCTCGCATAATATTTTATGCTTTTATATTTTGTTAGATAAATTTATATATAATAATGCATAAAATACCGTGCAAAATTGCATACTAAATCCTAAATTATTGGTTGTGTACCAAAAATATCCTGAACTATCGACAATTGCAATCAAATGCCCAAAATATAATAAAACTAACAAAAATATCCTGAAAGTAAATTTACGGTATTAGAAAACTAACGTGGCTCACCATTGCCAACAAATATTTTTTAACTAAATTTACTAAAAAAAGATAAAAAAAAAAAGTAACATGTTTCTCATCCGCCTCTCATTTCTCTTTCTCATTTGAGCCGCAAACTTCTTCGACAAAAGCACACAAGTGTTGAAGATTGCTAGATCACGGCAAACCAAAGAGCGTTTCTCACTCTAACATCACAGGATTTCCTCTAGGGCTTGAAGAATTGGCCCAAAGCTTCGTTCTTGATCTTAGAGAATGACTTGGTGCGACATAGCTCGGGGAAGGGATAGAAGGGCTTCAAGAGTTTTGGAGGCAGCGACGGGGGTTAGGGGGAGAAGCTGTTGGGTTTTGCTGCAGAGGATGAGAAGAAGGATTTTATCACCGCCATAGCTTCGAAAGATTAAGGGCGGCGTGAGGATGAGGGGGTGTTGGAAGAGGGGTTGTCTAGGGTAGTGAGGTGCGTGCATAGGAAAGATGGGCATAAGCAGGTGAACTGCTTGGTGGGATGATGGTCGCAGGTGAAGGAGGATCACGACAGTTGTGGCGGTGACAGAGGGGGCATTGTTGGTATGTGGAAAAAGTGGAATGATTGTAACCATCATGTCCCCCACTCCTCCCCCGATCCTTGTTGTAATATCCCTAACTTTTAAATAGTTATTAATGAAGGATTATGGTAATTAATTAAGGATTAAGGTTAATAGGGCATTGCATCCTTAAGAAGAAAGAAAATAGACGTGATTAAGATAGAAAATGTTTGATTACAACTAGTGAAATAAAATATGATCGATAAATGAAATTCTAGAATTTGAAAATAGAAGAATTTTTTTTTAGAAATTCGAATTACTATATAGATTGACTATTTTGATCTTAATAATCAAAGAAATGTTATAACAATAGAAATTTCAAGTTGTGCTTTTGTAAATGTCATATTCTAAAGTTCATAATTTTATTAATAAAAGAGTAGAAATTTTCTTAAAGAAAGGAAAACAAATTATATAAGTATTACCAATTTAACAAAAATTATTTACACTAAATAATATAATATGGAATTTTCTAGAAAAGTGATTATTCATCACTATTAAAGAAAATGAAAAATGGAATAAAGAAAAGAATTTTATAGATAATGGGTGAATAATCACCCAATTAAAGAAAATACAAAAATAAAATAAAATTTAAGATAAATATATATACATCACCTTCTTACTATTCATTATCTTCCATTTTCTCCATTTCTCTCCAAAAATTTTGAACACACACACTCATAAAAATTTTCTTGTTCGAGTCCATTTTAATCTAAAATTTCATCTCCAAATCAATTCCTAAGTTGAAAAGAAGGTATCTTGCTATCTTTTATCAAGTTTATAAGTTTGTTTATTGTTGAAAAAATTTGTAAAAATATTGATGATATGAAGTTGAGATTTTAAGTGATATATGGTGTTATTGTTTATATTTTTGGTTATGTTTGATGGAATATTGCATGAATAATGAATTACATATTAATAATTGTGAAAAATAAAATTTGGAATAAAAACCTTAGATCATGAAATTTATTTAAAGTGATGATATGCATGAAAATAGTTTGTAATTATGTAATTGAGCTTGTTTAAACATATAATTTGTCACGACCAGACTTTGCTAAGGATAGCCAAGTTGGGAAAACCGCGACTAGGGAGGGGGAATTAGAAGAGGGGATAGAAAGGGGATTGATGTTGCTAGAATGAACCGATTCGAACGAGAATTATCCAAAATGAAACATAGACAAAAGGGGGTCAGTCACAAGGATCAAACCGCAATAAGTTCATACATTAGCTCAATTATGAAGGACCGAGCATTAGATTGACTACAAAAATGAGTGTACGCAGCGGAATATGAAATTAAGATACATGTATGAGGACATGCATATTCCCCAAGAGTTTATCTAATATGTCCGACAAAAGCCCGCTCGACACTCCATCTTCACCTATCATTGTTCAACCTGCCTATTTATAAATACATGCAGGGCTGAGTACAAAGCACTCAGTGGTCACAATGCCGAAAGATACAAATATAATTGTCAAGCCGTTCCATCAGTAATGCAAGGGATTTTAACGTAAAAGGCTCAAGCTTACTAAATTCTTTTGTGAATCTTAAAGTTCGACTGATCAATCTAAGTATTTTTGTAACCACCATATCGGTAACAATTGTTGTGTCCCGGGAAGAAGGTCTCCTTCCACGGTCACCGGACCGGTCACCCCTTTAGGATGACTCTCGGCCACTTGTGTACACAAATCCTGCCTAGGGGTCCCTAGCAGAGGACTCGAATTCGATTCTCGGGTTTTTGGCATAGCCAAACACAGATAGGTATCATACATAAATCTCAAAACATTTATGGCAAGACAATATTTGAAACATTTTCAGTTCAATGATTTTGAAAAGAAAACAACTGCTTGAATCAATCATTTGATTTTGTTTATATATAAGAAAGCCCACCCGTCAGCACTATTGCTCACAAGTTCACAGTCCCTTCTGTTGCGATCACGTCACCCCGTCGTTCGACCTTTATTACAAGAAAATAAATAAGAAGTCCGAAACGAAGGACCATTCTTATCAAAAGAATTCCTAAATATTATTCGATAAGATTTTATTAGAAATTTTTGTGTTCTAATTAAGTTTTGCGTTAATCAATATTAATAATATCGATAATTCTAGCTCACTCTTTAATGTCTAGAAATTAAAGTACGCTTTGTTCGCAAGATTGATTAAGATGGGATCGATCGCTAATTAATTATGGATATCAGACGGATATTAATTAATTATCCATAATTATACTATCTTATTAGATTAATTTGAGTGCAGATTAACTCATCTAGGCTTAGTCTTAATTATTAATAATTAAGGATCTAATTTAATTAAATTGAAACCCACTTAAGCCTAATAATTAAATTATTGGAGGACCCGTTATAAAATAAATACAAGAACTAGACAATATAATTAGACCATTAAGTGAAAAACCTAAAGGATTGGGCTAACAAGGATTTAGCCCATGATTAATAAAAAACTGAAATGGGCAAGGAATTATATACTTCACCAACCTAAATTTCGAATGGGCTCATAAATGAAATGGCAACCCACCCCTTATCAACACATTATTCTCTACCAACCCAATTAAAGAAATAGCCCACCCTTTTTCCTTTTCATCTTTCTCGCCTGCACCCAAATACAAGAAGCCCAAACCACTTTTTTTCTTTTCTTCTCGCCTGCACCAAATCGGCCCAAACCATTACAATAATCAAAATAAACCCTAGCCCACCTCATCCCCCATTCACTCGCCGCCTCCTCACTCTCTCACAAAACAGACACCATCTCCCCTTTCTCCAACCGCACCGCCTCCTCTATCCCTTCTCTTCCGATGCCACCGCTTCCTACCGGTGACGCATCATCGGTGTGACGCCGTCATCTTCTTTCCCTTCCTTCCCACTGCACTCACTCTCGTCTCTCTCTCTCTCTCTCTCTAACGACTCATATCCACTCTCGGCTCTCAGTCTGCCGCCGCCGCTTCCACGACATCGCAGCCACCGCGACGTCGTCTTCATCCTCCAGCCATCTCGTCTTCCCACCTTCTCTCAAGCCCAAAAGGACAAACTCTAGGTCTAAAAATCTATTCCCTTCTTTGACCGACGATTCTCCGGCGAGAGCTCACCGTCGTGCGTTTCCAGCCCCATCGCATGTCATTGCCGGTGTCCGAACAGCGTTGCTCTGGTGCGCCGTTGCTATGCCTCGAATGCCTCCACACCATCGGATGCTCCACTGTCGCATCATTCCTCGGCGTCGCCTCTCTCCTTCCTTTTTCTCACGGCATAAGGGCACACGTACACACACGCCTTGTTTTTCCTATCTCTCACTCTTTTATCTTTTTTTTGTAGGATGCCGTCATTCCTTGCATTCCAAGGAGATCCCATCGCCAAGGCTTGGCACCGCTACCGTCGGAAGGCCCGTACGTTGTGGTCATCTCCACGCTGCCGATTATCAGCCGACGTTCGAGCCTAAAAGCTTGGCCTAACTTGTGACGCCTAACTCCCAACTCATAAGTTCTATGTTCATTACATGTTATTTTTTAGATTTAAGTTCCAGCGATGTATAAGTTGATTTGAGCTTTGGTACAGACGATTGTATGTATTCTCTTTTTTTCTTCTTCTTTACGACCTCCAACTTATTCGGTTGGGGGCGAATGTACATGAATGTAAAAGTAAACCTATATCTTATAAGTAGTGCCTCGTTGAATTTCTATCTTATGAGCTGTATTAAAAGTCGAGTGTTTATAGCATTGAAAGAACACTACAACTATACATTTATTGTCTTGAGCGAAAGAAGAATTTTGATAAGTACCTTGATTGTTGGTTTTGAAGATGTTGGTGTAATGATATTAAAAGCGAAATCAAATGCATTCAAGTTTGTTACAAGAATTGGAATGTTGAATGCAGGACACTTGAGTGAGATGGATTACCTGAAATCTAAGAAGAAATTCCTCTCCCTTTTGCACTGACCGAATGAATGAGGAAGAATGAGGTTTGTTTGTTATGATATTACTTCTTATAAGGTGTGTGGTACATGCTAGTGGTTAGGTAATAGGGTAGGATGTAAGATTGATTGTAAGGGTTTAAAAGTTGCTGAAAAGTTAAAAAGGTTGATGTAGATTCTGGAAAGGTGCGATGCGACATATACGCGATATAATTTATCTGGCTCGACACGTTTCTGTATTAATTCTCGATTTTGGTTAATGTTTTAATTCGATATCGATTCTCATTCGTCGAATACGCGGTAATTTAATTATTCGATATACTAAAACGCGATTTCATGAAAGTCGTTAAACGTTAATAATTCGATATAACGTATTTACCGACGCGGAATATTACATTCTATCCCTCTTAAGAAAATTTTGTCTCGAAATTTGCATACCTTAGTCAAACAGTTCTAGGTACTTCTCCTTTATTTTGTCCTCGAGTTCCCACGTGGCTTCCTCTTGACCATGATGTCTCCACAAGACTTTTACTAATGTGATCGATTTGTGCTTGAGCTGCTACACTTTTCGATCCAAAATGGCTTCAGGTCTTTCTTCATAGCTCAGGTCTGGATTGAGAATCATCTCATCTTGGTGAACTACGTGCTTTATATCAAACACATATTTTCGGAGTTGTGATACGTGGAAAACGTTATGGACATTTCCAAAGCTTGGAGGCAATGCCAATCTGTAAGCCACTGGACCTATTTTATCTAGGATCTCGTAAGGTCCTACAAAACGAGGTCTTAGCTTACCCTTGACACCAAATCGATTATCCCTTGAAGGTGATACTTTTAGGAAGACCTTGTCTCCTACATCAAAAAGTAGCTCAGTTCGACGTGTGTCAGCATATGAATTTTGCCTATCTTGGGCCTCATTTGTTCTTCCTCTGATCTGTCTGACAATTTCTATCATCTCGTTGACCGTGTCGGGTCCTAACATTTTTCTTTCGCCTACTTCATCCCAGTAAAGTGGTGATCTGCACTTTTTCCCATACAACGCCTCGTATGGAGCCATATCAATGGTCGCCAGTAAGCTGTATTGTAGGCAAATTGATCGGTGGTAATCGATTCCCAACTTCCACCTCGATCGAGTACCTTGTCCTCAACATATCTTCCAGTAGCGAATCGTTCTCTACGGTGACCATCAGTTTGTGGGTGGAAGGCGGTACTAAAGTTTAATCTTGTGCCCAACTCTTTTTGTAAGCTTATCCAGAATCTGGACGTAAACTTAGAGTCACGATCTGAGGTGATTGACACTGGCAAACCATGTAGGCGTATGATCTCACGAACATACAATTGGGCTAACTTGTCGGATCCGTAATTGATTGGGATTGGTATAAAATGTACGCATTTTGTGAGGCGATCTACCACTACCCAGATAGCAGTATTCCCTCTTTTGATTTTGGCAGACCTATCACAAAATCCATTGCGATGTGCTCCCACTTCCATTCTGGTATTTCTAAAGGCTGCAACTTCCCATAGGGTCGTTGGTGCAAAGCCTTGACTTGTTTAAATGCCAGACACCTTTCCACAAATGAGGCTATATCTCTCTTCATACCATCCCACCAGAACCTCTTCTTCAAGTCTTGATACATCTTCGTACCTCCTGGGTGGGTGGTGTAAGGTCTTTCATGAGCTTCGCCTATGATCTCATTTTTTAGTTCCCCGTCGTGTGGGATGCACAATTTGTTCTCAAACATGATGGCGTTGTCTGGCACCTCGTGGTAACCTCCAGGGTTATCTGTCCTTATTTTCAAACGAATCTTTTCCAGGATTTCGTCTTGCCTCTGCATGCTTATGATCTGTTCCCTTAAGTCAGGCGTCGCTACCATTGTGGCAACAATTTTCTCAACTGACTTTGGTGGTTGTACCACTTTTAAGCTCATCCTTTGGAACTCCTTTAAGAGTTGTTCTTCATGAGTGAGGAAAAACCCTAACTTAGGGTGAGTTTTACGACTCAAGGCGTCAGCTACCACGTTAGCCTTGCCCGGGTGGTAGTTTATACCACAATCATAATCTTTAACCAGTTCGAGCCATCTTCTCTGCCTCATGTTGAGATCCTTCTGTTCAAAGAAGTATTTGAGACTTTTATGATCTATGTATATCTCACACAGAACTCCGTAGAGGTGGTGTCTCCAGATCTTCAAGGCATGTACCACTGCTGCTAATTCCAGATTGTGCGTAGGATAATTCAATTCGTGTGGTTTGAGTTATCGCGATGCATAGGCTATCCCTCTCCATTCTTACATTAGTACGCAACCCAATCCATTTTTGGATGCGTCCGTATAGATCGCATATTCCTTGTCGGCTGCTGGAATAGTTAGCACTGGTGCAGTGGTCAGTCTCTTCTTGAGTTCTTGAAAGTTTTCCTCACATTCACTGGTCCACGTGTATTTAACTCCTTTTCGAAGTAGTTGTGTCATTGGCCTTGCTATTTCGGAGAATCCTTCAATGAATCTCCTATAGTAGCATGCTAACCCTAAAAAGCTTCTGATCTCCTTAGGATTAGTGGGTGACTTCCAATCACGTACTGTTTGCACCTTTGCGGGGTCCACTTTGATTCCCTCTGACGACACAATCTGCCCAAGAAAAGTGACCTCACTTAGCCAAAATTCACATTTGGAGAATTTGGCATATCGTTGCTCCATTCTCAAAGTTCCTAAGATGACCTTTAAGTGTTCTTCATGGTCTCTCTCGTCTTTAGAATAGACGAGGGCGTCATCTATGAAAACTACGACAAATTTATCTAAGTATGGGTTAAATACTCGATTCATGAGATCCATGAACACTGCAGGTGCATTAGTTAATCCGAAGGGCATAACTACAAACTCGTAGTGGCCATACCTAGTTCGGAAAGCTGCCTTGGGTATGTCTTCTGGTCGAATCTTCAATTGATGGTACCCAGACCTCAGATCTATCTTTGAGAATACACTCGCTCCTTTAAGTTGATCAAATAAATCGTCTATCCTTGGGAGCGGGTATTTGTTTTTGAGCATCAGCTTGTTCAGTTCCCTGTAGTCTATGCACATTCTCAAGGTGCCGTCTTTCTTCTTCACGAAGAGCACAGGCGCTCCCCATGGAGAGACACTAGGTCTGATAAAACCTAAGTCCAAGAGTTCTTGGAGTTGCATCTTGAGCTCTTCTAGTTCTTTCGGAGCCATTCTGTATGGTGCCTTTGACACCGGGGCTGATCCAAGTTCCAAATCGATGGTAAATTCCACTTTTCTATCTGGCGGTAACCCAGGTAGTACGTCGGGGAAGACATCTTGATAATCTTGTACAATTGCTACGTCCTCGATTTTCTTCTTGTCTTCAGCTTCTCCGTTTAGGTAAACAAGGTAAGCTTTGCACCATTTCTTTATCATCTTTGTTGCTTGCGAGGCGAGGCGACGATCTCCCTCGCTATGCTAATTCCATGGAAACTTGTTGGTTTCTTTCCTGGAGGTCAGAATGAGATTTGTCTTTCGTTGCAAAGGATGGTGACATAGTTTTCGCCAGTGATCCATTCCTAGGATTATGTCGATGTCCGCATTAACATAATCATGAGGTTATTGCTAAGACCTTATGACCTCCGAAGACTAGTTCAAGATTTGAGCAAACGTGTTTGATTTCTACAATTCCTCATACTGGTGAAGATACCTTCATCCTAGGTTCAGCCAGTTCAGTTGTGAATTCTAAGGTATCTACGCATAGACTAGCTATGAATGAATGCGAGCACCGTGATCAAGCAAATTATCACGGTATATCGAGGTTTACCCATACCGCTAGGTTTCCGGTGATTCTCGGTTGTTTACGCCTGGGCGTATGCCTAACTTGTTAATGGGTATCCTCGTTGTTGTCGTTCTTGATAGGGTGGTGGTCGGGCGGTTGGCGTTGTTGAAATTTGCTTGCATTGCTATAAATTTTGCACTCTGGTGGATTCGGTTTACACCCACCCTTGCATTTGCTAGGGCAAAACTTATAAAATGGCCATTTGGCAGATATATAGCACCCACTACCGCCAAGATTGCGAATCCTTTGTGCATTCTTGCACTTTGGACATGGAGGAGATTGTAGTTGATTTCTTCCCACTTGGTTGGGAGTAGCATGTCTTCTGAAATTCTGTTGTTGGTGTGGTTGTCCTTGCCATGGTTTCCTTTCAGCCTGTCCATGGTCGTTGTCGTCCCACTTCCGTTTTCCTTTGAAGTTATGGGACTGAGTCTGCGGGGGTGTCGATGTTGGAGCTGTTACTGGTCTTTCCCCTGGCATTGCCCCTTCGATGTTCATGGCTCTGCTGAGCGATTCAGAGTATGAGAGTCCACCATGGCTTGCCAATGCCATCCTAATTTCGTGCCTCAGATCGGCACAAAATTTCTCAGCCATCTTCTCGTCCGTGTCCACCCGTTGTGGAGCATACTTGGACATGTCGCAGAATACCCTATCATATTACACACCGACATCCTCCCTATTTCGCATGTAGAATTCCACCTCTTTCTTCTTGCGATAACTTTTGGGAATTTACTTGTCGTACATTCCAGTCTTGAATTGCTCTCAAGTGAGATTTTCCAGCTGATATGGTGTCATTGTTTTCCTTCGTGCCTCCCACCAATGTCAGTTGATCGGTCGGTGGATCGGTGAAAGGCTATGACTCATACGCTCTTGGTCAGTACAGTGTAGGGAGTCGAACATGCGTTCTAGGGCTCGCATCCAAGTTTCGGCCTCAGTCGGGTCTCCAACCCCGTGAAAGACTGGTGGATTTTGGCGTCGAAAAAGTTCTTCAATTCTGCGTCCGGTGGTGGAGGTGGCGGGGGTATCGCTCCTCGTCCCCATTCTGGGAATCTAGGTACTCCTCGAGGGACCCTTCCTCTTGGATGTCCTCTTGGCGGCATTCTATTAAGTCAATAGACACATCATCAGTACATTCTAAAATGATACAATATACAACAAATGCGTGATATTAATTATCTCTAGATTTCATCTTCAAATGTTTCATATCTTCTCTTCCTCAAAAGTAAGACGTATAAATTTAAGCAAACGATCTCAATTGATTCAAAAGACCATCCAAGTCGTCAAAGATAGATATAGATAAGAAAATTGCCTCAGAGAGGACTTATACATGTGAAGCTTCAAAATATGTACTATCTAAGTACATGGCATGATGCTTATCTAACTGGCTTAGCATCACAAAAGGTACTTAGCCACGGGCATCTAACAGTCTATGCATCCGTGCTAACAAAAGAGAGTTATGGTATCACTACCAACAAATCCTACGGAATCTACCTTTCCGTCTATCTTACCATCACCGACACAATATCATAGTCATAATCCTACAAAAACATCGGAACGAATCATCGTTTCCTAAATACATATATCAATGCATACATATATAAAAATACTATCCATACCCCTAAACTCCTAATACTGGGGTCGTGGTGCTACAGTCGGTACCCTCCTCCTCGGGGTCTTCTTCTGGATCCTCCTATTTTCTCCTCGACCATGTAGTCGGGCTCCTCTTCTGGAAATGGGGACTCTCCTATCCCTTCGCCTGCAGTAACGGCGACGTCAGTGGGTTTCGCGGTGTCCTCCACTCCCGTAGGTAGGGGCTCGAGATGGTAGGTTCCCACCATGCCGTATTCGGTAGAATCATCATCCTGCATAGGGGCCTTACCCTCACTCTCGAACTGCCTAGCCTGGGCTATGGTCATGTCGACGTCGGCCATGACTGCCGCGAACTCCTCGTCTTCCATAGACATAAGGCGCTGCCGCGATGGGATAGACTGTTAGGCAGTCAGTATCGGCGATGGAAAATCTCGGTGGACCCAAGGACGAGAGGGTCCTGCCTCATCGTCGACCTGGTCCTGAAAGCTCCGTGTAGGAACTAATGGTGGCGAGACCTGTGGCTGTGACGAGCCCGCGGCTGAGTCAGTGGGGCTTCAGGAGTAGCCGCCCCAGCAGCAACCTCGGGGGACGCCTGCGGTACATAGGTATGGACGTCAACCCCTCTCTGTAGATAGTCTGCAAATCTCCCGTATGGCCCTCTTTGGGCTTTCCCATACACAGTAAAATAGTACTATAATATAAAGATGAAGCCAAGGAAGTCTCCACCCAGGTCGTAGTAATCACCGTAACGGAAGACGTAATCAGGCAATATCTCATTGGCCCATCCTTGCCAATCGGATAGCAACAGAGGAATAAGTCTCTGAATGCCATCATATCCCGATACTCCATGTTTATTGGCCTCTAGCCAATGTCGATGATAGTCTGCTAGGAATTATCCTAGATTATCTCCGTGGCAATGGGCGTAGGTGCGGTAGGACCGCCTAACGCTCTCTGGGCTCGCGTGTCTCGGAAGTGGCCTCCGTCGGGTGTGTATTGTCCTAGCCATCTATCAAAGAAAAACTTTTTCCGTCAGACACATGATAAGCATACACAAGATATATCAACAATAAGATTCTATGGATCTCGTGAGTATGACCTAGCAACCCTCAATATTTCACATAGTAAAAAAAAATTACGATTATCTTATCATATTGATCACTTTATCTAAAACTTACATATGTACCGAGAGTTATTGGTAACTCAACATTTAGAAATTACTATCTTCCTTACATCAGAGTTTCTCTCTAGTGTCTTATGCTACTGATCTCCTCACTTCCTTATATAGTGGTAATAGAGATGTTCAAGTGAACTCAACTTGTTGCTCGATAAGATTAACTGTCCCATTATCCTTGTCGCTATAATTATAAATCAAAAGAATTTCTATCGATTAAGATAATAGTCAACCCGGTGGTCCGACATATGTGAACAACCCGAGCGAAAGACTAAGTCCATGTCACTCATTTGTGAGTGGCATTCTCTTCAGTTGTTGTTGCATTTTTTGTTCTCGACCACTTCTTATTCCTTCAGTAGCTCCCTTATTTGATTTGGGCTCCTTAGTGCGAAATGAACCTATGATTTTCTTATGTTCTTGTTTCTACTTTCTCTCATAGAGGTGATCATGAAATCTTATAACGCTCTATGTTGTGAGGATGAATTCAATCTTGTTCTAAGTAGCACGTACATCCAAAGACATGTACTAATTTAATTCTTTCACGCGATTCGTTTTTCACAAGGTTGAATATTTTCTTACCTTCTTTTCTCGTTGAGCGTGATGCGATGGAGTGCTGAGCTTTTGTCGACTGACTTTACTATTCTAGTACTCAAACTAAACTCAATTGGGTACTCTTGGGTTTATAGCAGTTTCGAAACCGCTCGATACCTATTCTGTCACGACCAGACTTTGCTAAGGATAGCCAAGCTGGGAAAACCGCAACTAGGGAGGGGAAATTAGAAGAGGGGATAGAAAGGGGATTGATGTTGCTAGAATGAACCGATTCGAACGAGAATTATCCAAAATGAAACATACACAAAAGGGGGTCAGTCACAAGGATCAGACCGCAATAAGTTCATACATTAGCTCAATTATAAAGGATCGAGCATTAGATTGACTACAAAAACGAGTGTACGCAGCGGAATATGAAATTAAGATACATGTATGAGGACATGCATCTTCCCCAAGAGATTATCTAATATGTCCGACAAAAGCCCACTCGGCACTCCATCTTCACCTATCACTGCTCAACCTGCATATTTAGAAATACATGCAGGGATGAGTACAAAGCACTCAGAGGTCACAATGCCGAAAGATACATATATAATTGTCAAGCCGTTCCAACAGTAATGCAAGGGATTTTAACGTAAAAGGCCCAAGCTTACTAAATTCTTTTGTGAATCTTAAAGTTTGACTGATCAGTCTAAGTTCTTTTGTGGCCACCATATCTGTAACAATTGTTGTGTCTCGGGAAGGAGGCCTCCTTCCACGATCACTGGACCGATCACCCATTTAGGATGACTCTCGGTCACTTGTGTACACAAATCCTGCTTAGGGGTCCCAAGCACAGGACTCGAATTCGATTCTCGAGTTTTTGGCATAGCCAAACACAGATAGGTATCATACATAAATCTCAAAACATTTATGGCAAGACAATATTTGAAACATTTTCAATTCAAAGATTTTGAAAAGAAAATAACTGCTTGAATGAATCATTTGGTTTTGTTTATATATAAGAAAGCCCACCTGTCAGCACTATTGCTCACAAGTTCAGAGTCCCTTTTGTTGCAATCACGTCACCCCGTCGTCCGACCTTTATTATAAGAAAATAAATAAGAAGTCCGAAACGAAGGACCATTATTATCAAAAGAATTCCTAAATCTTATTCGATAAGATTTTATTAGAAATTTTTGTGTTCTAATTAAGTTTTGCGTTAATCAATATTAATAATATCGATAATTCTAGCTCACTCTTTAATGTCTAGAAATTAAAGTACGCTTCGTTCGCAAGATTGATTAAGATTGGATTGATCGTTAATTAATTATGGATATCAGACGGATCTTAATTAATTATCCATAATTATACTATCTTATTAGATTAATTTGAGTGCAGATTAACTCATCTAGGCTTAGTCTTAATTATTAATAATTAAGGGTCTAATTTAATTAAATTGAAATCCACTTAAGCCTAATAATTAAATTATTGGAGGACCCATTATAAAATAAATACAAGAACAAGTCAATATAATTAGACCATTAAGTAGGGGTGTGCATCATCGGTCGCTCGGTTAACCGAATCAAATTTTCAAAACCTAAACCGAACCGAACTAATTTTTTGAACCGAAGGCGATTTATAATTTCGGACCGATCGAAAACCGAACCGAAAAACCGATCGGTTTGATTAGGATAAAACCGACCAAATATAAATTATATATATATTTTTAAATAAACATATTTTTATCCTAATTATTTAATTAAAATATTAATTAATTATTATATAAAATATATAAATATATAAAATAATAGTTTCGGTTCGGTTACCGATCGAACCTAAAACGTAGAACCGAAAACCGATTTTAATTAAAATTTTGAACCGAACCGAAAATCGACTTTAAAAGCAACAAACCGATCGAAACCGTCGGTTCGGTTGGTTTTTTCGGTTCGGTTCGGTCTATGCACACCCCTACCATTAAGTGAAAAACCTAAAATGATTGGGCTAACAAGGATTTAGCTCATGTTTAATTAAAAAAACGAAATGGGCTAAGGAATTATATACTTCAGCCCAACCTAAATTTCGAATGGGCTCAAACATGAAAATGACAGCCCACTCCCTTATCAACACATTATTCTCGGCCCAACCCCAATTAAAGAAATTGGCCCACCCCTTTTTCCTTTTCATCTTTCTCGGCCCAGACCCAAATACAAGAAGCCCAGCCTTTTTTTTTCTTTTCTTCTCGGCCCAGACCAAATCGTCCCAAACCATTACAATAATCAAAATAAACCCTAGCCCCCCTCACCCTCCCCATTCACTCTGCCGCCTCTCCTCACTCTCTCACAAAACAGAACACACTCTCTCCCTTTCTCTCCAGTCGCGCCGTCTCCCTCTCTCCCCTTCTCTTCCGATGCCGCCGCTTCCTTCCGACGACGCATCGTCGGCGTGACGTCGTCCTCTTCTTTCCCTTCCTTCCCACTGCACTCACTCTCGTCTCTCTCTCTCTCTCTCTTTCTTTCTTTCACTGCTCACATCCACTCTCGGCTCTCAGTCTGCCGCCGCCGCCTCCACGACGTCGCAGCCACCGCGACGTCGTCTCCATCCACCACCCATCTTGTATTCCCACCTTCTCTCAAGCCCAAAAGGACAAACTCTAGGTCTAAATATCTATTACCTTCTTTGACCGACGATTCTCCGGCGAGAGCTCACCGTCGTGCGTTTCCAGCCCGTCGCATGTCATCGTTGGCGTCCGAACAGCGTTGCCATGGTGCGCCGTTGCTCTGCCTCGAACGCCTCTGTGCCGTCGGATGCTCTGCTGTCGCGTCATTCCTCGGTTTCGTCTCCCTCCTCCCTTTTTCTCACGGCACAATGGCACATGCACACACACGCCCTGTTTTTCCTATCTCTCACCCTTTTCTCTTTTTTTTTGTAGGACGCCGTCGTTCCTTGGATTCCAGGGAGATCTCACGCCGAGGCTTGGCGCCGCTGCCGTCGGAAGGCCCGTACGTTGTGGTTATCTCCACGCTGCCGATTATCAGTCGAACGTTCGAGCCTAAAGGCTTGGCCTAACTTTTGACGCCTAACTCGCAACTCATAAGTTCTATGTTCATTACATGTTATTTTCTAGATTTAAGTTCCAGCGATGTATAGGTTGATTTGAGCTTTGGTCTAGACGATTGTATGTATTCCCTTTTTCTTCTTCTTCTTTACGACCTCCAGCTTATTCGGTTAGGGGGAGTGAATGAACATGAATGTAAAAGTAAACCTACATCTTATAAGTAGTGCCTATGTTGAATTTCTGCCTTATGTACTGTATTAAAAGCTGAGTGTGTATAGCATTGAAAGAACAGCTACAACTATACATTTATTGTACTGAACGAAAGAAGAATTATGATAAGTACCTTGATTGTTGGTTTTTGAAGATGTTGGTGTAATGATATTAAAAGCTGAAATCAAATGCATTCAAGTTTGTTACAAGAATTGGAATGTTGAATGCAGGATACTTGAGTGAGATGGATTACCTGAAATCTTAGAAGAAATTCCTCTCTCTTTTGCACTGACCGAATGAATGAGGAAGAATGGGGTTCGTTGTAAGGGTTTAAAAGTTGCTTAAAAGTTAAAAAGGTTGATGTAGATTCTGGAAAGGAGCGATGCGATATATATCGCGATATAATTTATCAGGCTCGACACGTTTCTGTATTAATTCTCGATTTTGGCTAATGTTTTAATTCGATATCGATTCTCGTTCGTCGAATACGTGGTAATTCAATTAATCGATATACTAAAACATGATTTCATGAAAGTCGTTAAACGTTAATAATTCGATATAATGTATTTACCGACGCAGGATATTACATGATTTGAGAGAAAATTGATTAAATATAAATTAGTGAATTATGTTAAAAATTTTGAAAATTTCAAAAATTGGGGGACATATTATTTGATTTTATTTTCTTCAATTAACTTGATATGTGAGTTTGTTATGATGATTTAAGCATTAGGTAAATTATTTAGAATTTTCTAAATAACTATGCAAAAAGTAGAAAAAATTAGTTATATACATAAGTGCTATATTCATGTTAAAGTTAAATAATGAGATGATTATTGCGGTTTGAGGTTGATAAATGATATTTAAGTATAACTTAGCAAGAAAGTTGAAGAAAAAATTAGCCTAGCATACCTATGTATATTTTTGAAAATAATGAAGAAAAAGGAGAAATTAAAGTTTAATGTTATTCTCTGTAAATCTTGTGGTTTATGAACTTATTATATAAACAAAGACTAATGTAGCATAATAAGAAATGGTAGAGTTAAGAATGTGAAATTGGAAGCTTATGTATAGGTTTATGTTTTGGTTAAGCTAGGTATCATTAATTATACTTGAACATGGTTTATAAAGACAAAATATGACTAAGAATGAGATGGATTCATTTAACTAAAAGTATGTTGATTACGTACAAATTAATTTCTAATGAAAGTTGAAGATGGAATATTAATTGAAGTGTTATGCATAAGTAAGGTAATGACAGGAAATGACGTGTTTAAACAAATGAAAGAATATGATTTGGTTTGTTAAGAGTTAAACTAAGAAATACTTGTTAATCATTTTCTTATTTATTGAAGTAGACTCAAGTGAATTAAATGAGATTATAGATCAAGAAAATGATAGAAATAAAAGGATGTAATGATCTGAAAGATTCATATTCCTTAAAAATGAAATCTTAAACAAATGGTTTAAGCAAAATATAAGAAAATAAAAAGAGAAAATAAGAAGAATTTATGTGTTTTGAAAGATAGCATATGTCTTTTATCCATATGCTAATATTTTTTATATTAATTTAAGGTGCATCTAAAGAGGGCAAAGAAATCAAAGAAGAAGAAGAAGAAAGAAAGCCGATAAATTTTATCGAGTAAAGTCTACAGGTGGACTTTCTAAATCAAAAGAAACACGTGCTAAATTATTATTATTGCATTTTATTTTGCATATTATTCAGAAAAATGTTTGACTTGTCTGATTTTTGATCGCTAGATTTCCTACCAAATAAATGATAGTAAAACAGCAAGTATCTATATCGTATCCACAAAGGCGTAATTAAAACACAGTAAATAATCAACACAGAATCTTGATTATTATTCAGGCAACAAAAAACAAGAAGGATGGTTATAAAACTAGACTCAAAAATATAAATAGGGGGTAAAAACAGGAATGAAAGACTGACCCTAGGGATGTACTTAACCTAACCAGATTCACACAATTTAACCTATTAATCTGTTTACCAATTTAATCCGCATTCACATGAAGGATCACTAATGTAACTATAGTTTCCGTCAGGACAACCTATAGTAGTAGGTTAGCCTAAACTCTATCTCCGTCGGGTCTCAAGAGAAGTAAGCTAATTACCAAAAGTACACAAAGAATAACCTCCTACAGTTCACCTATCTCCGCCAGGTCTCAAGGTAAAATCTGTATTATGTATTCAAGATATCGACTATGCAATTAATTACGCCAGGACATCAATCACATAACTAGCATGCATCAATATTGGCCAGATATCAACACATGAGAATTAAAGCAAAGAATCATAAATCATGAATGGGACGGCAAAACAATATCAACAGATAAATTATACGAATCTAGTCGGACATAAAAACCCTATGATCAATATGAAAATTAGCTAAACATAATCAAAATATTAGAGCAATAAATAAATAAATAAAGATAACATAAACTGAAATAGATAAATAAAACCGTAGGATTCAACGATGAACAATTGTAGCAACTAGATCCGTAAATATTCTGAACTCTCGAATAAAACTAAATTACTAAAACTGAATTGAAAAGAAAACTGAAAGCTAAGCTAATAATCTATTCTAGAAAACGAAAATAAAAGCCAAAAGCATAAAGAGTGTTCTGTCGTTCTATGAAAAGCTAAGGTGTAAAGTGTACGTCCTCTCCCCGTCTCGGCTGCGCTATAAGGAACCCTAAGATGCCTTAGCTCGCGAGACTAGCTTACGAGCAAGTCTTGTGATAGAATATCGTGAACTTTGCCATCTGCCGCTCTTCCGTCTCTCCTCACGAGCTTTGCTCGCGAGATTAACTCGCGAGGCAAAGTCGCAAGGTATTCTTTCGCTACCTTCCTGTAAAAGCCCCATAATCCTTAAGACGGATTAAAGAGGACTAATACTAGGAACAGTGATTAAGGTTCATGAAAGCCTAATTCAAGACATATAACACGTAAAATAAGACGATTCAACCATTATATACATTAATAACATAATGTATAGGAAAGGCTAGGCCAACAGATCCAAAAGAATACCAACGATCTGAAAGACTTCAACTGTTAAAATTCAGACATAAGCATAATATTCAAAAGTAGACATTGTTCAAAACACGTGGAAGGCATGTGAATACACGTATGACGACGTGCACCCAAGGTTTCTAGCTTAACATTCAAAAGCGTTCGGACTTCTCAACACCTCCATCATCACCATCAACATTTCAACTCGCACATTTAAAACAAACATGCGGTGAGTACAAGAATGCACTCGGTGGACTCATGCCAAAACATTTTATCGTATTTAAATTACATCGCCTCATCATGGTAAGACATAAGGTTTTACTTGAAATGCCTTATGCTTACTAAATCATTTCATCGGTTCATAAACATCATCGCTTGGCGAGCATTTTACTTGCATGTATGATCCATGTCCTTACCCTTTTCATATCTTTATAATTTAGCGTCGAGAAGGAGGCCTCCTCTACGTCACGTGACCGGCCGTGCATTGTCCTTGACTCCCCATCCTATTTTCTTGTGTACACGTTAACCCTAGCGGTATAAGCCTTCCAGGCATAGGATCCGGTCGATTTCATTCATAAGTTGGGAATGACCCAACAACATTCATTCATTCATGGATAGGATACATACATAAAACATAAATATTTTTGGCAGGTAATTTCATAAACATTTTATCATCATTCTTTGATATAAGCATCGTAAATAAAATCATTTGGTAAGCATTTTATCATTTTGAGTATAGTAAAGCCCACCTGGACTTCTTGATCGTCAAATTTTCGATTCTTCTTCTGCGTCAAGTCGTCGCGTCAGCTTCTACACCTTTACGTAAAAACGATACGTTGGTCACGTTTTTCGAGATTTTCAACGTTTAGAATAAACTTTGATAACTTATTCTAATATAATTTGAATTCTTAACAATTCAATACCGCTCAATCGCAGTATTTTGAACTAACATTTCGTGCTCGAGATATGTTCAACTATTTTATTTTAACCTTTTAGGTTAAGCGTTTAACGATTTACACGTTTTTCGATGCAAGGATTTCAATTATGAAATCTTTTCTCACTAATGAGATTTTCTTATATAAATAATACGTTTTACACGTATTAGCGTATTTTTCAGCGTATTTCATACGTTGATTTCAAAAGTCGATATTTTGACTTTTCTTTATTAAATTCATTAATAATTCATATTTTAATATCTAAATTAATATAAATCGATTTTCAATCGATTTCTTTTCATAAAGTCCCAATTCTCGATTTTCACGCAAATCGATAAACTTCATTAATATTTTTCTTAAATATTAATTAACTTATTCTTTAAACATTATTTTTCATTTCTAACGTTATTTAATATAACGTTTCATCATAAACATAGTATTCTATGTTTATAAAATTTCATAAATTCTTAATATGTCTAAATTAATTTTAGACATATAATGTATTATTTTTCTTGATATTAAGGATTTAAAATCCTTAATATATTATTACTAGCTCACGGTTTTAAGCTCTTTTTTCATCATTCTTCCAAAATTCTTCTAAATTCATATAGTGTACTATTTTATCATAGTATCACTAATATGTATTAACATTAACTATAGAAATTTTGGGCATCACTTATTTATTCCATATAGGCCACGGTTCTTGGCAAAATTGCCCAATTAATTTTCTAAAATTCTAGTTAATTTATCTGAGGCCCCAACATTAATCTATACCATATTTATAACCTATAGTCCAACATATGAAATTTCTATACCAAGGTATTGTTGTCCAAAGGTTTCGCTCTAACAAACACTACACTAAACATTTTTATAAAATTCTAATTAAATTACACTATGCTTATATACTATAGTATAACACTATTTCATCCTAATATCATACTAGAATTAACATGATCATGCTTAAATCATGCCCCATAGTTCTCGGCCATTTCATGAAATTGAGCATATATTCATTAAAATTCTAATCAATTCATATAATGCATAATCAATACTCTAGATCATCATTATGCTATTACATTTCTCAAACAAAAATTGTTCACTAACTTAGCATTTTTCTCAATATTTTCGGTAATATTGAAACTATAGCTTAGGATTTTTTTAAAATTTCCAAATAATCACTATGAGTTCCCTTGCTAATATATAACATTAATCCATTAACAAATTAAACATAGAAATTTTCGGTAGTCATAATAATTAAACATAACATACTTATCTTCCAAATAAAACATCAATATGAAACTTATATTTCATGCTCAACATAATTAATGAATAATAAGACATGCTAGCTAAATTTTCATTAAGAACACATGCTTAATAATTAAAATCGAACCATTCAAAATTGGAAATTTTAACGTATAATCGAAGCTCGTTCGATATCTAACCTCTTTAACGGTTTGGATTAATTGTGCAAGGATTAGAGCTCAAGCTTTTGTGAAGAATAGAAGAAGAATACTCTCAAGTTTTCTCTCTTTTGCTCTCGGTAATGTTGCGCTTTTTTTTTTGTGAAGAGATGAAAGTGTTTTAAGTTATACACTACTTAAGTAATTGAATTATATGATGTATCAATCTCTCTCTCAATCTCGGTTCTAACACTCACACACACATGCAAGACAATTAATTTGTGACTCACCATGTAATACATCATCAAATAAATATCTCTTACACAAAGTTAATACACATTGAGCAAAACAATTTGATTTCATGTGTTGGTTGAACAAACCGTCGGCTCTCTCAAGCACAAGGAGAATGAGTTAATTTTTTGTCTCATGCTAAGATATGAATCACATCTACACTCTACCATATGCAATACATCATCAAGAATTGGATTAAACCTTCCATCCTCAATTTGGAGTCAAATATATACGGCTCCCTCACAAGCAAAAGCCTCCACTTGACTTCAATTAAAATTACTTGGTTAATGTGCACAAATTATATCTCACTTGCATGATTTAATCACAACATAGCATTGCAAATCCAAAAACACACGTAAACTTTGTTTCATCATGTAAGGTCACGACACTTTTAATTTTAAAAGGCCAAAATTTGATTTTCATGCCATTATTAGATATATATCATAATATATATCTTAGATGATAAATTATATCATAAGAAAATTTATTAGAATCATTTCATGTGTGAAAACCCTAATTTTCGAATTAGGGTTTTCGAAAATTAGTACATTGTTCATAAATTAACCCGTACTATTCTAGCATTGTTATAATGCTAAATAATACTCTAATTACTTATAATAATCATAGGAATCTAAATACTATAATTCCACGATCATTAATCTCATCTTTCTATTTATCTCTAAACGTTAACGTTTGAAACGCGTCTCAAACGTTAACTATCGACTCATCTCAAAATGGTCGTAATAAAGTCGTAATCACTTTATTAGATTATCCTTTTAATATGGAATTTAATTCTAAGCTTCGTTGCTTAGAAAATTTCTGAAATTTTAACTATCGATACTCAATCGACGTTAAAATTATACTGCCGAAATACTTTATAAAGTTCTATTCCTTAATTCACAATTCTTAGTGAATATAAAATAGAATTCATTATCTCATAATTAATCGAAATCATTATTCGATAAATTACTAATTAAATTTTTTCGTGAAACCACAATTTACAATTTAAATATCGTAATTAGGTATTTAATTCTTCGGGATATTACACTTCCACCTTAGCTCGTGTGTTCTCCTCACGAGCTTCTGCCGCAAGACAAAGTTGCGAGGCGTCGTGAGCCAAAATTCCTTTTTATCGTGATCTACCTTCTTGACATCAAAACCTGTGCTAAAATGACACGAAACACACACGGCATAATATCTTCCAAGGTAACCATAAATATATCAAATGGCAGCTCAAAAGATCACTTATCAATTGCAAACTGAGCAAATATGACCTTATAAATCAGGTAAAAATAAGGCTTATAAGCATGAGCATGTTGCATTTACCTATCCACGGAAGAAAGAGAAAGAGAAAGAAAGATTAAAACGATGTCGGTCCTATGCTGGACTAGCTGCCAGTAAGGGTTTGTGTACACATAGTGACCTTCGGGTCAAGGTGTTTGAGAAGGAGGTCTACTTCTCAACACATAGAAAGAGTACGTTGATATGGTACAGAGAAAGAGAAAGAATTTGTCTGCAGACATAAGACATGCATTTGCATTTGCATTTGTTATGATATTATGAGCATTATGCAGGTTATTTCGTTAAACCCCCTGTGTAGTTTAAGTTTGGCAAGTCAACAATATAGCTATAAGAGCAAAGTTTTAAATATTTTCGGCATATGTCCACTGAGTGCTTTAAGTACTCATGCCCTGCATGTATTTCTAAACATGCAGGTTGAGCTTGGATTTTGGAAATGGAGTTGGAAGCAAACACTGTGGCTTTTGCTTGTTAATGCTTATGTATTGTGAATGGATTTTTTTGTCGAGTTGTTTTGATGTGGATGGTTGTTGTTGTTGGAGTTGAACTCCTTTATATCTCCTGTTGTTTTGGAACAAATTTGAATTTGTCGTTGTTGTTGTTGATCATTGATAATGTTGGAGTCGGACTTCCTTCAGTTCTATGTTGTTCGAAAGTTTAACTTGGATTATCGTTGCTATTCTTGTTGTGTTGTTAGATTTGGAAACATAAACATGTTGTTGTATTCTACTGCTCAGGGTTATATGTCCTCATAGATATAATTCAACTGCACTTTTTGTTGCCACACTCTGACTTTGATTGATAACTTGTTTCGTTGTTGTAAAGTTGAGAGATACTTTTGGTGTGAAGGTCGAATGTTGATAATCTCATCTTTGTTATTCCTTTTATTTATTTGACCTTATGGAAATAAATTGATTGTATCCATTTGTGTCAAATGTTGATTTCTTCTCGTATATTATTGGCATTTCATTTTATTTATTCTCTTAACTGTCATTAGCCCCAGCAGTTCATATTCAGTCATTAGTCACAGCCTAATTACTTGATTAAGAAGTTGAATGTGACACATGTTCATATTAATACTGTAATGTGGCTTTGTATGTGATAAGGGATCGAAAGTAGGAGGAGACAATAATTAAAGAAGAAAAGGAAAAGATAAATATTTTTTACTTCTCTCTATTAAATTTCAATGTTGTCACTGGCGAGCCACGTCAATTTTCCAACGTCAGAAATTGAGTTTCAGGACATTTTTGTTAGTTTTTTAATAGTTTGGATATTTGATTGTAATTAGTAATAACTTAGGATATTTTTGGTACAAGACTAATAATTTTAGGATTTAAGCTATAATTTGCCCTAAAATATAAAGACACATATTTGTGTTAACTCATATTAATGGGAAAGTAGATACCTCATAGTCAACAAAGATGGACATGTTTAGTTTATTTCAATAGGTAAATATGTCAAAGTTTCACAACCATGGAGGATTGATATGATGGAGAATTGAGTGATAAATTTACATTTGTACTTATAATACCGGAAGAAGAGAAAAAGAATCTCTTGAACTAACAAATGAATCACTAAACTATTGAAGCCTGATATGTGTTCGTAATATTAAGACAAAAGAAATGCTCAATCAATCGAAAGAGTATGTGAAGCGGAAAAATAATGGATATAAACATATTGTCTATGATCCCCATGAATATGAGAGTGCTTCCTCAAAGCTCCAGCATCTATCATTAAAAAAAATCGGAATCTATAAATATCTTTCCACAGCTTTCATAACTGCAAAAAGCTCGGGTCTTCAACGTTGCCTCTGACATCTAATACAACCAACTTTTCCGATCAAATATATATATATATATTTAGCATTGTGTACCAATCAAAAAATTTCACACATTGCAATGAATATATATATATATATATATATATAGGGGTTGGTTATGGTGAGAAAGCTCCTTAATGTACGAAAGTAGGAATAGTAACATATCTTTCATATTGTGTAGCACAATCAGAATTAATGTATTGCACATGAAAGTTTAGCACATATTTCATCCATTCGTAGCACATATCTAAATATATTAGTTTAGCACATCTTTCATTGCGTGCAGTAGCACAAGAAGAGTTATAGTGTTGCACAATAATCCGTGTAGCACACAAAACACAAAATCAGTAGCACACGAAAATTAAATCTCAACCATTGATATAGCAAATCAAAGGCCCAGATTCATTCCTATTTCCTACCAAATTATCTATTCCTACCTGATCCATCTCCTATATATATATATATATATATGAATGATGGTTGAACACGGTTATGTATTAATGATCAATTATCACATAATTATTGAGAGGTAAATTTTGCTAATGCTAATACTATCTATTTATATATAAAAATTATATCATACAAACCTGAATTTCAAGGCATAATTCTTAGATGTAATTGTCTAATGCTAATATCTAAATTACATGTTATATATGTTGTTAGCTTATTTGAGATCTCCATCTTATAATTAGAGTAGTTGATTTGATTACTTGATTAAGCTAAGCTAATGAACTGAAAACTTCTTATATTGAAATTTATGAGTGGAATCGGAATCGATTGAAATCATACTTTGTTGCATGACATTGTAGAGCGCTGCTTGGATATTTACAAATTAAATATATATGAACCTCACTTACCGCGTTAAAGTTTCCACAAATCTTTCCTTTTTTTTGGTTCAAGTCCTGAAAACTACAACTCAATCAGAAGTAGGTACATAATCTTAAATTTAACAGCTGAAAGGAAAGTTGTGTTTGAGCTAGTGATTTCACAATACTGCATTCGCTACAAAAATTAAGGGGAATGATTCCCGTTTAGAAATGATCTTACTTTCTTGGAGTCCTAGAATTTTGTTAAGAGTTTTTGTGGCTAATAAACTCTATTGAATTGGGAAGCGATTTCAGGTTTGCTTCTTAATGTTTACTCTACTAAGCTATGTTTAAATATTTTCGGGTAGCAGTGTTGTTATGTGGCAGACGTCGATCCTTTTCATTACATATTAGAGAATTTGTGATTTGATTTGATGCTGTTTCCATTTAGAGAAGGGTTCCGTTACAGATTGGAAAGTATAGTTCGTGGTCGATTAAGCAGCCATCCTGAGTCCTCACCTAACAATGGCAACAATGATTCCAGAAATGATCAGAGTAATACAAATTAGGGATGTCAACGGACGGTCTTTACCCGGACCGATCCGGAACCGTTCAAAGCCCATTAAATTTTAAAACAACGGTTCCGGTTCCGATTCTGGTTCCAGAACCGCTTGGACCCGGACCGGTCAAGACCCGGCCCGTTTTGTCCGGTTCGGTCCGACCCGGTCCTTTTTTTTTTTTTTTTTTTTTTTACAATTTTCAATTTGAGTATTATATATCCACTTTTATGTAAGAGCATTTTACATTTGAGTGTGATTCGAAATATTAATTAATTTACTAAAATCATCATTTACCAAAACGTGTAAATTAAAACCGATAAATTTTTCACAAAACCTAATAATCTTATTCAGTCAAATATTTATATATAATTTTTATGTAATTTCTTTTCGATATATAAATATAATATCAGGTCACTTGCTTATTCGGTTTCTGCAATTGAATTTTTTTTATGATAAGTTTCCATGGTTTCTAATAATTTTTAAGAAGAAAGCGATTGGGAAAAGGAGAAGGGAAAGAGAGAGTTGGGAGGTGGGCCTTTTGTTTTATTTTAATTTATAGTTTCTAATAATATTTTAATTTATATTATAGCAAGTATTTATATGTTATTGGCGGATAGATTTTTATTTTCACTATCCAAAGTAACTCGTATCTCAGATACCATCGACTCTAATTTAAAGCCTTAACAAAAGTATTCGTAACTATGGGGTTAAAATGCTTCACATCAAATTTATTTTCGTAACTTTAATTTTACATTATAGTAAGGGAATGAGAAAGGATTTGGGGTAATTAAGATCCAATGGGTACAGGTTAGAAATGGGTAATATCCGATCCGGATCCATAATTTAATGGTCCGGATCCGGTCCGGGTTTAGTATTTATTGGGCCGGTTCGCAACCGTAACCAATACTAAATTCTCGGTTCGGTCCGGTAAAATCCATCCGTTGACACCCCTAATACAAATGCTTAACATGAAGTGCCACATGGAAATCAAGAATTTGATACTCAATTACTAGATCGAATGGGGAATATGGATCGGAGTCCAGCCGTTCTGTTGATATGCCTTGAAATATCTTGGGCCTTAACATTTGTTTTGGGCCTTACTAGTCGTATTGGGCTGAGCCCATCTGGTTTATTCTCTTAGTACTATATATATGGTCTTTGAGAGCTGTAATCGGTAATCCTGAAACCCTAGCCGCTAATAAATATGTTCTCCTTTTCTACCCGTGGACGTAACTAACTCATTGTTGGTAAACCACGTAAATCTGTGTTTGTTTTACGTTTCTGTTTATAAATTTCTCAATAATCCTATTCTGTCACAACAAACTGGTATCAGAGCCATTCGATTAGGGTTCTGAATTTTTCCGCACTGTTAGGTTTTTTTTTGAGTCGATTAAAAAAATGTCTGCTTTCAACGTAAAGATTGACAAATTCACCGAGAGAAATAGTTTTGGCTTATGGCAGATCAAGATGCGATCGTTGCTGAAGCAGCAGGGCTTATGGGCGCCGCTATCTGAAAGACCGATAGGAGAAGAAATAGATGATGGAGAGTAGAACATCACAGAGGAGAAGGCCCACTTGACAATCATGCTATGTCTGTCCGATGATGTTATCATCGAAGTTGCTGATCAGGAAACTGCTGTCGGTCTCTGGAAGAAGTTGGAGAGTTTGTACATGACGAAATCTCTAACCAATAAGTTGCTTCTAAAGCAACGTCTGTTCAGGCTGCGTATGCAGGAAGGTATCTCTCTCCGGGATCATTTAGATAAGTTGAATAAAATTTTGCTTGATTTGCGAAATATTGATGTCAAAGTAGATGATGAGGATGATGCTTTAATTCTATTAGTATCTTTGCCTGAATCGTATGAAAATTTTGTTGAATCGTTTATTACTGGGAAATATAATTTGTCTCTGGAAAATGTTCGATCTGCCTTCCACAACAGAGAAGATCGTCAACAGGCATCTGGCTCGACCCCAGAAAATCAGGCATCGGGGCTATATGTTACGGGTATGGGACATAAGAAATTTGGAAAGAAGAAGCCAAACTATAAAGTTCCAAAAGGTCCTAAACCCGAAGACATCTGCAATTATTGTAAAGAATCGGGGCATTGGAAGAATGATTGCCCTAAGAAGAAGAAGCAGCGGGAGAAGAAAGAAGGTATCGGCGGTTCTGCGCAATGGCGGCGATACAAATACAAAGAAGATCCGCCCTAGTTGTAGATGAACAATCACATCATAATGATGTGTGGGTTCTAGATTCTGGGGCATCATACCATATTTGTCCTAACATGGAGTATTTCTCGACTTATGAGCAGATAGATGAAAGCAATGTTTCTATGGCCAACAGTGCTGTCTGCAAGGTGGTTGGAATTGGCTCGATCGGGATACGGACACATGATGGGGTATTCGCACCTTGAATGAAGTCGGGCATGTTCCATGAGATGACGAAGAATCGATATCATTGAGTCTTCTGATGACAAGGTTTCATTTCAAAGGTGAAGGTGGAGTTATGTATGTCCGTCGAGGTTCAAAGGTGGTTCGACAGCTCGAAACGTGGTACTTTATATTTTCTACGAGGTTCTATCATGAGTGGTTCTACTGGTGTTGCATCATCTGAGGTTCAGACCAAGGATATGACCAGGCTATGGCATATGAGGCTCGGCCATATGGGAGAAAGATAGATGCAGATTTTGTCAAAGCGGATCTTCTTTCTAGTATAAAGTGCGTAATCTTAAATTGCGAACATCGTGTGTTTGGGAAGCTTCATCGCAAAGAAGTTTCCAAGAAGGGTGTTCATCGGACCAAGGGGACACTCGACTATATTCATATGGATTGTTGGGGTATGTCACGGGTTGAGTCTATTGGAGGTCATATATATTTTGTGTCTATGGTTGATGACTACTCAAGGATGACTTGGGTGATTATGATGAAGCATAAAAGTGAAGCTTTCAAGAGGTTCAAGCAGTAGAAGGCGTTGGTAGAAAATCGATCGAAACAAGATCAAGCGATTGCGAACTGATAATGGTCTGGAGTTCTGTTCGTCTGAGTTCAATGAGTTCTGTAAGGATGAAGGATTGCTCGACACTACACCATTAGAGACACACCACGCAGAATGGTGTGGCGTAACGCATGAATCGAGACATTCTTGGAGAGCGAGATGCATGCTCTCTAATGCCGGATTCGCTAGAAGGTTACAGGCGTAAGCGAATAACTGCATGCCATCGATCAACCGTGGACCTCACATCGGCATTGATTGTAAGACACCTTACGAGGTTTGGTCTAATAAACCCATAGATTATTCATTATTGAAAGTTTTGGTTGTCTGCTTACTATCATGTGGTGAGGGTAAATTAGAGCCAAGAGCTAAGAAGGGAATATTTGTTGGTTTCGGGGATGGAGTTAAGGGATATAGAATCTGGTCACCTTCGGAGAATAGAGTTATACTCAGTAGGAATGTGATATTTGATGAGAAATCTATGCTTAACCCCGCTGTGAAGTCCGTTGGTGTAGAGAATTGTAGTAGTGTTGATAAACAGATGGAGCTGCAAGTCACTCTCGATGAGAGTAAATCACAACTCCAAGGTGGAGAAGATCAACATACTACTGCTGAAAGTACTAGTTCAGATGTTCATCCAGATGCTCGCCAGACAAGCATAGCTGTTGATAGAGCCAGGAGAACAGTCGTGAAGCCTCCTTCGAGGTACGGTTTTGAGGATATGGTGACTTATGCCTTACAAGTCGCTGACGAGGTGGAAGAGGACGAACCATCTGCAAATGAACCATCCACATATAAAGAAGTTGTTTCAGGTAGTGAGTCTGCTCAATGGCTCACCGAATGGGAGAAGAGATGGAATCACTTGCAAGAATCGACTTGGAAGGCGGTCAAACGGCTGGAGAGGAAGATTGTTACTTATAAATGGATCTTCAAGAAGAAGGAAGGAACCACACCTGATGAAGGTGTCAGATACAAAGCTCGGCTAGTTGCAAGAGGGTTCACGCAGAGAGAGAGGGTTGACTATAATGAGATTTTCTCACCAATGGTCAGACATACTTCTATCAGAGTGTTACTAGCAATGGTGGCACATCAGAATTTAGAGCTTGAGCAACTGGATGTGAAGACAACTTTCCTACATGGAATGTTGGAAGATGATATCTACATGACTCAGTCAGAGGGGTTCCATGTTCCTGGAAAGGAAGATTGTGTTTGCAAGCTGGAGAAGTCCTTATATGGACTAAAGTAGTCTCCAAGGCAGTGGTATAAGAGGTTTGATAGTTATATGATCCAGTTGGGATACAACAGGAGTCCGTATGATTGTTGTGTGTATCACAACAAAGCTGATGATGGTTCCATGATTTATCTTGTTCTGTATGTGGATGATATGCTCATAGCTGCGAAGTCCAAGTTTGATATTCAGAAGTTGAAGGATCTACTCAGTGCTGAGTTCGATATGAAGGATTTGGGTGCTGCTAAGAAAATTTTGGGCATGGAGATATATAGGGAAAGAGAACAGAAGAAGCTTTTCTTGTCACAGAAGAGCTACATTCAGAAGATTTTGTCTAGATTTGGCATGTCTACAGCTAAGCCTATTGATACTCCAAGTGCTACAAATATTCATCTATCCTCTGATTATGCACCGCAATCTGTAACTGAGCAGGAGTACATGTCTCGAGTCCCATACTCTAATGCAGTAGGGAGTCTGATGTATGCTATGGTGCATCTAGACCGGATCTCGCATATCTTGTTAATGTTGTCGGCAGTTTCATGGGACAACACGGAAAGGAGCATTGGCGGTGTGAAGAGGATTTTCTGTTACCTTAGAGGTACGTCTGATGTTGGTCTCATTTATGGAGGTGATACTCACTGTTCTATGACTGGTTATTTTGATTCTGATTATGCTGGAGATGTTGACAGTAGAAGATCTATGACTGGTTATGTATTCACTCTTGGTGGTTCTGTTGTTAGTTGGAAGACAACTTTGCAGCTCTGATTACTCTGTCACTGGCGAAGTAGAGTATATGGCGTTGACAGAAGCTGCTAAGGAGAGAATCTGGCTGAAAGGACTAGTTGGTGATCTTGGTCTACATCATGATCAAGCTATTGTGTATTGTGATAGTCTGAGTGCAATTTGTTTAGCCAAGGATCAGGTCCACCATGAGAGGACAAAACATATTGATGTGATGTATCATTTTCTGAGGAATGAGAAGAGAATCAAGGTGATGAAAATAGGTACTGCTGATAATCCTGCTGATATGTTCACTAAGCCGATCCCTCATAGCAAGTTTCGACATTGTTTGGACTCGCTAAACGTCACAAGCTGTTAGTTGCCCAATGAGGGCAAATCTGAGGCAAAAAATGAGGAGTCTGTGTCATCTGGCATTGTAATGATGCATCTGCAAGGAGGATTCAAGTCAAGGTGGAGATTTGTTGATATGCCTTGAAATATCTCCTTAACACTTGTTTTGGGCCTTACTAGTCGTATTGGGCTGAGCCCATCTGGTTTATTCTCTTAATACTATGTATATGGTCTTTGAGGGCTGTAATCGGTAATCCTGAAACCCTAGCCACTAATAAATATGTTCTCCTTTTCTGCCCGTGGACGTAACCAACTCATTGTTGGTGAACCACGTAAATCTGTGTTTGCTTTACGTTTCTGTTTATTAATTGCTCAATAATCCTATTCTGTCACAACACGTTCCAATCACACTTCAACATGTTACACCTAATCAAGGAATAGACAAGGTCAGGTTGCTGGAGATGAGAGAACAAATGTACAACAATCTGCACATAACGACTCTATTGGACTTATGTATGACTCTTCAGATGGCATAGGAAGATATTAACAGGAAAATTTTGCGTCCCACTGGGCCTCTGGAGAAGCAGCAACTGAAGACGGAGGACAACATCATTTACCACAAGGCCATGAGGTTTGGCTTGATGATGGCTCACGAGAGGCTATGAACAATTGGTCAGAGGGCCTTCAGACCCTCCAAGAATTCGACGATCAATTCCTTCCAGGAGAGCTACCAGGTTTCACCCTTCTGATGATGATAATGTGTACAGCATGGAACTCAGGGAACTATTGAGCAGGTTTTCATCTCACATTGTATGATTTTTTGATCTACTTATTGTTATAATAAAGTCTTTCGAACTTACTTTCTGTAACTTCTTGTAGGAGTGTTTCCAATCTTCTTCGTAGTGGTTTTCTTGAGAGCCTTGATCAGTTGATTCAGTCATATATGGAAAGGCGAGGGAGAGGGCTCCTATTGATTGGGATCTCCACAGGAACTTGCCTCTTCCTTCATCGACTAAGAGGGACCAGGATCAACAGAATGATGAGCTGAACGAAGATCTGCATGATGTTATTGCTAGACCTTCACTAGTTTTACCGACTCTTCGAGTACCACCACCACAACCTCTTTGGCACCAGGAATTGCACCATCCTAGATGGTCTCGTAATAATGTTCATCGTTTCTGAACTTATATGTTATACCCCCACCCTCTTTAACGGCTTTGATATGCACATAAAGATGTTACTAGATCTGGTTAAGCAACTATTTTTTGACTGAACAGTTTGATTCTTCAAATTTTCAGCAGGAATGGGAGATGATGAATTATCTGCATGCTGATGTTGCTAAACTCCAGCAATGAATGAATCACATGCAGAGGATGTTAGAAGCTTGCATGGATATGCAACTGGAACTCCAACGATCAGTCAGACAGGAAGTTTCAGTTGCTCTCAATCGATCACCTAGTGGACAAGGTCTGCACTTGTGATGAGTTTTCCAACTTCTGACCATTGACTGCCCCGATTAATGCAATCACAACTCTTCTGTAAAGGCAGGGGCTGCTGAGACATCAGAAGACGGGTCAAGATGGGGTAACGTCAGGAAGGGCACCTGTTGTGTATGTTGTGATAATCATATTGACGCCCTACTTTGCAGGTATGGTTTCTCGTCCTCGACTAACATGATCTTAATTTTCAGATTTTGACGCTTAGTGCCTCCTTTTACTGGTCGTCTTTGGCTTACATCTCTCTCTCTCTCTCTGTATGCACAGATGTGGGCATATGTGCACATGCTCGAAATGTGCAAACGAGTTGGTATGTGGAGGAGGAAAATGTCCATTGTGTCGAGCACCCATTGTTGAGGTGATTAGACCTTACTCCATACTATAAAAAAGATGTAGAGAAGAAGAAATAAGGCAGTTCTAAACAAATGTGGAGTACTGAACTACCGAACATCAGTTGGCGCTAATTGCTTTCTCATTCATTCGTATATAATGTAATGCCAATTCTTTCATGGAAAAATCTATCAAGGTGAACCTCGATGATTGTTTCATCTTCTTTTTCTGTATCATCGTTTCATGAAACTCGGTTGATCTGATTTACAGTTAGGTACGTCGCAAAACAAAATCAGGTGTGTAAGTGTGTTTTGAGTTCTGTTTCTAGTTAAGACATGCTATAAGTAAATGCTAATTTCATTCTTCAATTTACCTAATGAAATTTTCAAGTGATGATTGCAGGTTTCGTTTTAGTCTTAGATGTACTGATATTAAGTTATCAAAAATTTAACTAAAATGTAAATCGACTTAAATTGTGAATTATCTATATTTAAACTATTACCTTTATATTGTGTATTTAAGAGGGATGTATTCGGCAAATAAATTGTAACAAGTTTAAATCCATTTGGGATCAATCCCAAAATCTTATCAACTTACATAATTCCTGTACATATATATAATTTTTATAATCTTTTATTATTATTACTGATGTAAAATCCTAATTTCAAAATTAAATTCATTCTAAACCAAATATAGACGGTCGGGGTATTACATGGCCGCATCACAAAACAAAAAAAAACGACACATGTATGGGGCTATGGTGTCGAACTTTTGTTCTCTTGGCAAAAATGAATCCAACTGATTTGCTTTAGGACATAAGAGACCACGATGTCTACATGTTGGAGGTCAGCCACAACACCACCTAGTTCTCCATGCTTGAAAGCAAGCCATAAGTATTGATCACTTTCCATACGTGTGACATTTTTTATATGCAATAACTTTGTCAATTTTTCTTCTAATGTGACTGTTGATTTGATGAAGCTTACTACAGCTATGAGGATCAACAACCTTTGACATTCAACATACACAATTACTTGTAAGAGTTAAATAGATCAGAAAAACATTAACAAAGTTCCAAGTCAAAAGATCAAGGTCAATATGCATATGATTAAAATACCGTAAGTACAACAATTGTCACTATATTCAACGACTGAAAAATTGAATCATTCCTAATCGAAAGTCATTGTTCTTCCATCAATATAAATATATTCAAAAGTAACCTCTTACAATTCCAAGGCCAAGCTCCATCTTGCTAGGGGCCAAACGATCTTGAGTCACTTGACCAGGTAATGTGCAGACTGAAAATGCGATATCTATTGTGACATCCATATTCAATGCCCGTTTAGCTTCTGCTGCAACTTATTCTAAAGAGAGACCACAAGTTGTTGTTGCTCTAAAAAATCTGTTATTTACAATTTGACTTTGCAAAAGTACATATAGAATCAATGCTTTTCAAAGGCAGTAGTCACTAGTCAGAGAGACTGGGTAATGAACAGGAATGCTGCCCCGAATGTTGATATTTTACAAGACAATTTAATTAATTTATGACATAATTACATCATTTAACAAGTAAATAATTTTCATGTAAAAATTCTGTTACCATCAACATGAAATGCTTCTGTCACCAACCAGGATAAATCTTTAGCTGAAAAAGAGTACACCACAAACATATTAAATTCCATGTAACTTGCGCCGGCTTTGATCTCCTACGGTATCACGATCGCATTTTGCTAAGGATAGCAAGTTCAGGAAACTGTGACTAAGGAAGAGGATTAAGAAACAAGGATAGAATAAAGGAAGACATTGACTCGTTGTGACTCAACAATTGAAACATACATTCGAATTGTCATAAGAATGATAACAAATAATACATCAAAAGATACTCGGTGAATTCGAGTTAGGAGTTAAACAGTACAAAAGGGGTACCGATATAGTTTGAGTATTTAAAGCATCAAAACAATTCAAGTTTAACAACGGAAAACATTAATGCGATATATGTATGAAGACATATATCCTCTCTAATTTCATATCGAAGATTGACAAAAGCTCTGCCCGGCACCCTCCATCACTTCATCAGCTCGACCTGCACATTTAGAAATTCATGCAGGACTAAGTATAGAGTATTGGGCATTGTCAAACACATACATATATATATACACACTTATTGTCATACCTTTCATAAGAGTAAGACACCAATGTCAGCTAGCTACTGGCCAGCTATGCTGGTCCGTCGTGCGGGTATCAGCTAGCTAATGGTCAGCTATGCTGGTCAATCGTGCTGGCATCAGCTAGCTACTGGTCAGCCATGTTGATCCGTCATGTTGGTGTCAGCTAGCTGCTGCTCAGCTACACTTAGAATATTTTTCCATTAATAAGATACTCTGAGATATGTGTATCATAATTTTTGGTCTACTATTCTAGCCACTTGCATGTTATGTTTATTAATATGTACAATTTTTTTTAGTAGATTTTATTTCTTGTCCTTATCAAGAGTTTCAAATATATTTTTTTATGGTATTGGGGTCAGGTGGAGTTATCCTTCACTACTAGCTCCGAATTAAAATAGGTATATATAGTAGTAATAAGTAGAGCCGGCCAAATGTGCCCGGTCCGAAAAGCCCGCCGGGGTACCCGGGGTTTGGGCTTCAAAATTAAAGGCGAAAAACCGCCTAAAAGCCCGCCTAAAAACCCCGGCCTACCGGCTTGGGCCAAAAGTCCGAGTTTTGGGCTAAAAAAGCCCGCCCGATTTCTATTAAATATATATATATTATAATATTATTTAATATACATATCTATAATTTTTTAATAATATTAATTATATTTTATATAATTATTTATATTTTATAATAACAATTTTATTACTAATTCACATACTAGTCAGGAAAATAAATTCTAGAAAAAATAATAACCTCATAAATCATTCAAAATAATTTCTAAGAGAAATGATCTCCAAAAATATATATATTGATGATTAATGACTTTATAGTATGTAAAATCTATTTTTAATTCTTGATCTTAAATATATATTGTGTAATTAATTTATTTTCTTCTATTATTTTATACGATAAGTGAGATTGACGTTTAATAATATCATTTATCTTTGATTTGTAATTACTAATTTTTTTTCCTTAAATTAAAGAATTAAAATTATACTGCATTACAACATCATCATATGAATACATAAATAGGTCAAGATATACAAGAAGTATTATCATAAGAATAAGAAAGCTCAAAATATTCTCATCGCTGATTATTTATTTAAGTTAAGGAGTTATGAGATCTTAATTAAGTATTTTTTTTTTAAATTTAAAATATTAATTTTATATATTAAAAAAAATTAAAAAATTATCTAAAAAAAACCCGTCCGTCCGAAAGCCCGCCTAGGGTTGGTTTGGGCTTCATATTTTTAGGCCCGAAAAATTTTGGGCCCGGCCCGAAAAATTTAAAAGCCCGACGAGGCGAGTCGGTCGGCCGGCCCGCTACTTTGCCAGCTCTAGTTATAAGATAAGTTTTTATGATAATATAGATTGTGAATTTAGCTAGCCTTTTGATATATCACATTTGTGAGATATCTCCTTTTTCTAAAAATACCCCATTATTTATTTATTAAATGCTATGAAATATTGACAAGAAATACAATTCAGAATATATCAAATCACATTACATTATTTCCTTTTATTTACACAAAATCTCATAAACTCTCCTCTATAGTGCATGTTCTTTTAGTTGAAAATTTATGAAAGTGTGGATTATAATCCATTCAGACCCTCAATTATGGAAGGTATCTAGATAAATAGGTAAGTTTATATTTATGTATTTAATTATTACATAATCAATTATTGTTTCTATAACTCATATTATAATATTATATTATATTATATTATATCATATTACATACATTGATTATACTATATATTTTAAATGGAAATCTGAAAGATGAAGTATTCAAAATCTTCTCTCGAAACATATGCATCGGAGAATTTGCTATATGAGATTGGTAAGGAACGAGTAATACAAAATATGGTAACAACTTACATTTATAAAATTAAACAGCTCGAGTAATTATGTGTATCAATAACGAGTAGTACAATAACTTTTAATCGAGTTTGAGATGGTTACAAGTTATACATTCTTAATGAATCAAGGTGAATGGAAATATCTTTATATCTAAATGTATGAGCTCTTTAATTCGGATAATAATGGATAGTACTATATGAATTTGGTACGAGAACAAGTAGTACAAGTTATTGTAGCAACTCATATTTATAAATTTAAATAATTTTGGGTAATTATTATTATTATTATTATCATATGAGTTTGAGATGAGAATGGATATTAAAGCTATTTTTAACAAGATTCAAATGAGGACATGTATATATATTCTAGACGAGTCCATGTGGCGTAAATGACATCTTTAATTCGGATTATAAGCGGCATTACACGAGATTGATAGGATAACTAGTAGTAAACTTACTTATATATATATATATATATATATATATATATATATATATATAGGATGGTCTCACATGTGCGCGTGCGCACGGTGAGACCAACCTTAATTAAACTTTAATTAATAAATTAATTATTAGTATTAAATTAATTTTAATTAAAATTAATTAATTTAATAAATCATAATTAGGAATTAATAAATAATAATTATGAATTAATAAATCTTAATTTTAAATTAATAAACCCTAATTGTGAATTAATAAACCCTAATTTTGAAAATTAAACCCTAATTTTTGAATTAATAAACCCTAATTAGAATTAATAAACCCTAATTTTGAATAATAAACCCTAATTATGAATCAATAAATCCTAATTTTAAATAATAAACCCTAATTGTGAATTAATAAACTATAATTTTAAATTAACAAATCATAATTGTGAATTAATAAATTATAATTAAAAATTAATAAACCTTAATTATGAATTAATAAAATCTAATTATCCTTACTCATCATAATTAATATATAATTATTTTAACAAAAAACAAGGGTGAGCTCACGGTGAGGCGGAGCTCACCCAAGTTTTTATCATATATATATATATATATGTATATATTGGAAGAGTTAACGTGAGAACTATTTTTTTATTATGAGAGCGTGAGAATAAAAAAAAAATTCGGTATTAAAGTTGATGAATCATTTCGGAAAGTTCTCGAATTTGATTCAAGAACTTTCCTAACGAATGCATTAACTTTCATAGCTAATTCATTTGTTCATAACGAATTTTCGTGGTTTTTAATTCTCACATTAAAAATTATTCTTATTTGAACCTGCTAACTCTATAATATAGGGGAGAGTTAACGTGAGAACCATTTTATTGTGAGAACGTGAGAACCAAAAAATGATGAATTCACTGTGAAAGTTGATGAATCTATTGAGGAATTTACCGAATCCAAAAAAATAGAATTTTCGCTCCTCATGGGATTCGAACCCAGGTGAAAAATTCGGAATTCTTAAATTCAGTAACTTTCTCAACGGATTCATCAACTTTCTTAATGAATTTATTTGGTTCTTAGTTTTTAAGAAAAAAATGTTTATTATTTGAACCTAACTATATATATATATATATATATATATATATATGGGATGGTTATAATAGAAACCAACATCTTTGTGTTAACTAGGAACCATTATAGACCTTAAATTTATAATTAACTAGTATGTAACCCGTCGAATTTCGATGAAAATCACTTTACGTCGTAATTTATTTGTTAATTACTAAAATTCGTTTAAATTATAATATAATACTAAATTATTCATTCAATAGCAACCCGGCGAACTTTAAAAAGTAAAACATTAATAATAAATAAAACAAACAATAAAAGATTTAAAGTTAGAGAAAATTTCATATATGTATATCGATTAATGTTCATACCTGTATAGAATTTATAAACTCGAACATGTCCTAAAATCAATTTTAAAAGTTGATTTCACAACTGATTTTGTGTGAAAGTGGTATAGTAATATTAACTAATTAACCAAACTCATGTAAATTTATAAAATATCTAAATGATTATATATAAGTGTCACAATAATTGACTATTTATCTCAATAAAAAAATGAACATTATAGAGTATATGAATTGGATAAAATACAAATTAATCTTAACATATAAAATATGGACCATTTTTCGGTAATCCATTCGTTAAGATCTACGATAAATTCATCACTTTGTCGGATGAATTCAAACACTTGGGTTCAAATTCTATGAGGAACGATTTTTTTTAATTCACACAATTTCACAGCTAATTCTAACGCTCTCACAATAAATTCAAAACAATTTTATGAGTTTGTAGTTTATACTTGAGGAAATTTTTTATGATAATCACTCTCATAGAGTATATATATTAATAATATGTAGTAATAATACATGTTAATTACTCATTCTCGTCTCAAATTCACATAGTAACACTTTATGGCTTTTCGAACTCATTTGGATTTATAAAATCAATTTATTTATGTTCTCCAAATTGTGAACTTTATTAAAAATCAAATACAAACTAATTCTAACATATAAAGTATATGAATTTGATCAAATATAAACTAATCTTAACATATAAAATAATAACTATTTTTCATATATTCTATTTGTTAATATTTAATGTGAATTCATCACTATGTTAGATGCATTCAAACATCTGAGTTCAAATCACATGAGTAGCGAAATTTCATATATATTTTTTGAATTCACACACTTTGACAACTAATTCGGATACTTTCATGTTGAATTCAAACGATTTTATGATTTCATTGTTTATACTTTAAAGAGACTTTATATAATAAACACCGTTATAGAGTATATATATTAATAATATGTAGTGTAAAAATTCGCTAATTACTCATTCTCATCACAAATCCATATGGTAACACTCTTTGACTTTCCGAACCTATTTGAATCTATAAAACCAATTTATTTATGTTCTCCAAATTGTGAACTTTACTAAAACTCAAATACAAACTACTCTGAACATATAGAGTATATAAATTTGATTAAATATAAACTAATCTTAACATATAAAATAGAAACTATTTTTCATCCCCTCATTCGTTAAGATCTACGTACGGTGAATTCATCACTTTGTTACAATAATTGGTTATCTGTCTCAATAAACTCAAACATTATAGAGTAAATATTACTGTTAAATAATAATAAATTAAAATCAATATTGTATTCCAATTTATTTATGTTCTCCAAATATGAACTTTACAAAAATCAATTGGTGAATTGAATTAATGAAATTAGGGTTCAACTATCCAAAACTCGTCTAGAATTTTGGATAGTTGAATATAAACTACTCTTAACATATAGAGTATATAAATTTGATTAAATATAAACTAATCTTAACATATAAAATAGAAACTATTTTTCAGCCCCTCATTCGTTAAGATCTACGTACGGTGAATTCATCACTTTGTTACAATAATTGGTTATCTATCTCAATAAACTCAAACATTGTAGAGTAAATATTAATGTTAAATAATAACAAATTAAAATCAATATTGGATTCTAATTTATTTAATGTGAACTTTACAAAAATCAATTGGTGAATTGAATTAATGAAATTAGGGTTCAACTATCCAAAATTCGTCTAGAATGTATATACATGCTCAAATTCTATTAAAAAGTACTTTTATTACTCGATCTTATCTCAATCACGTATAATAATACTTGTAAATTATCTGAATCTATTGAATTTATAAATATAAGTTGATACAATAACTGGTTATTTGTCATAACAACAATTCGAACATTACAAAGTTGTTAAATAGTATAGTAAATAAACTATTTGGCCAAAAAATTGGAAAAATATTTTATCTGGTCAAAGTTATTTACCGGTCAAATTAAATTAAATAAACTATTTATTTGACCAAATTAAATTGGTGGTATAGTTTAAATAGTTTTAATATCAATCACTATACCAATTATTAAAAGCGAAAATTTGGTTGAGATTTGAAGAATAGAAATATTATTATATATATGTTCTAATTATGCTAAGTTTCATTAAAAAATCAATGTGGGATTGGAGAGTAATTAGAATGCATAAAATAGAGATTGTAGAAAAATAAGAAAGAAAAATTGAGAAAAATCCACATAGGATTGAAGATTAATGTAGTACCTCCAATATGTAATAGAATATATAATAAATTATAAATTTAGTTTTTAGATTGTGACATCTTATGAGAAATCGATGTGCAATTAAAATTGTATCGTTTTAGTTGAATTTTAAATTGATGAATTCTAATAAAAATCGAGATTTTAAAGTCTAAATAAAATATATTTTTTATCTAGGTTTTGAATTGGTAAAGTCTCATGAAAAATAGATTGTGAAATTTAAATTATAAAATTTGTTAAAAATGTACCAAAATATATCGTTTTATTTAAATTTATAATTGTCAAAGTATCATGAAAAGAAGATATGAGATTCAAGTATCTCCTATTTAGGTTTACAATTTGTGAAATATCATAAAACTCGATGTGAAATTTGACAAAATTGTATAATAATAATACCCACTAATTATCAAAAATATTTTTTTATTTAATAATGTAGCTAATAAACTATTAAGCTGGCAAAAATAATTTGAAAAAATAAGTAATTCAAGAAAAAATATTTATTTGGACAAATTAAATTAAATAAACCATTTATTTGATCAAATTAAATTGATGGTGGAAAATTGAATAATAATACTCAATAATTATTCAATTTTTTATTATTAGATAGTGTAGTAAATAAACTATTTGGCCAATAAAAATTGAAAAAAATAATTTATTTAGCCAAAGTTATTTATCTGGTTAAATTAAATTACATAAATATTTATTTAACCAAATTAAATTGGTGGTATAGTTTAAATAATATTAATATAAATCACTATATCAATTATTAAAAGTAAAAATTTGGTTGAGAATTGAAGAATAGAAATATCATTATATATATATATATAAATATAAATATATATTCTAATTTGGTTAATTTTCATTAAGAAAACAATGTGGGATTGGAGAGTGATTAGAATGCATAAAATTAAGATTTTAGAAAAATAAGAAAGAAAAATTGAGAAAAATCCACATAGGATTGAAGATCAATGTAGTGCATTCAATATATAATAGAATATAAAATAAATAGATATACCAATTATTAAAAGTGAAAATTTGGTTGAGAATTGAAGAATAAAATATCATTATATATATATTCTAATTTGGCTAAGTTTCATTAAGAAATCAATGTAGGATTGGAGAGTGATTAGAATGCATAAAATGAAGATTTTAGAAAAATAAGAAAGAAAATTGAGAAAAATCCACCTAGGATTGAAGATCAATGTAGTGCCTACAATATGTAATAGAATATATAATAAATAGATGGACCGTTCAAATTAAGAAAATACTATTAATTAATTAACTGCTTAATATTTTTATGTAATTAACAAAGCGTCGATTCTGGGATTTGGCCTATCAATTCGAATAAAAAAAAGACCCCATATAATTTGGATTATGTACATTGGATATACATAATCTTAAATAAATCTTAAGAGGTTTTTTCATTTTTGGTTGTTTATGCTGCTTTGCTTTAGGCGTTGATGGATTTATGAACTTGGACGTGTTGATATTTAAGTTCATTGGTTTTGGAATTTTTATAGTTCTTATGCCTGCAATTATTTTTGCTATTCAAAAACGGGATACCTATATGATTAATAGGCTCAGAACATTTTTGGGATTTGTAAGCATCAATCTTTTAACAAATAAGCAAATCACAAGCTTTACAAAAGCATAATACACCAATAATCAATTTATAAGCATAAATGAATTTAAAAAACATTAATCTTTTAATCAATAAGCAAATCCCAAGCCAAATAGAAGCAACGTAAAGAACAGTTGATTTCTAAGCAATTGGCTTTACAACCTTCAAAAAATAATTATATGACATATAATAAGCAATGGAAACAACTTACAAAGAAGTACAAATACCGTAATGAAAAGGTTTGGACCAACAAAGTGGTTGTTTTGATTCTTTGACCAATGCTAATAATGCTTTTATACTATCTGAGTATTGCTAATAAATGAATAAAATGTTGCTTTGTTTTTTTAATTGCTCGAATGTTGATTTTTGAATGGAAGATCAATTCCTTGAAGATGCTAACATTACCAATATATCATGCTTACTTAATTGTATCCCTAAGCTTATTATTAGTTATGAAGTTCAGATTTTCCTTACTAAATGAATGTGGCAGACCAATAGAATACAGTCGGGAATCAAAAGTTACGTAACATCGAACATAAAATCCACCATTACAGCTACTCATATAAATATAATATAAACACGTTTATATGATTACGTGAATTGTAACGTGGATTCAGCCCGATGCATGACATGCGTATATAAGTTGAACCCTATGTATATATAGTTAAACAAATATACATAATATAAGTTGAACCCTATGTATATATAGTTAAACAAATATACATAATCGAGGCATTGAGAATTAAACAAACATATTGCATATATAATTCAGAGGCAATTTATTGAAACTTAATTAAGAGGCAATTTATTGAAAGGCACCAAGATAATGTTTTATTTATGTATTCTATGAGAGAAGTATATATATAGAGAGAAATAATATATTTAATATTTAATATTATTCTCTCTTATCTAAAAACGGTTAGTGCAACATAGGAGAGAGAAACAACATATTGCATGATTCCAACAAATAAAGTGTTCGGTTAATTGGTTTATACAATAATTAAATTTAAATAAATTACATATCATCAATTAATCTTATCCATCGATCGAAAAAATATAGGACTCGGATCGGTTCCTAGTTAACACATCGGAGAAAAGTTTTTAATTGAGCTCTCCCCTATATATATATATATATTCTAAAGCAATTTCAAGATTGTATAAATTCAAGTTTATACTATGAATTTGTTTCTAATCTTTTAAATAGGCACTTTTTAATTGGGTTTGATAGAAATACATGTATATAAATTCTAGACATATCCAAGTGATTGTAATATTTTTATTATCTAAATATATGAACTCTTAATTCAGATAAATAATTAGCAAGTATTATCACCAGAGATTTAGCTCGTACGATATACATTTTTAATGAACTTCACAGATTGTATAAATTTAAAATTTATGCTTTGAAATTAATTTTTATTTTTTATATTTTTACAGAAATCTCTTATTTAAATTAGTCTTTAATTTCCATATTTAGAGGAATCTTTTATTATTATCTTTTTAAATATATACATGGTTTAATATATATAATTTGGTTCAAATAAAACACATTCAAAAATAAGAAATGAGAATAAATATTCACCATTGATTTTTGAAGATGTGTGGTTGTGATTAAATCAAATTAGGCTATAATGGTAATTATAGAATATTACGAAAATAACTGTCCATTAATTATAGGGACTGTGATAACTTAATCTTGAATCATTGATTAATGACAAATGGATGATGGAGATGAATTCTTATTTCTTATTTTAAGGTGGTTTGTATTATTGTAAAAATCACCCTTAACCTATAAACTACGAACTTCTGAAATCGTCTGAATTCGTCGTGAAAGCGCATGAATGAATTGGTGTAATTGTCTGAATTCAGAAAATTAAAAATTCGCCCCTCATGGAATTCGAATTCATGCGTTTGAATCTATCAAATAAGGTGATGAATTCACCGTAGATCTTCACGAATCAAGGACTGAAAATTATTCTTATTTTATACTTTAAGATTGGTTTGTATATGATCTCATTCATATATATATATATATATATATATATATATATATATATATATATAAAGGAAGTGGAAAGAAATCAAGATAAAACACCATTCTTGTGCAATTTTTCTAATATATTTTTGTAAAATAATTCTCCGTCGAAATTCGACGGGTTATATACTAGTATTATATATATGTCATTTCATAGGAGATGTGGTTGTGTTTGTGCGTGTGTGTTAAATTGACGACTAATTGACGCGAGGTTGGAAGTTTGTAGTTTTCCAGCTTTATTCATCTCAATTCTACTAATTATATGTCATTTACTAGATGGTATTGGCTTATCGATGTTGCATATGAAATATGGATTCTCAACGGAAGAATTTTTGTGAATTTTGTTTTGTTCTTGCTTTTGGTTTTTTCTTTTAATTTCCTCTAATTCCACCACCACATTGAAATAATTTTCTTTGTAATAAGAAATGTCCCTCCTAATTAAATTGTATACAATAAACACCTACGGTGTGGGGTCTATACATTAATTACTACGTAAAATGTTCTTTTCTTATAGGCGTGTTATTTTAGACAAAGTTATTTATTATATTTATATTATATATTTATAAAATATAATTTTTTGTAATTTTTACTAGCAAAGTTATTTATTATATTTATATTATATATTTATATACTCTATTATTTAACTATTTTTTCAAAGGGTCAAGTTCCATCTACCTATTTCTCTTAAATAACAAAAATAGTCATTTTTTGATAATAATTATACATGTAACTCAACGTATTGCAACTAATTAAAAACATGAAAATCCAGTCATGTTTTGATATATATATATATAGGGAGTGGATCAAATGAGAACCACATCTTTTTTGCGAACTCTGCGAACCATGCATAAGACGTTGAAGATGATGCACAAAACGGTATAAAGTTGTGCATGACGAAAACTTTCTAAAATTATTTTGTTGTGCAACAATTTTAGAAAGGTTTCGTTATGCACAACTTTATACCGCTTTGTGCATCATCTTCAACGTCTTATGCATGGTTCTCAAGTTCTCAAAAGATGAGTTCTCACTAGATCCAACCCCTATATATATATATATATATGGGAGGGTTAACGTGAGAATCATTTTTATTGAGAGCGTGAGAACCAAAACCGATGAATTCACCGTGAAAGTTGATGAATCCGTTGGAAAATTATCGAATCCAAAAATAGATTTTTCGCCTCATGGGATTCGAACCCGGGTGAAAAATTTCAATTTCAATTCATTAACTTTCTCAACGGATTCATCAACTTTCATAACGAATTCATTTGGTTCTTAGTTTTTAGGATAAAAATGGTTCTTATTTGAACTAAACTCTATATATATATATATATATATATATATATATGTGTGTGTGTGTGTGTGTGTGTGTGTTTTACACACAGAATTGAACCACATATCTCTAGCTAGCTACCGATTTGCTAGACATTCTATATAGTACATTTGTGACAAACCCTATTTTACAGCACACATAAATTTGCAGTTTTCAAACATAATTAAGGAACAGTATATCAAACGTAACACAAATTAATTAACCATCACAAGGTTTGACTTTTTCCCTTATAGCCCAATACATTTCTTATGCTGCTCTTTCCTTTTTTAGCAAAAACACTACTGCTGCTCCCTTCTTTGCTGGGATTCATCTTCAGCCTCTTTTTCTACAAATAGAAATCAAATACGAAAGAATTAGGTAAATACAATATTATTGAATCACTCATAAGGGGAGATACAACTGATGGGATATGGACTAACCGCTCAAACCCAATAGCAGGCCCAAGTGAACTGGGCTTGACCTAACAGACGGCCTACGCGGTTATGCCCAAAGCCCAACATCTAAACCCTATTCAATATCAAATCCAAGAAGAGATATTAAAGGAGATATTCAAGGATCAAGATTATCTTCAGAGATCGGATCCCACAAGACAAGGGATCCACATCAATCTATAGTGATCCACAACATGTATAAATAGAGATTAGATTGAAGGTAGAAGGGGAGCAACTATTTGAATACTCGAGCTTTTAGATACACTCATTGTAATCGCTTATAGTGAAAGTATTGAGGAATCACTCATCCGTGGACGTAGATCTTTCTTTTGATCGAACCACGTAAAAGCCTCTCGTGTTCTTTACTGTTTTCATAAATCTTGCATATACTAGATTTATCATTGGCGCCGTCTGTGGGAAAGAACAAAAAACTTCGTTTTCTACGCAAAATCAATGGCAATGACTCGTGTAAATCCTAGCGCCGCCGGTGGTGCTGGCAACGGACGATCTGAAGACCCCGACATAGCTGTAACGCAGCGTCGGGGAAAGGAGATCGCGGCTGCCGATAGCAACAACACACCGAGGGTTACATAGAGGACCTTCCTATACACCCTCGGGATCGCCGCCCCATGAAGAGGAGATGCCGACCTCAACACCGTGAACAAACATTCACCAATCCCACGAGGTCCTCGGCAGAGCCGTGATTCGAAGTTCCTCAACGCCAACATCGCCGGTTCAAAACTTCCGAGCGGAGGGCGAACGGAGCGGCACCTCAAGAACGCCGGACTGGCAATCACGGTGCCCGAGGTCGCTCATCCCTCCGAAATGACCGAGATCGCTCACCTCATCAAGATAGCCGAGAGCGTTCACTTCGGCGGTATAGCCGGGAGCGTTCACCTCGGCATCCTGCTCGTCGATCACCTCGGCCAGCCACCCCTAATCATTCACCCCAGCACCATCCGCGTAGTCGTTCACCTCGACACGTTCATATGGCCGGACGGGACCGAAGAGAGGAGAGACGAAGTCGATCTCCTCACCAGAGAGACGATAGACGTCGCTATCGATCTCCCACCCCTCCTGAGAGGGATGGCAACGAACTCCCGTGATTCGACCGTGCACGACGGATCATCTCCCTTCTCGGGAAATCTGGATACACCCGCCGCAGCGATATCGGCACCCAACATCGCCGCTCACGATGGCCTCGGAGATCCCTCTGATTTCCTTTTTGCCTATACTACCAACATGGCAAATTAAGGAATGGAAGATTTTCACATGTGCAAGATCTTCCCCGAGGTGTTGGTCTCCAACGCACGACGATGGTTCACCTCACTTCGCCAGAACAGCATACACAGCTTCAGAGATCTCATGGATCAGTTCAAATGGCGTTTCTACCAAAAGATGCCACCTCAACAACCATCATCCGACCTGCTCACCATCCGCCAAGGACGAGACGAGACGATGTCAAATTTTGTCTCACGGTTTATCAAGGAATCCCTCAAGATCGATGATAGTAACGATCTCTACATCATCAATGCGTTCAAAAACGGATCGACCTGGTGCACTGAACAAAGAAATCACCAGGGAGAAGCCGAAGACGGCGAGTAGCCTTTGGACCCTGGTGGATAACTATGTCAAAGGAGACGAGTCGGATCGTAAAAAAGGGAGATATGGGACGAGCAGAAAGCCGAGAAGAAGAGGCCGGATGATCGAGGAAGAGGCACTGATCGCCGAAGTGCCTTCGATAGAATCAAGAAGGGCCCAATAGAGTCCAGATTGGGACCTCGGCCAAACCCTGGCAATAATACACATCTGCTCAAGTCAAGGGCGGAGATATTCGAGCTCCACACTGAGCTCTTCCCAAAACCACCTCCCATGAAAGGAGGATCCAAGAAAAGGTCGAAGGACCAGTATTGCGACTACCATCAGGGGTATGGTCACAATACCGACGACTGCAGAAGTCTGAGCTCGGAAATAGACGAGCTCGTCAAAAAGGGGGCGCTTAAGAAGTACCTCGACCGCACCACGAGCGGGTCGGGAAACAAGAAGCGCAGAGGAAAGAACGGAGGTGGCAACAATTGTGGGCCGACCTCGAAGACGACGTACCCCGACGATGATGAGGACGATGCTCCCAACGCAATGGAGCAAGTCTACGCCATCACCGGACTCCCTATAGGTACGACGAGGTCGTCATTGAAAACCGAAGCCCGGAGACCGATCCCCGAGGAGCCAAAAAACAAGCAACTTCGGGACGGTGAGAGCATCGTGTTTTCCAACAACGACCCAGTACCCAAAATCATGCCCCACCAAGATGCTATTACCATACAAGCAGTGGTGGGCAATAAGAACGTCCACAGGGTCTACATCGACATCGGTGCCTCTGTCAGCATCATCTTTCAGAGTTGCCTGGACAAACTCGAGGTCGGAGGGATTCAAATCCATCCAGCACCGTCTAAACTACGGAGCTTCACTCAGGAGGCGATACAACCAGAAGGCATCATCACCCTTCCGGTCACCGTAGGACGTGCTCCCAGGTCGGTTACAAAAGCCATACAATTCTTCCTGGTCAAGGCTCCCTCTCCGTACAACATCATCCTCGGAAGAGATTGGCTCTACGCCACCAAGGCCGTCTGCTCGGTATACCACCTCACCATCAAAATACCCACCCCGGCTGGAGTATTGAGTATCCAGGGTGATCAAGCAGCGGCGAAAGAATGCCTGAGGATCTCAGCCCAAGATGAGGCCTTACCTCAGGCCTAGCAATTACAGAACCCTCCTCAGAAGTTGTCACCTCGGGATGATCTGACTGACGACCTCCAATTATATGACGATGATCCTTCCAAGGTCGTCAAGGTCGGCACCCAGGGTCCCACTGACGACAACATGTTACGCAACTTCTGAGGGAATACAGGGACGTGTTCGCGTGGTCACCACTCGACATGACAGGAGTATCACCCGAGCTCATCACTCATCGGCTCAACATCGATCCGGCTACCAAACCAGTTCGGTAAAAGAAAGGCGTTATGCACGTAGCGCAGCAAGGTGATAAGGACGGTGACCCAACTCGTAAAGCTAAGATCCTGTTCGAGGTCAAGTACCCAACCTGGATGGCTAACCCTGTCATAGTTCGAAAGCCAGGAGGGGGGTGGCGCATGTGTGTCGACTATACCGACCTGAATAAGCACTGCCCAAAGGACTGCTACCCCCTCCCCGATATTGATAAAAAGGTGGAGGCATTGGTGGGCCATGAGATCTTCAGTTTCCTGGATCTTTATAAGGGATACCACCAAGTCTTGATGAGCAAGGAAGATGCTCCAAAAACGGCATTCATTACTGACTTCGGTGTCTTCGCGTACCGAAAAATGCCTTTTGGATTGAAAAACGCTGGAGCTACCTATCAAAGAATGGTAGACGCAATATTCAAAGATCACATAGGGAAGATCGTCGAGGTCTACGTCGACGAAATCGTGGTCAAAAGCCAAAAAATGTCAAGCTGTGTCGAGGACCTCAGTACTATCCTCCAGCTCCTCAGGTCAGCCAACCTCAAGCTCAACCCCCAAAAATGCATGTTCATGGTAAAAACGGGGAAATTCTTGGGATGCTGGGTTTCTCAAGAAGGGTTGAAGGCTAATCCCACCAAAGTGAAGACGATACTTGACATGCAAGTGCCAAAGACCATTCGTGAGATCCACAAACTCATCGGATGCTTGGCCGCACTCAGCAGGTTCCTATCCCGGGCTGCTGAGAAACAACTCCCTTTCTTGAAAATCTTGAGGAGAGCCCCGGACTTCACCTGGGAGGAAGAGCACCATACCGCCTTTACACAGCTAAAGGAGTACCTCACCGACCTGCCCACGCTGTCCGCCCCAAAGGAGAGCGAACTCCTTTCCTTATATCTAGCCACCTCGGATGAGGCCATCAGCGCGGTACTTGTGCGCGATGAGCTCGGATGACAACTTTCGATTTACTTCATCACCGAGCTCTCACAGACCGGAGATTAGGTACACCTTGAAAAAAATAGCGTTGGCCGGTGAGCATGGCGACGTCTCCAACCTTATTTTCAAGCCCATTCCATCCAGGTACTAACTGACTTACCCCTAAGGCAAGTCTTGTCAAAACCTGAGTCATCAGGGCGTATCGCTAAGTGGGCACTGGAGCTCGACGAGCATGATATCTCATACTCCCCTCGATCGGCCATAAAGGGGCAAGCTCTGGCTGATTTTCTGGTAGAAGCCAAGTTTACCGAGGTCAACCCTACCAGCGAGGTCACTCCGACCTCCGCCCTTACAACTGAAGAACCTGCCTTGACCTACCTAATGGATGTTGGCAAATGTACGTCGACGGAGCCTCATGCAAAACAGGTAGCGGGGCATGCATCTTGCTTCTCGGCCCGGAAAAACAAGAAGTAACCTATGCACTTCGGTTCTCCTTCCCAACCACAAACAACGAGGTGGAATATGAAGCACTAATCTCAGGACTTCGTCTCGCGAAAGAGTTGAAAGTGGAAAAAATCCAGATCTTTGGAGATTCTCAGGTGGTGGTAAATCAGGTCTTAGGGAAATACGAGGCCAAAGAGGATAGAATGAAGCAATACCTTGAAAGCAAAAGAAATCTTGACTGCTTGGTATTTCACAATTCACCAAATCCCGCGAGGTGAGAATAGCCGAGCTGACATCCTCAGCAAATTAGCCTCGTCATCAACAAATCCACCAGTGGAGGAAGTTCAATCCAGAAGTATCGAAGAGCCCCACATCGGCGTCATCACAGAGATAGAATCGAACTGGATGGCTCCTATACGGGCTTACCTGGAAGAAGGCGTGCTACCACAGGATCGGCTCAAAGCCAAAAAATGATGATCAAGTCCCGTATACCTTATTCACGAAGGAACTCTCTGAAATCCTACCTTCAACCCTCCTCGATGCCTTGGGCGTAAGAGGCGAACCACGACTCAACGAGATTCACATGGGATCTTGTGGAAGCCACATCGGGTCATGAGCTCTCTCAAAAAGGCGCCGAGGTCGGGATATTATTGGCCTACCCTAATCCAAGACTCAACCAAGCTCGTCAAAAAGTGTCCGAAGTGCCAACTCCACGCCACAGTCAAAAAGCTACCTCAAACCGACCTCAGTAGCCTACAAAGTCCATGGCCTTTTATGCAGTGGGGAATCCACATCGTGGGTCCCTTCGACCGAGCTCCAGGGCAGCTTCGGTATTTGGTTGTAGCCATAGACTACTTCACCAAGTGGGTCGAAGCTGAGCCTCTTTCAAATCTCACAAGCAAAAGGATCCAGAACTTTGTTTGGAAAAATATAGTTTGTCGCTTCGGCATACCACATGTCTTAATCTCGGACAACGGCACCCAGTTCGTCGACAAGAATTTCAAAGAATGTGTGAAGAGCTCCAGATCAAGCAAAATTTCACCTCGGTTGCACACCCTCAGGCCAACGGTCAGACCGAAGTGACGAATCGTACGATCGTACAGGGATTAAAAAAGAGGCTAGATCGAGCTAAAGGGAATTGGGTTGAAAATCTCCCTCAAGTCCTCTGGTCATACAGAACGACACCTCGGACCTTCCACGGTGAAACACCCTTCAGCTTAGTCTACGGCACCGAGGCCGTTATACCAGCTGAGATCGGTGCACCGAGCCCACGAACTCTTCACTTCGCCCAACATGACAACGAGGAGAACCTGCGGGTCAACCTTGATGCTCTAGAGGAAAAACGTGAGCTCGCTTTCATCCATGAAGCCAAGTACAAATGCCAGGTCGCAAGGTACTACAACAAGAGGGTGAAAGCCTCCGCACTCCAAGTGGACGACCTCGTCCTACGGAACAATGAAGCTAGTAAAGCCGAGCGCCTTAATAAACTGGACCCGACATGGGAAGGCCCATACCACGTCCACGAGGACCTCAGCAAAGGGGCCTATAAGCTTGCTCACCTATCCGGGGCACTTATTGTTGGATTTGTATCTTGAAAGCAGTTTGGTTGAGCTTGTATACAATGTTTCTGTTACCACTATTACAATCTCCTATCCGAATTGAATACTTGATTGCATATATCGTGTCCCCTTATCTCATATATAAGTTAGATCATACGATGTGTAAAAGATCACGTAAGTCCGTATGATTGGTCAAGCTTAATGAGATATAAAAGTTTCTGGTGAGACAACTTGAGGACGAGTTGTCGGTATAGGTGCATGTATAGATAAGAAGTGACTTGACTTAGTTACTTGTCTATCTTTGGTACGTCTCGGACGTATTGAAGGATCACGATGAGATGTGTTCTTCTATCGACCGTCGTGAAGAACCAAGATCTCGGTGACTTACGATGATCTAAACCTCGATAAGGTATTAGGTGAGTATGAGTTCTTGACCATCACTTTGACTTGTTATGGGTGAGGTTATAAGTTCTAACCCAAGATTCTCCGATCTTGGGTGGTGGCGAGGCTTGTATGTCACGCTAGTTATACATGTCGAGTCACCGTATCCGTCTAGGATGATGGCGTCCCTTAAGGAGCTCAAAAGGTTTATTGTACTAAACCCTGCAGGTTGAGTTAGCTCAAGTACAATAATAAGGTTGAGTGGTACTACTTAAGGAAATGAAGATATTAATTATTTTAAGCAGTCAGAATGCTCTAAATAATTAATGGACGTTCGATATCTTAAATACGGGGATTCGTAATGTCTAAGTGCAAGCCCGACTCAACTTCGGTAATAAAGGGGTAAGTCAGCATTTATTCTCTAGTGGCATGAATAAATGTTTATAAATTAATTTATGTTCTGGGCTGAACATAAGATAATTAATTTATTTGAGGCCCATCTTTATTCCTTGCATTTGATCCCTGGGCTGGCCCATCCAGGCCCGTAAGCTCTTGGAAATCGGCGCCCCTATAGCTCACAATGGCAAGATTTTATTCTCTTTATCCTATAAGGATATTAATATATTTATGGGATATGCATAAATCCTTTCCTTGTGGGATTATGGTAATGCATTATAAATATAAGGTAAGAGATAAAGTCTAGGTTAATGCTCATTAATCCTACACATATTTTCGAGAATCCCATAGTCTTTGGGGAGGAATTTTCGAGAGTTTTGTGAGAGAGCAAAGGGTGATTTTTCCGAAGCATTCTCCATAGATCGTCCTCACTCGGCGTTGGAGATTGGGCAACCGGATCTGATCCGGAAGATCAAAGCACGAGTCTCGATCTGCTCATACCGCTCATCCACCTCGACGGATCCAAAGGTGAACACGAGAAAATCCTACGTGTTGCAATTAATTATATAGACGCATGCTAGGTATATAATCAGTGTATGGTGAATTAAATATCCAAGATAGATCCTCGGGGCGAGGGCTAAACCTAGTTTTCCTTGATTGGTATCGAGCACGGGATCGAATCTTGGCTCTGTTGGATTAATTCACGTTTGATTTTTACGTGCGCTTAATTAATTGATTGATCATCGTTCATCGTGGCTCGCTTTTGTTTTGTTGGGTTTTGTTTTTCACCACGAGAAAATCCGTGGTTAGATTAGATTTATTTTTACGTAAATCCTATCGGAAAAGAAGAACGAAGACGAAAGCACGAAGAATCGAGACGGCGAAGACTCGTCGAGAAACGGACGCCGCGCGAGCTGTGTGCTCGGTGCCATCTGCTGCGTTCGGCAAAGACATCGGCGGACATGGGTAAAGGCGTGGCGGGCCTCGGCGGGCGGGCAGCGGCCGGCGGTGCCGAGCAGCGTCTCGGCGATTAGCGCCGGATCGGGCGAGGCGGGCGCGCGAGGGTCGCGCCTCGGCGGCCGGGCGGCGAGGCGTGTGGCATGCGTAGGCGGCAGCTGGGCGCGCGACTTGCGGGAGCCTCGGCGGCGCCGGCAAACAGCGCCAGAAACCTCACGCGCGCGGTGCTCGGCGGCGCTTGGCGGCAGCGCGCTGGCGCGGCGCAGCGCTCGGGCAGCGTGCATCGATCGGGCGTCGCAGGTGGGGCTCGGTGGTTCTCGGCGCTCGGCCACGGCGCGCACATTCGCGTCTGCGGAAACCTCAGGCGGCTCGGCGAGCGCGCGACGGCGCGCGAGGCGCGCGCGATTCTCGCGAGGCCTCGGCGGCGCTCGGCGGCCTCGGCGAGATTCGCGCAGAAACCTCAAAGTCGCCGATTTTTCTCGGCGGGGGTGGGCGACGGCGCTGGTTGGCTTGGCGCACGGGTGTGCCCTAGCGCAGCCCAGCCCCTAGTTTCGACCCGTCCGTTTAGTTCGGGTCGACCCGACCCGGTTTTGTGAACCCGTTTCAGCCCGGATCCGATTTTTTTGACACGGTTCCGGTTTTCGACCGGTTCACCGTTGCACCGATCCGCCCAAATCCGGTTTGGCGAATCCGGTCCGTGCCGTGCACGCGAGGCCGTTTTGAAGTTTAATTGCACTTTGCTATTCTATGTAATAGATTAGGCGGGGAAAGTGCGTGTTTCACGAGTGGGCCACGATGAACGTTTATTTTATTTTATCGTTCATTGCATGTCGTGGATGTTTAAATTATGCGATAGCATGCTATGTATGTTTAAATTACGTTGACAAACCTTTAAGTGTTTTACGATTTAAGTGCGCATAGTAAGCATGCTAGGTTTATCGCATTTATCAAGCATATTTTAGAATTTCATGAGCATGTTTTACATGTTGAGTTCTATGACAAGCATGCTAGGATTACGTGATCTGCATGGACAAACCTTTTGAACAAAAGACTAAGCAAGCAACCCGACAAATTAATTTTAATTAAAATGTCAAGACCTCCACTTTTGATCTCTAAACAAAGTGAGGCGACTGTGAGTAAACGCCCACACGCGTGGCTTACTTGCACTTGTTTATCATAAGTTTGTTAGATGAGATTTCTAAATAAAACATTTTAAATCTATTGAGAAGTGGGTGTTTCATGTGTAAACATCCACACGCGTGGCTTGCATGTGTGATTTTCATAAGTTCTCTAGAGATAGATATAAAATAAGGTAACAAAGAATTTGAATTGGGCGGTATGGTCCGAGTGAGTATGCCAATTCTAAGAATTCATTCTCTTGTTAAAATTGTGGTCAATGCTTAGACATCACCTCGAGTACAACTTCATGAAGTCCCTTCTTGCGATAGTGATGTGATCTAGTAAAGTCCAATCATTAATTTCATTTGTCTTAAGGATAAGTTGACATGGATTGAAATTAAGCGACTAAAAGGTATATTTTAGTGCGGTCGGGGGTTCATGTGTATGGCCACACGCGTGGCTTGCATGTGGGATTCCTTGGGCGATTGGAGGTTTCGATTAATATTGTTTTATCAAAGGTTACAATATTATTGTTACGAATTATATGCGATCGTATGCTTATGTGTTTATTTTATCGTTTGGATATGTCTCTTACACCGATTATCAATATGCTCGCACAAAATCCGTTATCCGTCCAAATTTTATCAGTGGAAGCGAACATGGAATATGTTCTTATCATTTGAAGAACACATGTTTGTTCTCACTCTCCTAAACCCGATGCCCTCACCGACGCATCGACTAATGAGAAAGCGAGAGTCAAGCGGACTTTGGAATAAGTCAAACAATATGGCTAAATGATATATGATGACTACTATGTCCAAAGGCTTGCAATGACATCGATCGATGGTAGACGCGGCGATATTTGGTCAAGTCTCGAGAGTAAGTTTGGGCAATCGGATCGGACGATCCGCTTCCACACAATGAGAGAAATCTTGGCGTGTAAGATGGAAGAAGGAAGTTCATCCATGAACATGTCTCCCCATGACTCATCTCATGGATAGTCTTGATCGGTTGGGAGGAGGTATTGACGGCGAAGCCAAGGTCGATATCATCCTCAATACACCGCCCAAGTCTTTTGAGAACTTTCGTGTGAATGCGATCATGAGCAAGACCGAGTTCACACTTAGTCGGTTGCTTAATGATCTCGTTCTTTGCGGAAGGAGTTATGGGAAAAGGAGCACATGCTCTTGCTACCACATCTAAGGGCCCAAAATTTTCGTTGCAAAATGGAAAAGAAAAAGGGTACCAAAGGTGGAAGAGGCAAGGCAAATAGTGGGAGTAATGGGAACAAGAACGTGGTTGCCACGGAGGCTTGAAGAAGCCAAAGGAGAAGGCAAGTGCTTCAAGTGCGGTAAGCCCGGGCATTGGAAGGCCAAGTGCCCTATGCTCAAGGCTCAAGTGCGTCGTTTGCTTTAGTAACGGAAACATGTTTAGCGACTTGTTCTACCCATTCTTGGGTAGTAGATACGGTATAGCGATCATGTTTGTTACACCTTGTGGGTTCCTCGCGGACAAGGGAGCTGTTTGATGGCGAGATAACGATCTCCATGGGCAGCGGCGAAAGTCGAGGCGTTGCAGTTGGAGATGTTTCTTTATGTTTTGGGACAATAGTTTTAGTTTTGAAAGGCGTTTTATATGTGCGGATTTTCGCGAAACCTTGTTTCTGTTTGAAATTATTTACTCATGGATATTACATTATTTTTGATAGTGGTGTTTCTATCATAAGAAATGACGAAGTTATACGTGTTGCACGTTATATAATTCGCTTTATACTATTTACGCAAAACATAATACCTATAACTATGTTGCATCTTCATCAAACCCTAAAAAGAAAGTTTTCTTAGAAGATGACACTACTTTTCTCGGCATCTTAGATTAGGTCACATCAATCTAAATAGGATCCAAAGACCGGCTAAGAATGGGCGTTGGGTAATCTCACGGTTACTCTGTTCCCAGTCTGCGAATCCTGTATAGAAGGTAAGATGTCGACAGCACCTTCAAAGCGAAGGGTTATAGAGCCAAAGAAATGTTAGAGCTAGTCCATTCGACCTATGTGGACCAATGTCCACACAAGCTCGTGGAGGTGCAGTATTTTGTCACTTTCATTGACGATTACTCGAGGTGCGGATACATATACCGCTTCATGAAGTCCGAATGTTTTGAGAAATTCAAAGAGTTCAAGGCGGAAGTGGAGGCGAAGCTTGGTAAGAGTATCAAGTCATGCGTTACGATCGCGGTGGCGAATACCTCGATAACGAGTTTATGGACTATCTAGTGAAGTGTGGGATTACATCCCAACCTTTCACCGGCACACCACAACAAAATGGTGTGTCGGGCGAAGAAATAGGACTCTTTTGGAAATGGTTAGATCAATGATGAGTTATGCAACATTGCCTATTTCGATTACGGGGTATGCCTTAGAAACAATGACATACTTGCTAAATCTAGTACCATCCAAGTCAGTCGAAAAGACCCCTTTCGAGTTGTGGTTTGGGCGCAAGCCCAGTTTAAGCCACATAAGGATATGGGGCAGTCCAGCACACGTGCTGAACAAGAAGGCTGACAAGTTGGAGGCTAGATCCGACGCAAGGCTGTTTATTGGCTATCCTAGAGGAACGAAGGTGGTTTATTCTATAGTCCTAAGGATCAGAAGGTCATTATTAGCACTAATGCTCGATTCTTAGAAGAGGACTACATGAAAAATCATAAATCCAAAGTTGAAATCATTCTTCAAGAATTAGAAGATGATCGTATTCCACCACCGATTAGGCCAAAGGTGCGAGATGTCGAGTCTAGTAGGAGGATCGACACGGATACTTCAAGAAATTGAAGTGGGTGGAGTTCCTTTGGAGATACCGACCGCATGAGTGGTACCTACCAAACAAGTTGTGCAAGATAGAGAACCACAAGTTTCGCACCCACCGTTGCCATAGTGCTGTAGAACCTCGTCGTGAGTGGGAGGTTGTTCGTCAACCAGAGATTTATGTTAGTGGGATAATCTTCGGATATAGTCCTGGAAGCGAGCGGTCAATAATCGACCCATGGACATACAAGGAGGCGATACAAGACATTGATGCAAGATCATGACACACCGCTATGGACTTAGAAATGGAGTCCATAACGGCTATGGATGTATATGAAAAGACACCTCTACCAGATGGCAAGGAAGCCGTAGGTAGTAAGTGGATATACAAAAGGAAGAGAGATTCCGATGGAGAGGTTTCGGCTTTTAAAGCCAGGCTTGTGGCGAAAGGGTACACTCAGATTGAGGGCATCGATTTGATGAGACCTTTTCGCGTAGCAATGCTCAAGTCCATCGAATTCTTACGGCCATAGTGACCACTTAAACCTAGAGGTTTGGCAAATGGATGTTAAACCGCTTTTCTAAGCGGTTACCTTGAGGAAGGTAGAGACATCTATATGCAGCAACCCGAAGGTTATGTGGTAAAGGGTGAAGAGCATCTAGTATGGAAGCTTAAGAAGTCCATTTATGGACTTAAGCAGGCCTCCCGATCATGGAACTTACGCTTTGACGAGGTGGTAAAGTCTTATGGATTTACCCAGTTGCCTAGCGAGAGTTGTGTGTATCGGTTAGATGTTAACGGTGATGTGGTATTTCTTGCACTTTATGTAGATGACATTCTTCTAGTTGGCAACAACGTGAAGCTGTTATCAGACGTAAAGAGTTGGTTATCCGATCAGTTTCAAATGAAAGACTTAGGAGATGCAGCGTACATTCTTGGGATCAAGGTTTACCGAGATCGCAAGAAGAAAATGTTGAGCTTATCTCAGGCGTCTTACATTGATACTGTGATTACTCGTTTTAGTATGCATACCTTGAGAAAGGATTGCTACCTTTCGGACATGGCGTTCCTTTATCTAAGACCCGATCACCTATGTTGCAAAGGAGATAGAGGAAATGAGACAAGTTCCTTACGCTTCGCCGTGGGAAGTCTCATGTACGCAATGCTATGCACGAGGCCGGATATCGCTATGCGGTAGGCATAGTTGCTAGATATCGATCTAACCTGGACAAGCTCATTGGACTGCAGTAAAGCATATACTCAAGTACCTGAAAAGGACTCGTGATTATATGCTAGTTTACCATGCAGATAGTCTAATGCCTTTGGGTTATACAGACTCGGATTTCCAAGCTGACCGTGATGAGAAAAAGTCAACCTCGGGCTATGTGTTTACCTTGGGAGGTGAAGCCGTATCCTGGCGGAGTGCAAAGCAGCGATGCATTGCGGACTCTACCATGGAAGCCGAATATGTAGCCGGCGGAGGCTTCTAAGGAGGCTGTATGGTTCGAGAACTACCTCATGGATCTAGGTATGGTACTGGTTTGCCCAAGAGTATCATAGTTCATCGTGATAACTCAGTGCGATGTGCAAACTCGAAGGAACCACGGACCCACAAGGCGACCAAACACATAGAGAGAAAGTACCATGTCATACGAGTAATCGTTAGACGAGGTTACGTCTTGATTGAAAAGATTGATCTGACGGAAAATCTAGCGGATCCATTCACGAAGAGCCTGCCGCAAAAAGTCTACGATGGACACGTTAGAGGACTTGGATTGCGCTTGATGGCACCCACTTAGAAAGGAAACTTTTGTATAAGTGGGAGAAGCAAAGTGATGGTTGTTTGTAATAGCTAGTAGAGAGACACATTGTATACTAAAAGTTTGCTTTAGTATAAGTGGGAGATTGTTGGATTTGTATACTGAAAGCAGTTTGGTTGAGCTTGTATACAATGTTTCTGTTACCACTATTACAATCTCCCTATCTGAATTGAATACTTGATTGCATATATCATGTCCCCTTATCTCATATATAAGTTAGATCATACGGTGTGTAGAAGATCACGTAAGTCGTATGATTGGTCAAGCTTAATGAGATATAAAAGTTTCTGGTGAGACAACTTGAGGACGAGTTGTCGGTATAGGCTTCGATATAGATAAGAAGTGACTTGACTTAGTTACTTGTCTATCTTTGATGCGTCTCGACGTATTGAAGGATCACGATGAGATGTGTTCTTCTATCGACCGTCGTGAAGAACCAAGATCTCGGTGACTTACGATGATCTAAACCTCGATAAGGTATTAGGTGAGTATGAGTTGTGACTATCACTTTGACTTGTTATGGGTGAGGTTATATGTTCTAACCCAAGATTCTCCGCATCTTGGGTGGTGGCGAGCTTTTATGTCACACTAGTTATCATGTCAGTCACCGTATCCGCTCAGGATGATGATGTCCCCTTAAGGAGCTCAAAGGTTTATTGTACTAAACCCCGCAGGTTGAGTTAGCTCAAGTACAATTATAAGGTTGAGTGGTACTACTTGAAATGAAGATATTAATTATTTTAAGCAATCGATTGCTATAAATAATTAATGGACATTCGATATCTTAAATATGGGGATTCAGAATATCCGAGTGCAAGCCCGACTCAACTCGATAATAAAGGGGTAAGTCAAGATTTATTCTCTAGTGGCATGAATAAATGTTTATAAATTAATTTATGTTACAGGTGAACATAAGATAATTAATTTATTTGAGGGCGATAAACAGCGCATTTTACACGTTTATAGTTGTTATTTAAAGATGAGTTTAGATCTTTTAATGTGCGTTTACGTATCGTTTCTCAATGTTTTATCTATTTTAGAAGATACTGCTCTTGGGTGTTATTTTGGTGTTTTGTAGGTTTATGTGTTGAAAATCGAAGCAAGGAACGAAGCACGAACCAAAATAGCAATCTGCCCAGTTTCTAGCGACCAGCCTAGCGGTCGCTAGGCTGGTCGCGAGGCAAACCAGCGAACGCCCAGAAGAGTAGCGACCGAGAGCTCGTGCACGCGAGCGAGCCCTAAAGCCGAGAACTCACTGTACGATTTCTCGCGACCATTGCTAGCGATCGCTAGCGAGGTCGCGAGGGAACTACGCGAGCGCAAGCGGCGAACGCGAGCGAGGAGAGCGCGCACGGCGAGTGCCTAGCGGTCGAGTTAGCGACCGCGAGGAGTGGTCGCGAGTCGTGGCGGCAGAGGCGCAAATTATGGTTTCCACCATTTTCTATAAATAGGGCAAAGCCCCTTGCGCCCCCATTAGACCCCAGACGTCCCAGAGCCCTTTTACTTCAGTTTTTCCTCAATTTTATCTTTGTTTTAGCTTCCGTTTAGTTCTAGTTTCAATTCTAGCATTGTTCTAGTTTAGTTCTTCAATTCGTTATCGATTGGAACGTTTTGTCCGATCGCTTTCCGTTGTTTTCCGTTCTTTCGCTTGGGATTGGATTCAAGACCAACCATTGTTCATCCAACGCTTCATCACGGGTTTTATATATTTAATTTCCGTTTTTATGGTTAAATCGTATTTTATTCCGTTTATTATGTCTGGCTAGTTTTCGTTCTAATCCTAGGGTTTGCATGATTCGATCCTATATGTTTTGATTCCTGTTATCGTTATTTACCGTCCAGGCATTGATTCATGATTCGATTGTGCTTATTTATATGTGTTGATTTCTGATCAATCTTGATGCATATCTAGTTGTCGGTTAATTACGTAGTTGTATTAATTGTCAATCGATCTCGAATGCATGATACGAATGAGCCTTGAGTCGTAGCTGAGATAGGATATTCGTAGGAAGCATATTCTTAGTGATCCTTTTGGAGTTACTTGTTTTCACCTAGAATGGTAGGGAAAACTCGTAATCTACTGCCGCAATTGTCGTAATTGAAGTTGTTGGTTACATTTGTGATCTTCCATCTTATGCGGATTAAAATTAGCTAATAGGAGCAGGATAAACATCGTTGTGGATAGTATGGTCGAGGAGAGTAGTTTGGGGAGGTCACGGAAGACCGAATGCGCATCTCGAGACTTTTCTCGATATTTGTGACACCATCAAAGCAGAATGGGGTGCCACAAGACACGATCCGGATGCGCATGTTGGTTTCTCATTGTCGCGACCGGAAAGATTGGTTCAAAGTTTGGACCGAGTGGCATCGACACTTGGGGAAACTTTGCGAGAAGTTTCTTTGAAATACTTCCGCCGGGCGAAAGCATGAAGATCATCGCCGAAATCTCTCATTTTGCCAAAACCACGGCGAATCATTATTCGAGGCATGGGAGAGATTCAGAGGTCTATTGAGGCGATGTCACAACATGGGTTCTCAAGGAGCAACAAATCCTGCAGTTCTGGTGGGTGACATGGCGGGCAGGAGCATGGTGGATGCGTCGTCGGGTGTTTATTGAACCGACAAGTAGGCGAGGCAAGCCGTATTGTAGAAGAGATGGCTGCCAACAGCTATCAATGGTGACGAGAGAACACCATTGTTCAAAGCATTGCTTTGTTGAGAGTGATTCAAAATATGGCGATCTCATGAAGAAGTTCACTCTTTTGAAGAGTCAGATTGAGACGAGCGTCGACCACATCAATCGGAGGAATCATCGAATTTCCAACAACCTCCGGCGAGCGCCGATTCGAAGAATGGTGTAATTCGTGAGCCGAAGAAGCCAGTCTCGAAGACATGATCACGCGAGTTGGTTGTAAGCAACCAACAATTGGCAACGAACGAGTCGTTTATAAGCAACACCGGCGAGAAGATAAATCATTTGGAGTCCTTTGACGGCTATGGGGAAGCATATGAAGATGTTGGAAAATCAAATTGGTCAAATAGCCGTGCAGTGAATGCACTACAAAAGGCGGGCGATTTTCGAGTGTCTGGAGATGAACCGAAGAATCGGTGCTTCGCCATCCAGACGAGGTGGACAAGCTACCCGAGCCCTACCGAGGAAGAAGAGCATGAAAGCACCTTGGAGCGTAGCTTCGCGACCGAGCTCGCGACCGAGAGCCCGATCGCGAGTCGTAAATTTTACACGAAGCCCACGACGAACGCAGCCGCGCGCGACCATGAGCCATCGAGTGTCGTCGCCCGAGCTGATCGCGGCGACCAGTGCTCGCATGCCACCCATGAGCAATCGGTGAGGCGGTGCGAGAAATCAGTGCGAGTGACGCGCCCATAGCTTCGCCTTGAAGAAGGAGTCAGTAGCATAGCGGATACCTCGCGACCTTCCAGTGATCGCGAGGTCGACCATGGCGCCAGAAGCAAATCGTCGCACATACCTCCTCCGGTCCGTTTCGAGTCGACTTGTCAGTCGAATATATGAGGAGTTTGCTCGTTTCAAAGAGATTTTCAAAAGTTGAGATAAATTTGCCTCTCTTTGAGCCAGCTGCGAAACATCTTGGGATACATGAAATTCTTAAAGGCAGCTTGCAAGCAAGAAGAAACTAGGGAAATTTGAGAAAATTACCTATCAGAAGAATCTGATGCCGTCTTGCAAAGGAAGCTCCTCTGAAGCGAAGGATCGGCGGTTTTACGTTAGAGTGCGAAATCGCCGACGATTTTTCCAAATGTTTTGTGCGACTTGGGCGAGCATCAATCGATGCCGTTGAGCGTATTCAACCGGCTACACCTAGGAAAGATGAAGCCGGCGAAGATTTCGCGATGATGGTGACCGTTCGGTCACGTATCGAAAGGTATCGTCGAAGGCGTGTTGGTAAATTGGGATTTTGTTTTCTGCCGACTTTGTGATTTTAGATATTCCCGAATTGAAACAACAACCGCTAATCCTAGGTAGACCTTTTCAGCAACAGCGGTCGGTGCGTTGATTGATGTGTGGGAAGGCAATCTCACGTTTCGTGTTAATGATGAGGAGCTCAAGATTTCCATATCTGACGCCATCAAGCAACACGATTGGAAAGCCGGAAGATTGCTGCTCGATCATGGCCGCTTTTGCCGTACCCGTCTCGCGATTTAGAGGGTACTCGACCGATCGAGGAAGCTGCGAAAAGGAAGAAGTGGACTCGGCATGGAACTCCGAGTGTATCGTTCAAGTTTGGGGGCCCTTCCATGAGTCGGTGGTGGTCATCCGTGAATGCTAAGTTTAGGAGGATCCACGGTTGAGAAGGTTTACTGTTGCCACCAAAACTCCAGTTGACAAGGTTAGTGATAGTCTAGCTAAAGACGTTAAATTAAGCACTTGTTGGGAGGTAACCCAACGTTTTCTTTGTTTTTATTTTCGTGTTTTGTCGTGTCTTTCGTTTGTGTTGCTTTTGTCGTGTTTCTGTTTTTCTTTTCGTTGTTGTGTCCATCGATCAACGAGTTAAGTGAAGTGTGTTAATCCATGTGGCCGATGACGATAGAAATTTTGGTGAAATTTAATGATAGTGCGCATGATATGTTAGAAAATGGCATGAACGACTTGAGATTGCTTAAACTTGTTGTTTTCACCAATTGCTTAACCGTGAGACTTGAGCTTCTTTGTATACATATCTTGATCAGTTTACATTAATTGTGTGATATCGTGCATGTGATTATCTTCTAGAACTGGCCGTGTTTACGTATCGAGGCGTAATATGTGTTTGAATTTGGAAAGGATAAAGGCCATCTTTGTTAACCACATATTCACCCAAACACTAACCCGATGATATATACCATTTGTCGCCTTCTTTGAGCCTTTATTAGACTTTTCTTTCGATTAACAGGATGATAGGAGGTGAGGATGGATATGGGAATCAAAAAGGGTTGAAATTTTGATGTAGTTATGATGAGAAAAGTTCTTGTAGAAAAATACATACGTGGTGAAGAATAGTACCTTTGTTGTGAAGTTAAACCCTATAAGCTCTAGAAAAGAAAAGAAAAAGAAAAATGTTAAGTTCACTATGAGTGTTGAGCATAAAGGGTCTCTAATCAAAGTATAGGTACCTTACGTGGCATTAAGCGTTGATTTATACGTTGGGAGAGAAGAGAAAAATGAACAAAGTCCATATGTGTGAAATGTATAAATGGTGGTGCTTGGAGTATACTTGAGTCACTTAGCCATATATTATCCTACCTTAACCAATGTGCTGCATTATAACCTCGAAAAGACCTCTTTGATCCTTATTTGAACACATTTGATGCGGTGGAGATATTAGAAGCGGCAAGCCTATGGTAAGATGTTGCATTGCATTGATCGTTGAGTGTATACCGTTCTACATTTCTTTATGAGTTGAGTATATCCTATATTTTTACACACATGCCGTTGTGAGGGTTGAATTAAATGAGTTTTTGCCCTCGATGGTTGTTTGTGTTGAGTTGGTTAACATCGTCATGTGCGCTAATGTTTTTGGCGTTAATATGTTTACGAGGCTTATAATGGTTATCCTCTTTGCTACGCTCGTTGATCTTTCGTTGTGTCTTTACATTACATTTTTTGTTTGAGGACAAACAATGCTTTAAGTTGGGGGTTTGATAAGCGCGCATTTTACGTTATAGTTGTTATTTAAAGATGAGTTTAGATCTTTTAATGTGCGTTTACGTATCGTTTCTCAATGTTTTATCTATTTTAGAAGATCTCGCTCTTGGGTGTTATTTTGGTGTTTTGTAGGTTTATGTGTTGAAAATCGAAGCAAGGAGCGAAGCACGAACCAAAATAACAATCCCAGTTCTAGCGACCAGCCTAGCGGTCGCTAGGCTGGTCATGAGCAAACCAACGAGCGCCCGGAAGAGTAGCGACCGAGAGCTCGTGCACACGGCGAGCCCTAAAGCCGAGAACTCATTGTCGATTTTCGCGACCATTGCTAGCGATCGCTAAGCGGTCGCGAGGAACTCTGTGAGCCATAGCGGCGAGCGGCGAGGAGAGGCAAGCGCGCGAGTGCCTAGCGGTCGAGTTAGCGACCGCGAGGTGGTCGCGAGTCGTGGTGGCAGGCGCAAATTATGGTTTCCACCATTTTCTATAAATAAGGCCGAAAGCCCTTGCGCCCCATTAGACCCCAGGCGTCCCGAGCCCTTTTACTTGAGCTTTTCCTCAATTTTATCTTTGTTTTAGCTTCCGTTTAGTTCTAGTTTCAATTCTAGCATTGTTCTAGTTTAGTTCTTCAATTCGTTATCGATTGGAACGTTTTGTCCGATCGCTTTCCGTTGTTTTCCGTTCTTTCGCTTGGGATTGGATTCAAGACCAACCATTGTTCATCCAACGCTTCATCACGGGTTTTATATATTTAATTTCCGTTTTTATGGTTAAATCATATTTTATTCCGTTTATTATGTCGGCTAGTTTTCGTTCTAATCCTAGGGTTTGCATGATTCGATCCTATATGTTGTGATTCTGTTATCGTTATTTACCGTCAGGGCATTGATTCATGATTCGATTGTGCTTATTTATATGTGTTGATTTCGATCAATCTTGATGCATATCTAGTTGTCGGTTAATTACGTAGTTGTATTAATTGTCGATCGATCTCGAATGCATGATCTGAATGAGCCTTGAGTCGTGGGCGAGATAGGATATTCGTAGGAAGCATATTCTTAGTGATCCTTTTGAGTTACTTGTTTTCACCTAGAATGGTAGGGAAAACTCGTAATCTCTGCCGCAATTATCGTAATTGAAGTTGTTGGTTACATTTGTGATCTTCCATCTTGTGCGGATTAAAATTGGCTAATAGGACAGGATAAACATACGTTGTGGATAGGATTAATGCATCCACAGGGTTAGTCTTTCTTATACATTTTATCATCCAGTGGGTTAGTGCTTTATTTTATATTTACGCTTGGTTACCTTTGCTTTGGATTAAATTAAAAGCCTTAAACCTTTCACCCTTTTTACGTGCTTGAATAATAATGAATTGTCGTTGAGCTAGCTTACGTGTTTCGCATTTCATCCACGTGGATCGATGCTTCGCTTACCCTATACTTACACCTTTTATTATTAAAAGTGAGCGATCGAGGCCCATCTTTATTCCTTGCATTTGATCCACAGGTCGGCCCGTCGGACCGTAAGCTCTTGGAAATCGGGCCCCTATAGCTCATGATGGCAAGATTTTATTCTCTTTATCCTATAAGGATATTAATATATTTATGGGATATGCATAAATCCTTTCCTTGTGGGATTATGGTAATGCATTATAAATATAAGGTAAGAGATAAAGTCTAGGTTAATGCTCATTAATCCTACACATATTTTCGAGAATCCCATAGTCTTTGGGGAGGAATTTTCGAGAGTTTTGTGAGAGAGCAAGGGTGATTTTTCAAGCATTCTCCATAGATCGTCCTCACTCGGCGTTGGAGATTGGGCAGCCGGGATCTGATCCGGAAGATCAAAGCACGAGTCTCGATCCGTTCATCCCGTTCATCCACCTCGGCGGATCCAAAGGTAAACAGAGAAAACCCATCGTGTTGCAATTAATTATATAGGCGCATACTAGGTATATAATCAATGTATGGTGAATTAAATATCCAGATAGATCCCTGGGCGAGGGCTAAACCTAGTTTTCCTTCACTTATCCCGAACGGCATATCACTCATCCGAGGAGGTATTTTACATAGCTTTCATTTCACGTCGGCATTGTGTTAGCCCTCTTTTATTTTTAAGGGCGATGTCATTTACTTATCAATAAAACATTATTTTTATTATGAGTGGATTACTTCGTCCTATCTTATATCTATGTGAAAATTTGTTTTCACCTCGGATAAAGCACAACTAACCTTCAAAAGGGGATGCCCTTGCGAAGATGACAAACCTACAAAGTAGGGTACTCAACTAAGCGGCGCGTGAGGATCACCCAAGACATCTGATTACTCGTTAACTTGAAACATCTACGTGCCCGGCACATCTGATTACTCATTAATTTGAAACATCTACGTGCCAACGACGTCCAAATCGGATCAAGGGGACCACCCCTCTCGATATTCCTCGACAAACAAGGCAAGCACACAGTTACTCATTAATTTGAGCGTCTACGTGCAAGGCATCTGATTACTCATTAATTTGAACATCTACATACATTGTTGGATTTGTATCTTTGAAAGCGGTTTGGTTGAGCTTATATACAATGTTTCTGTTACCACTATTACAATCTCCTATCTCGAATTGATTACTTGATTGCATATATCGTGTCCCTTATCTCGTATATAAGTTAGATCATACGATTGTGTAGAAGATCACGAAGTCGTATGATTGGTCGAAGCAATGAGATATAAAAGAATCACTGGTGAGACAACTTGAGGACGAGTTATCGGTATAGGCTGCGGTATAGATAAAAGTGACTTGACTTGGTTGCTTGTCATCTTTGATGCGTCTACGGCGCATTGATGGATCACGGTGAGATGAGTTCTTCTATCGACCGTCGTGAAGAACCTAGATCTCGGTGACTTACGATGATCTAAACCTTGATAAGGTATTAGATGAGTATGAGTTGTTGACCATCACTTTGACTTGTTATGGGTGAGGGTTATATGTTCTAACCCGATATTATCCGCATCTTGGGTGGTGGCGGTGCTTGTATGTCATGCTAGTTATACGTGTCAGTCACCGTATCCGTTAAGGATGATGGCGTCCCTTAAGGAGCTCAAAAGGTTTATTGTACTAAACCCCGCGAGGTTGAGTTAGCAAGTACAATAATAAGGTTGAGTGGTACTACTTAAGGAATTAAAGATATTAATTATTTTAAGCGATCGTAATGCTCTAAATAATTAATGGACGTGCGATATCTTAAATACGGGGATTCGTAATGCCTAAGTGCAAGCCGACTCACCTTGGTAATAAAGGGTAAGTCAAGCATTTATTCTCTAGTGGCATGAATGAATGTTTATAAATTAATTTATGTTAAAATTTGAACATAAGATAATTAATTTATTTGAGGCCCATCTTTATTCATTGCATTTGATCCAGGTGGCCCGTCAGGGCCCGTAGCACACGCAATCTGCGCCTTTCCCCTCTCTATGGATGTGATTTTATTCTCTTTATCCATAAGGATATTATTATATTTATGGGATATGCATGGATCTTTTCCTTATGGGATTATGGTAATGCATTATAAATATAAGGTAAGAGATAAGATGAAAGTTAATCCTGTATAATCCTACATCATTATTCTCGAAAATCACTATAGTTTTAGTGAGGATTTTTCGAAAATACAAGAGAGGTTCGGGTGATTTTACGTAGCATTCTCCATAGATTATCCTCGATCGATATTGGAGATTGGGCAACGGGATCTGATCCGGAAGATCAAAGCACGAGTCTCGATCCGTTCATCCCGAGCCAGTTCAAAGGTAAACACGAGAAAACCCTACGTGTTGCGATTAATTATATAGGTGCATGCTAGAATATAATCAATGTATGGTGAATTAAACATCCAAGATAGATCATCGGGAGAGGGCTAAACCTAGTTTTTCCCTACAATTGGTATCAGAGCCTGGGATCAGTATCTTGGCTCTGTTGGATTAATTCATGTTTGATTATTACGTGCGCAATATATATATTAATTGTTGGATCTGTCGTTCATCGTGGCTCGTTTTATTTTTTATCGGATTTTGTTTTTCACCACGAGAAAATCCGTGGTTAGATTAGATTTATTTTTCTGTAAATCTTATCTGTAAAAGAAGGACAAAGACGGAAGAAAGAAGAACGAGGCGGCGGAGTTCATCGGCAAGAGGTCACACGACGTGCAGGCGACGGCGCGCTTGGCGCTTGCGGCTTCAGGGTTTCTGCGTCTGACAGCGGCTGGGCGAGGGCGGCAGGCGGCATGGCTCGGCGATCGGGGTGTGGGGCTCGCGCTTCATGCTGTGAGCCTCGGCATCCAGCGGCGAGGATGCGCGCTTCGGCGGCTTTCGTCGCAGTCACGGCCGCCTTAGCGTCCGCTAGGCGGTAGCGCGCGCAGCGTCGCAGCAGCGACGTGGGAGCACATTTGTCGCGAGATCCCCGGCGCTTCATGGCGAGCTCGCGGTCGCGAGGGCGCCGCGAGGCAGCGCGCACCGAGCGCACGTGGTAGCGAACGCGGCGTGGTCGCACACCCGTACTCGACGGGTCGCGGTCGCTTTCACGATCGTGTGGCAGCCCGCGAGGAGCATGCGAGGCGGCACGCGAGAAAGGGTGGCGGTGTGCTGCGCGCGCATAGGTTGTGCTCTGCGCGGCCTATTTGACCCATTTCCCAAACTTAGCCCAGCCCCGTTTTTCCAGCCCGAACCCGTTTTTCCGGCCCGAATTGAGTTTTGACGAATCCGGTCCGTGCCCGTGCACGCGAGTGGGCCACGATGAACGTTTTATTTTATTTTTATCGTTCATTGCATGTCGTGGATGTTTAAATTATGCAGAAGCATGCTATGAATGTTTAAATTACGTAGACAAACATTTTATGTGTTTTTGTGATTGGATCGCATAGTAAGCATGCTAGGTTTATCGCGTTTTCAAGCTTTTTAGAATTACTGAGCATGTTTTACAAGTTGAGTTCTATAGAAAAGCATGCTAGGATTACGTGATGCATGGACAAACCATTTGAAACAAAAGACTAAGCAAGTAACTTGACATATTAATTTTCAAATTAAAATGTCAAGACCTCCACTTTTGATCTCTAAACAAAGTGAGGCGATGCTGTGAGTGGCGATCCACACGCGTGGCTTGCTTGCCTTTATTTATCATAAGTTTGTTAGATGAGATTTCTAAATAAAACATTTAAATCTATTGAGAAGTGGGAGTTTCATGTAATGGCGTCCACAGCGTGGCTGCATGTGCGATTTTCATAAGTTCTCTAGAGATAGTTTTAAAATGAGATAACAAAGGAATTTAGATTGGAGCGGTATGGTCTGAGAGTATGCCAATTCTAAGAATTCATTTTCTTTGTTAAAATTGTGGTCATTGCTTAGACATCACCTCAGTACAACTTCCCACGAAGTCCCTTCTTGTGATAGTGATGTGGTCTAGTAAGGTCCAATCATTAATTTCATTTGTCATAAGGATAAGTTGACATGGATTGAAATTAAGCGACTAAAAGGTATATTTTAGTCTAGTCGGGGGTTCATGTGTATGGCGTCCACACGCGTGGCTTGCATGTGGAATTCCTTGGGCGATTGGAGGTTTCAATTAATATTGTTTTATCAAAAGGTTACAATATTATTATTCACGAATTATGTGCGATCGTATGCTTATGTGTTTACATTATCTTTTGAGATATGTCTCTTTACATCGATGATCAATATGCTCGCACAAAATCCCTTATCCGGTCCGAATTTTATCGAGTGGAAACGAAACATTGAGAATGTTCTTCTTTGCGGAAGAAAATCTATTTGTACTCACTACACCCCGTCCCAAGCCTCTGGCGATTCATCTGCGATGAGGAGCGCATGAGCACGAGAAATGGGACAAATCAAATAGAATGGCAAAGTGCCTTCTTTTGGTCACCATGTGCGAGTCCACGCAACTCCGACATCAAGAGATGGAAGATGCAACCATGATATGGCTAAGTCTTATGAAATCGTATGAGAGTCGGACATAATCGCTTGTCATAATTTGACAAAATCAATAATGTCGAGTTGATGAAGGAAAGCGATTCGGTGCATGACCATGTAGAGAAAATGGTCAATCTCTTGGGAGAGCTCGAGTTGGTTGGAGGATATATTGATGGCGTGAGTCGAGAATCGATCGATCCTCAACACTTTGCCCAAGTCTTTTGATGAATTCCGTTATAAAGCAGTCCTTTATGATAAGAGTTATACTCTAGATTCATTGCAAGAGGATCTAGTAGCGTAAGAGCATAAAATGGGCAAGGTGCACGTCTTTAGTGCGCACCTCAAAGAAAACCACCGCTTTATCGAAAGATGAAAAGGAAAAGTGGAATTCAAGAGATGCTAAGGCTAAAGAAAAGTGGGAGTAATCTGAGGGCTCTACCAACCGGTTTGAAAAAGCGAAGGAGAAGGCAAGTGCTTCAAGTGCGGTGAGGCCCGGGCATTGGAGGCTAAGTGCCCCAAGCTCAAGGCTCAGTGCGCCATTTGCTTTAATAACGGAAACATGTTTAGCGACTTGTTCTACTCATTCTTGGGTAGTAGACACGGGTGCGATCGATCGTGTTTGTTACGCCTGCGTGGGTTCCTGCGGACAAGGAGGCTGTATGATGGCGAGATAACGATCTCCATAGCAACGCGGCCAAAGTCGAGCCGTTGCGATCGGAGATGTTACTTTATGTTTTGATAGAACAGCTTTAGTATTGAAAGATGTTTTATATGTGCGGATTTTAGTAGGAACCTTGTTCTGTTTGAAATTGTTTATTCATGGATATTACGTTATTTTTGATAGTGGTGTTTCTATCATAAGAAATGGCGAAGTTATACGTGTTGGCACATTATATAATTAAGCTTTATACTATCTACGCCAAACATAATACCTATAACTATGTTGCATCATCTACAAACCACAAAAAGAAAGTTTTCTTATGAAGGCGACACCACATTTCTCTCGGCATCTTAGATTAGGTCACATCAATCTAAATAGGATCAAAGGCGGCTAAGAATGGAGCGTTGGGTAATCTAACGGTTACTCCGTTCCCGGTCTGCGAATCCTGTATAGAAGGTAAGATGTCGACCAGGACCGCAAAGCGAAAGGTTATAGAGCCAAAGAAGTGTTGGAGCTAGTCCATTCGACTGTGTGGACCGATGTCCACACAAGCTCATGGAGGGTGCAGTATTTTGTCACTTTCATTGACGATTACTCAAGGTGCGGATACGTATACACGCTTCACCGTAGTCCGAATGCTTTGAGAAATTCAAAGAGTTTAAAGCGAAAGTGGAGATGAAGCTTGGTAAAAGTATCAAGTCACATCGATCGATCGCGGTGGCGAATACCTCGAGAACGAGTTTATGGACTATCTAGTGAAGTGTGGGATTACTTCAACAGTACTCACATCGGGCACACCACAAACAAAATGGTGTGTCGAGGCGAAGAAATAGGACTCTTTTGGAAATGGTTAGATCAATGATGAGTTATGCAACATTGCCTATTTAGATTACGGGGTATGCCTTTAGCGGCGGCATACTTGCTAAATCTAGTACCATCAAGTTAGTCGAAAAGACCCCTTCGAGTTGTGGTTTGGGCGCAAACTGGTTTAAACCACATAAAGATACGGGGCGATCCAAAGACATGTGTCTTTGAACAAGAAGGCGACAAGTTGGAGGCTAGATCAAGCGCAAAGGTTGTTTATTGGCTATCCTAGAGGGACGAAGGTGGTTTATTCTATAGTCTAAGGATCGGAAGGTCATTATTAGCACTAATGCCCGATTCTTAGAAGAGGATTATATGAAAATCATAAGTCCAAAGTTGAAATCATTCTTCAAGAATTAGAAGATGATCGTTTTTCACCACCGATTAGACCAAAGGTGCGAGATGTCGTGTCTAGTGGAAGGATCGGCACCGATACTTCAAGAAATTGAAGTGGGTCGAGTTCCACTTGGAGATACCGACCGCATAAGTGGTACCTACCCGACAAGTTGTGCAAGATAGAGAACCACAAGTTCTTGCCACCGTTTCCATTGTGCCGTGGCGCCTCGTCGTGAGTGGGAGGTTTGTTCGTCAACTGAGCGATTTATGTTCGTGGGTGAATCTTGGTTGGTCCCGAGAAACGAGCGAGTGCAATAATCGACCCATGGACATCAAATGAGGCGATACAAGACATTGATGCAAGATCATGGCACACCTCTATGGACTTAGAAATTGAGTCCATAACAGCTATGGATGTATACGAAAAGACACCTCTACCCGGATGGTAAGTGGGTATACAAGAGGAGAGAGATTCAGATGGAGAGGTTTCGCTTTTAAAGCCGGGCTTGTGGCGAAAGGGTACACTCAGATTGAGGGCATCGATTTCGATGAGACCTTTTCGCCTGTAGCAATGCTCAAGTCCATCAGAATTCTTCTGGCCATAGCAACCCACTTGAACCTTGAGGTTTGGCAAATGGATGTGAAAACCGCTTTTCTAAACGGTTACCTTGAGGAAGGTAGAGACATCTATATGCAGCAACCCGAAGGTTATGTGGTGAAGGGTGAAGAGCATCTAGTATGGAAGCTTAAGAAGTCCATTTATGTGCTTAAGCAAGCCTCACGATCCTGGAACTTACGCTTTGACGAGGTGGTAAAGTCCTATGGATTTACCCAGTTGCCTAGTGAGAGTTGTGTGTATCGTTTAGATGTCAACGGTGATGTGGTATTTCTTGCACTTTATGTAGATGACATTCTTTTAGTTGGCAACAATGTGAAGTTGTTATCGCACGTAAAAGTTGGTTATCCGATCGGTTTCAAATGAAAGACTTAGGAGATGCAACGTACATTCTTGGGATCAAGGTTTACCGAGATCGCAAGAGAAAAATATTGAGCTTATCTCGGGCGATCTTACATTGATCTTGTGATTACTCGATTTTAGTATGCGAGACCGCCAAGAAAGGATTGCTACCTTCGGACATGGCGTTCCTTTATCTAAGCGAGTCACCTATGATTACAAGGAGATAGAGGAAATGAGACAAGTTCCTTACGCTTCCGCCGTAGGAAGTCTCATGTACGCAATGCTATGTACGAGGGCCGATATACGCTGTCGCGGTAGGCATAGTAACTAGATATCGATCTAACCACGGACAAGCTCATTGGATTGCGATAAAGCATATACTCAAGTACACGAAAAGGACTCGAGATTATAGGCTAGTTTACCATGTAGATAGTCTAATGCCTTTGGGTTACACTGGACTCGATTTCCAAGTCGACCGTGATGAGAAAAAGTCTACCTCGGGCTATGTGTTTACCTTGGGATGTGGGCCGTATCTGGCGAGTGCAAAGCAGCGATGCATGCGGACTCTACCATGGAAGCGAATATGTAGCAGCCGGAGGCGCTAAGGAGGCTGTATGGTTCAAGAACTACCTCATGGATTTAGGTGTGGTACCTGGTTTGCCCAAGAGTATCATAGTTTACTGTGATAACTCAGGTGCAGTGGCAAACTCGAAGGAACCACGGACCCACAAGGCGACCAAACACATAGAGAGAAAGTACCATGTCATACGAGAAATCGTGAGACGAGGAGATGTGCTGATTGAAAAGATTGATACGACGGATAACCTAGTGGGTCCATTCACAAAGAGCCTGCCGCAAAAATTCTACGAAGTGCACGTTCGAGGACTTGGATTGCGCTTGATGGCACCCACTTAGAAAGGAAACTTTTGTATAAGTGGGAGAAGCAAAGTGATGGTTTTGTTTGTAATAGCTAGTAGAGAGACACATTGTATACGAAAAGTTTGCTTTAGTATAAGTGGGAGATTGTTGATTTGTATCACGAAAGCGTTTTGGTTGAGCTTGTACAATGTTTCTGTTACCACTATTACAATCTCCTATCTAAATTGATTACTTGATTGCATATATCCGTGTCCCCTTATCATATATAAGTTAGATCATACGATTGTGTAGAAGATCACGAAGTGCAGTATGATTGGTCAAGCTTAATGAGATATAAAAGAATCACAAGTGAGACAATTTGAGGACGAGTAGTCGGTATAGGTTGCGGTATAGATAAGAAGTGACTTGACTTGGTTGCTTGTCTATCTTTGTACGTCTCGACGTATTGATGGATCACGGATGAGATGAGTTCTTCTATGTCGACCGTCGTGAAGAACCTAGATCTCGGTGACTTATGATGATCTAAACCTCGATAAGGTATTAGGTGAGTATGAGTTCTTGACCATCACTTTGACTTGTTATGGGTGAGGTTATATGTTCTAACCCCATATTCTCGCATCTTGGGTGGTGGCGGTGCTTGTATGTCATGCTAGTTATACGTATCGAGTCACCATATCCGTTAAGGATGATGGCGTCCATAAGGGCTCAAAGGTTTATTGTACTAAACACATGGGTTGAGTTAGCTCAAGTACAATAATAAGGTTGAGTGGTACTACTTAAGGAATTAAAGATATTAATTATTTTAAGCGATCGTAATGCTCTAAATAATTAATGGACGTGCGATATCTTAAATACGAGGATTAGTAATGTCTAAGTGCAAGCTCGACCACCTTCGGTAATAAAGGGTAAGTCGACATTTATTCTCTAGTGGCATGAATGAATGTTTATAAATTAATTTATGTTTTGGGCTGAACATAAGATAATTAATTTATTTGAGGCACATCTTTATTCCTTGCATTTGATCCCTGGGCTGGCCCATCCAGCCCCTGTAGCACGTAAATCGCGCCTATTCCCCTCTCTATGGATGTGATTTTATTCTCTTTATCCATAAGGATATTATTATATTTATGGGATATGCATGGATCTTTTCCTTATGGGATTATTGTAATGCATTATAAATATAAGGTAAGAGATAAAATCAAAGTTAATCCTCAATTATCCTACATCATTATTCTCGAAAATCACTATAGTTTTAGTGAGGATTTTTCGAAAATACAAGAGAGGTTGGGGTGATTTTCTGTAGCATTCTCCATAGATTATCCTCACTCGATATTGGAGATTGGGTAGCAGGGATACGATCCGGAAGATCAAAGCACGAGTCTCGATCCGTTCGTCCAGAAATGATTCAAAGGTAAACACGAGAAAACCCCTACGTGTTGCAATTAATTATATAGGTGCATGCTAGGAATATAATCAATGTATGGTGAATTAAACATCCAAGATAGATCATCGGGAGAGGGCTAAACCTAGTTTTTCCCTACACAAACGACGTCCAAATCGGATCTCGTGCAAATTACACCTCTTTATTGAGCGGATATACACTTCGGTACATAGTCTAAATACATTTACGACTAATCCAAATCCTAAGCTATATTTGTACCTCTTTATGGGGAAAATATACACTTCGATACAAAGTCTAAATACATTTATGACTAAAAATCAAGTCTTAAGCTATATACAAATCACTCGGGTCTCGAGTGCACTCGCCATGAATCACCTGGTGCAGCTGCACCAGTTGAAACAAAATCTCGGGTCGGCGATGAATACCGGGATGAACTCGGTGCCTTCAACCCGGTCGATGAGGTCGGCGTCGCCGCGCCCACCCAGAGCTCTTTGAGCCGGCGTGAGGCATACGCCCGACCGGTGGATGCTCACGGGCCGAGGCCGAACTCCGGCCTCTCGATCTCACCGTCCTGAGTCCTGTGACCTCGCCCCCGACCTGACATCCTTCCTCGCCGAACTCCCAAAGTTAGGGTCCGAACACGAGATGACAATTCCGACATATCTGAGCCCATTAGTCGGAGCACCTCGGCGTGGTCCATATAGCCCCCACCCTCGACTTCTTCAACTCTCACGTCGGTGGGATCCCGACTGCGGGGCTCGGGCATACGTCGCTTGCGGACGATCTCATAAAGCTGGAGGCACTTGACCAGTTCCTCAAGGCAATCTTTAGAGTTCTGCTGTTAGGCCCCTCCTCATCCCTCAGCACCATGCCCTCGGCAAGCAGAAGCTGAGCTCGGTCATCAGCCTCGGATATGGTAATACCACCAGATCGGTGGATCACCGTTTCATATTCCGCATGATCCTCCGAGATCCGCACCAACTTCTCTTACGCCACCGAAGTGTTCTTCACCTTCGTATCAGCGCCTTGAATGCCGTCGTGAGACATCCACCTTCTGGACCTCGAGATGAATAATTCTCAGCTTTAAGGCTTCGTTCTCCGCGGGCGGGTCACTCGCGTTTAGCCGCTGAAGTTGCTTTTCCGACCGGCGATCGATGGTGCTACCGAAACCAAACGACTTGGCGATCCATGCATGCATAAGGTCTAGGTCATCTCGCGGATCGTCTCCTCCGAACACCACCTCCTCATCCTTCTCAGCAAAAGCACCTCGAACCTCTTTCAACTTGGTCAAAAGATCGTGATCTAGCCCGATGTATTGAGAAGACGAGTGCTAAAACAAGAGACAACACATTCATTTCAAAAAGGTGTATTTATTATTCACAAAAGTGGGAATTTTACAAAGCTCGGGATCCTAATGACCCCGGCGATCAAACCTATTACAATGGTCCACTGACCTGAGCCTCAGGCGGGGCTCACTAACGCCTTCCCCGCTGGCCCCTTGGAGAGGACACTCGAGCTCGGCCCCACCTCCCCAGCTTCAGCCCGCACCTCTGCGAGGAGTTCACAAGCTCGGATCTTCATCCTCTCCCTTCGGGTAAGTGCCTCGGCCGTCGGGAGAAGTGGAGGCCGCCAAAGTCTCCGGCGGGGAAGGACCTCGCCTCGGCAATCACGCGAGCGTAGTCCTTCTCAAACATCCTGGGAGCGACCTCGACCCAACCATGCCTGACCTTGTCGAAGTCAGGCATCTCGGCCGCCAACTTCTCCAGGTGGTCGAACACCACCTGCGTCCTGAGTACGGCGGCCAGGTCGGAAAGGAAGGCGGAGAAGGTCTCTGATTCGATGAGCTTGCTGGCGAAGGCCCTCGAGATCGGCCCTGCTCCGCCACAGGCACTTTTCTTTCGGGCGAGCAAACCTTCTCCGCCTCGCCCGTCCTCTCGCGCGCACCTCCACCTCGGCATCCGCCCGGCGACCTCCGTAGCGGCTAGCCTGACCTTAGCGGTGGCCCGCTCCCTCTCCATCGCCTCATACCGAGAGACGCCCTCGACGATGTACCCGGCTATTCGATGCAGATCCCCCGCTACCGACGTCACATCCTAAAATTCAAACCATTAGAAACGCATCGCAGAAGGAAATAAAAGCGAATACGGAATAGAACTATACCTGAGGGAAGGATATAGGGGAGCTTGGAATCGGCACCTCGGACGTAATCCGAGTGTCCCTCGCCGAGGTCGGATCTGACCTCGGCTGAGGTTCCGTCATCAACAGGCTGAGGTCGGCCACCACCTCGGGCGCCTTGCTCGACTCGTTTAGCCTTGCCTTCTTTTTTAGCCTCGGGCTCGGCGACCGTGGTGGGGGCGATGAAGCCGCCGCCTTTGCCTTCTTGCGTGGATCGAGCTTCACTGCACAATAAGAAGAGAAGTCCATTAACACATTGACATCAGACATTTGAGAAATAAGGAAAAAAGGGGGTGCCCTCACCTCGATCCGACCCTAATCCTGAAGCCTCCGACCTATATATGCTCAGCTCGGCATCATTCAAGTCGTCCTCGGTGAAATCACAAGATATTTCACCGAATGTGTTGAGCCTCGTCCTCTATGGCACCCAAGGCTTGACCTTCACATCCCTCATCTTGCCCATGCCCCACTTATAACTCGGGTGCCCATCAACCCATAAAAGAAAAACTTTGCCACCGGGCAACTCGAGGGGATTACCTGAACGACTGCCGAGGTGACAAGTAGTATACACCTCCTGTACTCTTGACGCTAAAAAAACGCATCAAGACTTCAAAAGAGAGCTTCTCACTAAGGCTGTAACAGGCAAAACTTAGCCCAACCACCGACCTAATGGAGTTCAGGGTCAACTGACATATTGGAATTTGAAAATATTCCTGAATGCTCGAAAAGATGGGGGCCAAGGGGAACCTAAGACCGGCCTTCAAGGAGTCTACATATACGGTAATAAACCCCTCAGGGGGGGCCATAGCTCTATCCCCGGATTGCGGCAGGCACCACCATGCCTCCGCCGGAATATAGAATTCCTTCACTATTCTACACAAATCAGCGACGGTCAGAGATGAACTAGCGTCCCTGACCTTGTACTCATCCCAGACGGAAGATATCGCTGGAACCCTAGCGCTAATACCCCTAGACTTACCCATCAAGGTATGGCACATATAATCCCTAATCTCAACCTCGCTATCAGGGGAGGAAGATGATCGGGCAGATTCCGACAAAGAAGAGGATGAGGAAGACATACTTACTTTTTCAATGAGAGATTTTGCTTCTTCGACGAAGTTCTGGAATAAGTTCTGAAAATTTCTCTCTAGAGCAAATGGATGAAGAAGGAAATGAATAGTTTCTTTATCTCTAGCCTATTTAAAGTACAAATAGGCGCCCAAAACTGCCTCTTCGACTTCCCACGTGGCTAACCGTGACTTGACGTGAAGTAGACGCGCGTGCGTGTTTCGAGCGCCCACCAACCGCCTGGCACATATGACGTATTCTAGGACGAGCGGACATGCCAATCTAATCATGCAATCATCACTCTGACTCCAGCCCGGTTAGCTCAGTCCGGACCTCGGCATCCTCCTCAATGAAAACATCCAACTTCTAGGTCGGTCAACCACTTCGGCATCCTCTTAATCAATGAGGACTTTCCACTTCCAGGTCGGTCAACCACCTCGGCATCCTCTCTCATTCAATGAAGACGTTCCGCTTCCAGGTCGGTCAACCACATCGGCATCCTCTCTTATTCCATGAAGACGCACTTCCAGGTTGGTCAACCACCTCGGTATCCTCTTACTCAATGAGGACGTCTCCATCCAACTTCAGCCCGACTACTCCCCTTGGCACGTCGTCGATGTCAATCCGGACTTTGACAAATCACCCAAGTCAGTTCGGACCTCGACATTCTCCTGACGAAAGGATATCGCCATCCACTCCGGACATCTCAGTTCGGACCTCAGCAAATGTCCAAAGCAGTATGGAACGGCAAAACATCCAACTCGGCCGACTCGGCCAATCATCGATTCCAATCCGACATCAAAAGGAGGAGAATCTTGACAATAACCGATCCAGCAACAACCAGCCTCGGCAAAATCGCTCTTCACCCCACCCGGCATAGTTGTTACTCGACTAATTGGGGTGGGGGCTATGATGGAATATGGCCTAACCGCTCAAGCCCAATAGCAGCCCAAGTGAACGGGCACGACCTAATGACGGCCTACGCGGTTATGCCAAAAGCCCAACATCTAAATCTATTCAAGATCAAATCCAAGAAGAGATATTAAAGGAGATATTCAAGGATCAAGATTATCTTCAGAGATCGGATCCCACAAGGCAAGGGATCCACAAAAATCTATAGTGATCCACAACATGTATAAATAGAGGTTAGATTGAAGGTAGAAGGGGGCAACTATTTGAATACTCGAGCTTTTAGATACACTCATTGTAATCGCTTATAGTGAAAGTATTGAGGAATCACTCCTTCGTGGACGTAGATCTTTCTTTTGATCGAACCACGTAAAAGCCTCTCGTGTTCTTAACTGTTTTCATAAATCTTGCATACACTAAATTTATCAACAACATTCATAAAAAACATTTATAATAGGTCGCAAAGTGCCCTTCTCTTATATTCTAATATTTTTTCTGCACTTACGTTACAAATTTCTACCTGATTTCAACGATATGCCAAAAATATAGAAAAATTAACTATTAACTAACCATCATAGTGTTGAACTTTTGCCTTAGCTTTCTGCTGATTGACACCGGACGTGAAAGCATCTGCCATTTTCCCAACCGCCATTTCTTTAACACTCTTCCTTCTTATAGGAATAAGACTACCTCGCTTCTTTCCTCCATCTGCCATATATATATATAGGGGTTGGATGCAGTGAGAACTCATCTTTTTGAGAACTTGAGAATTATGCTGGATGTATAAAGTTGATGAATAAAATCTATAAAGTTGTACTGTGAAAACATTCTAAAATTGTTGCACAACAAAATAATTTTAGAAAGTTTTCGTTATGCACAACTTTATAATCGTTTTGTGCATCATCTTTAACGTCTTATGCATGGTTCGCAGAGTTCACAAAAAAGATGTGGTTCTCATTTGATCAACTCTCTCTCTCTATATATATATATATATATATATATATATAGGGTTGAGTTTCCGTAGTACCCGGTCTTCAGATAATATGTAGTACCTAATCTAGACCACACATTTTGAACATATGGTCGTACAACAAGTTGACACGTGGCAGCTCCTTTTCTTTTTTAATTTTCGCAAGGGGCAAAATAATAAAATCAGCATTCTTCTTCTCCTCCTTAGTGGCAACGGACGCCAGAGAGCGACACCGCGGCAACGGCAATGACGACACCAACAACAGACCACTAACAGCAACAATATAAACAAACAACAACAAACAATAGATTTTGAAAGAAAGAAAAAGAAGAAAAAAATTTGAGAACAAAATTGATGGATTTTGAGAAAAAATAGAAGATAAATTTGATAGATGATTGAATAAATCGAGAAATATGGTGGTTATGGCGGTGGTTCACGGTGAATTAAATCATGTCGGGGAAAGAGACGACGAAATTGACAGAGAATGATGGATGAGAGATTTCTTTGTCGAAAACCATAAAACTGCATTGAACAAAACATGAAACTGCATTGAACAAAACATGACAATGCATTGAACAAAACATAAAACTGCATTTGCCATAAAACACAAACATGCATTGAACAAAGCATGTTCATGCATTGAACAAAGCACGTCCCTGCATTGATCAAAACATGTCAATGCATTTAACAAAACATAAAAATACAGGCCAACGGGCACGCGAGCAAACATCGGAGCGAGGCGCGAGCACGAGCGCACGCTGTGCGCGAGCTTCCAACGCATGCATTATTATGTTCAACTGCATGCATTTTTTATTCATTTGAATGCATTATTTAGTTCAACTAAATGCATAGTTTGTTTTTGCAATCATGTAACAAATCAAATTACTAATCTACCATTACTTTTATGAAAATCAGTGAAATTAAGCTTAAAAGTCCGAAAAAAATCTCAACCATAGGATCTATGAAATGAGTGGATGAGATTGAGTACTATATATGATAGGATATGTGACCTCTCGGGCCCATTAGCAGCCCAAAGCAGTGGGCCTAACCTAATGTTGCCCTACTCGGTTACCTGAATGATGATCACCCCTAATTAAAGGCGGAGTCAAGGACACGATAATGAGGTAATGGGTAGAAATCATGGGTAATAACGGTGGAAATCATGGGCGCTATGGTGGAGATCATGGTCCCGCCAATCAAGGATTCAAGATAAGGTTTACGTTTATGTATAAATAGGAGTTAGATTGAAGGTAAAAGGGTTGGCAAATTACTGAATACTAGAGCCCTTTGGGATACTTGCTGTAATCGAATTATAGTAAACATCTTGAGGATCATCTCCTCCGTGGACGTAGATCTTATTCTTGATCGAACCACGTAAAAGTCTCTCGTGTTCTTTACTGTTCTCATAAATCTCGCATACTAGATTTATCATTGGCGCCGTCTGTGGGAAACTCTTGAACAAAAAGCTGTGTTTTCTACAATCTAATGGCAAGGACACGTGCAAACGCTTAATCTTTGCCGGCGATGTCGGTAACAACCGTGCAGAGGACGATCAGGTGGTCACACAACGCCGGGGAAAGGGGATTGCGGACGCCACCAGCGGTCACACACCTGAGGGCTACATGGAGAATGCTTCCATACACCCTCAGGATCGCCGCCCCAACGAAGAGGAGGACGCCGACCTCAGCACCGGTGAACAGGAGGTTCACCGCTCCCCGAGGTCCTCGGTCGGCGGTGTCCAGTTCCTCAACGCCAACCTCAATCAATTCCAGAGTTTCCTCAACCAGAGGACAAACGGAGCGGGCCCCTCAAGAGTGCCCGAAGTGGTGATTACAGGCAATCGAGGTCGCTTACCTCTCCGAAACAATCAACGTTCACCACGGCATAATGATCGCCCCGATACCAGGGTTCATTCGCCCTCGTACCCTCCGCGGAGCCGTTCTCCACCTCGACGTGATACCCATGTGAATGGACGGGAAAGAAGGAGGAAAGGCAGTCGAACTCCCTCGAAGAGACGACGACGCCGTTATCGATCTCCCACTCCCGGAGAGGATGGTAACGAACTCCCGGATTCGACCGACACGGACTTAATTATCTCTCCTTTTCAAGGGAGATTACGGATACACCCTTGCCACAGCGATCCGGGCTCGAATATTGCCGCATACGATGGCATGGAGATCCTTCGACTTCCTATTTGCCTATACCACCAATATGGCAAACCAAGGGATGGAAGATTTCCATATGTAAGGTCTTTCCGAGGTGCTGATCTCCAACGCCGACGTTGGTTCACCTCGCACGCGAACAGCATCCATTGCTTCAAAGACCTCATGGATCGTTCAAATGGCGTTTTACGAAGATGCCGCCTCAACAACCTTCATCCGATCGCGCCACAATCCGCCAGGGCGGGACGAAACAATGTCGAATTTCGTCTCCAGTTCATCATGGAATCCTTAAAATAGATGAGAGTAACGATCTCTACATCATCAATGCATTCAAGAGCGGGATCCGACCGGAGCTCGAATAAAGAGATCACCCGTGAATGTAGAAGGCGACTAGTCGTCTTTGGACTTTGGTTGACAACTTTGTCAAAGGGATGAGTCGGACCGGAAGAAGAGATAGATCCAGGATGAGCAATGGATCGAGAGAAGGAAGCCGGAGGATCGGGGTCGAGGTCTTTGAGCAGCAAGTGCGTTCAAAGAATAAAAAGGGCCGAGAGAATCAAGGTGGGACCTCGGCCAACCCTCGTAATAACGAAAGCTCTCTATTTAAATCCGGGCGGAAATATTTGAGCTTCACATCGAGCTCTTTTCCAAAACCTCCTCCTATGAAAGGAGGATCGAAAAAAAGTCAACGGAAAGTATTGTGACTACCACGAGTGCGGTCACGATACGAAGATTGCAAGTCCTTGAGCTCCGCAGTTGACGAGCTCGTCAAGGAAGGAGCCCGAAGAAATACATCGGCCGACTGTGGTCGGAAATAAAAAGCAGAGGGAAAAATAGAGGTGGTAATAAGCTGCGGACCGACCTCAACGGCAACCCGACCAAGATGGCGGGACGAAGGTCCCAATGCAATGGAGCGAGTTTACGCTATAACCGGATCGCGGTTAGTACGACGAGGTCGTCGCTTAGAAATGAAGCTCGGAGGCCGACCCCAAGAGCGAAAACAAGCGACTCGGGATGGAGAAAACATCGTGTTCTCCAAAGACGACCCAAGATACCAGATCATGCCTCACCGAGGATGCCATTACAATACAAGCCGTGGTGGGTAACAAGAATGTACATCGGGTCTACATTGACATCAGAGCCTCCGTTAGCATCATATTCGAGCCGCATGGATAAACTTGATGTCGGAGGAATTCAGGTACACCCGCACCTTCCCGCTATGGGCTTTACTCAAGAGGCGGTTCAACCCGAAGGTGTCATTACCCTTCCTGTTCTGGTAGAGCGGCGCCCTGTGTCGGTTACCAAGGCCATTCAATTTTTCTGGTCCGAGCTCCCTCTCCATACAACATTATCACGGGAAGAGATTGGTCAGATGCAACTGCGAGCCGTCGCCGTGTACCACCTCACCATTAAGATACCCACCCCGTGGGAGTGTTAAGCATTCGGGGTGACCAAACGGCGGCTAAAGAATGCCTACGAGTCTCAACCCAAGATGCGGCCTTACCTCGGGCCTAGCAATTCTGTAACCCTCAAAGTTGCCACCTCGGGATGATCCGACCGAGAATCTTCACTATCTCTACCTAGCGACCGCTTCCAAAGTTGTCGAGGTTGGTACCAGTTCATCAATATTCGCCAACGTGTCATGCGACTTCTAAGGGAATATAGAGATGTATTTGCATGGTCTCCATTGGATATGACGGGGTCTCACCCGAGCTCATAACTCATCGTCTCAACATTGATCCGCCACTAAACCGGTTCGCGAGAAGAAGAAGTTTTGCAGCGGAGCGAAGCGGTCATAAGAGACAAGGTAACCCAACCCGGAGGCTAAAAATCACATGCGAGGTTAAATACCCAACTTGGATGGCTAATCCTGTTGTAGTTCGAAGCCGGGAGGGATGGCGCATGTGTGCCGACTATACCGACCTCAATAAACAACGCCTAAAGGATTGTTACCCTCCCGACATCGACAAGAAGGTGGAAGCATTGGTGGGGCATGAGATCTTCGCCTCGGATTTATACAAGGATACCACCAAGTCTTGATGAGCAGGAAGACGCCCCAAAAGCAGCGTTCATTATCGACTTGGTGTCTTTGCCACCGAAAGATGCCTTCGGTCTCAAAAAACGCTGAGCTACCTACCAAAGAATGGTGGACGCGATCTTCAAGGATCACATAGGAGAAATTGTTGAGGTCTATGTCGACGATATAGTAGTCAAAAGCAAAAAGGCGAGAATGCGCCATTGACCTCGAAACTATTCTTGACTCCTCGTCGGCCAACCTCAAGCTCAATCCCAGTGCACATTCGTGGTGAAGACAGTAAATTTTGGGATCTTTGGGTTTCTCGAAGGCCCGGAAGCCAATCCTACCAAGGTGGCGGTGCTCGACATGCAGATCCCAAAACCATCCGTGAAATACACAAACTCACCGGATGCCTGGCCGCCTCACCGATTCCTATCTCGGTGAGAAGCGGCTTCCTTCTTCAAGATCCCGAGGAGAGCTCCAGTTTCACCGCGGGGAAGAACACAGTCGCCAGACGGTGAAGGAATATCTCGCCGACCGCCGACACTATCCGCCCCAAAGCAAGGTGAAACTCTATCGTTATACACAGCCACCCCTGACGAGGCAATTAGTGCTGTACTGGTGCGAGATGAGATGGGACGGCAACTCCCCATCTACTTCATTAGCCGGGCTCTCAAAGGACCTGAGACGAGGTACACCAACCTCGAGAAGGTAGCTCTGGCCTTGGTGAACGCCAAGCGACGCCCCGCCTTACTTTCAAGCTCATTCAGTCCAGGTAATAACGGACTTACCTCTAAGACAAGTCTTATCAAAACCAGAGTCATCTGGACGTATAGCTAAGTGGGCACTGGAGCTCGGCGAACACGATATCTCATACTCCCCCAGGCCGGCCATAAAAGGGCAAGCCCTTGCAGATTTCCTGGTGGAGATCAAATTCACCGAGGTCGCCTCTACCAGCGAGGTCACTCCCACTCCCACGGCGGAGGAATTTGTCCTTGCATCACCCGTTGAATGTTGGCGTATGTATGTGGACGAGCTTCATGTAAGACGGGTAGCGGAGCGGGCATCCTCCTCCTCGGCCCGAGATAAGCGAAGTGACATCGCCCGGTTTACCTTTCCGACCACCAACAACGAAGTGGAATACGAAGCACTGATCTCAGGACTCCGCCTAGCAAAGGAATTGAAAGTGGACAAAGTCCAGATATTTGGAGATTCCCAGGTCGTGGTAAACCAAGTCTTAGGCACATACGAGGCTAAAGAGGATCGAATGAAGCAGTACCTTGAGAAGGCAAAAGAGATGCTGGCCTCATTCAGATACTTCAGTATTAATCAAATCCCACGAGAGGAAAATAGCCGAGTTGACATCCTTAGTAAATTAGCTTCCCCCGACAAATCCGCCAAGAGGAAGTTCATTCCGTAGCATTGAGGCGCCCACATCGGCGTTATCTCGAGGTGAACCAAACCGATGACGCCCCTAAAAGCTGCACTCGGAAGTTGGCACACTACCTCGGGATCGGCTAGAGGCCAAAAGATGATGGTGAAATCCCGAGTATCTTGTGTATGAGGGCTCTCTCACCTAAGTCCTACCTTCAACCCCTCCCGAGATGCCCTGACTGTAAGAAGCCGACCACGTGCTCAATGAGATTCACCGGGGTCTTATGGAAGCCACATCGGGTCACGAGCTCTCTCAAAGAATACGCTGAGGTCGGGATATTATTGGCCCACCCTTATTCAAGATTCAAATTAACTCGTCAAAATTGTCCAAGTGCGCTACCACTCCACACCAAGAAGCTACCCTGCATCGATCTGAGCGACTGCAGAGCCCATGGCCTTTATGCAATGGGGATCGACATCGTTGGTCCATTCTACCGAGCACCGTGTCGGCCGTTATTTAGTCGTTGCCATAGACTACTTCACAAAACGGGTCGGGCGAGCTATTGTCGAACCTCACGAGCAAAAAGGATTCGAGACATTCGTGTGGAAGAATATAGTCTGCCGCTCGCATACCACACATTCGGTCTCGGATAATGGTACCGGTTAAATCGATAAAATTTCAAGGAGTGGTGCAAAGAGCTCCAGATCGACAACGCTTCACCTCGGCCGCACACCCTCAAGCCAATGGTCGACCGAGGTGACGAACCGCACGATTATACAAGGATTAAAGAAGAGGCTGACCGAGCTAAAGGTGATTGGGTGAAAACCTTCCCCAAGTCCTCCGGGTCTTCTGAACAACACCTCGGACTTCGCATGGAGAAACACCTTCACTTGGTCTATGGAACCGAGGCCGTCATACCGCCGAAATCGGCGCGCCGAGCCCACGACTCTTCACTTTGACCCGGATGGGAACGAGGACGACCTGCGGACCAACCTTGATGCTCTCGAAAACGCGAACTCGCCTTCATAAACGGCTAAGTACAAGGGCCAGTCGCACGGTATTACAACAAAAGGGTCAAAGCTTCCGACCGCAAAGTAGGTGACCTCGCCCCACGAAATAATGAAGCCAGCAGAGCCGAACGCCTTAACAAGTTGGATCCGACATGGGAAGGCCCATACCGCGCTCACGAGACCTCGGCAAGGGGCCTACAAACTATCTCACCTATCCGTGCGCTTATCCCTAACACGGCATATTTCTCATTTAAGGAGGTACTTTACATAGCTTCGATTACGTAATGCCTTTATGTTAGTCTCCTTACTTGCTTTGCCAAAGTGCGATGTTATACACTTGTCAATAAAATGTTTATTTTTATAATGAATATTCCATTTTATTGAGACGCGAACATCTATTCGATATACCGCATTTAAACCTTCACGAGGGACGCCTCACGAAGATGAATAACCCACTAAGTAGGGTACTCACTAAGCTACCGCACTCGTAGATTACTCATGAAATTGAACGTCTCTGCAATGCATACGCACAACTCATTAATTTGAAGTCTACATGCACACATCTGATTGCTCATTAAATTGAAAAGTCTACATGTAAAAGACATCCGAGTTGGATCTCACCAAATTATGTCAGATACAAGATAAATACATTTACGACCAAACGAAGTCCTAAGCTATGTTTATACCTCTCAAGAGGAAAAACGTACACTTCAACGAGTCTAAATACATTTATACCTACATACAAAATCTCGCACTCAATACACTCATTCGACTTCCGGCCCGCCCGATGAGATTCAACAAGTCGAGATAGTTTTGAACGAAATCCCCAGGTCGGCGATGGATACCCGGAATGAACTCGGTGCCTTCCACCCAATCTATGAGGACGGCACCACCTCGGCCTGCTCCGGGAGTAGTCTGACCCGACGCGGGCGGATTCCGGCCTGGGGAATGCGATCCTGCACCCGAGGCCACACCTCGACCCCGTGAGCCTGACGTCGGACCAGGACAATGCCCTTGTCCCCGAACTCTAGCCCTTCCACGTCGATTTGCTGCCCTGCCCCCTCCTCCGAACCGCCGAGAGCTGCCCTCATACGCCTCCGCCGATGGACCCATTAGACGGAGCACTTCGGCGTGATCAGCGTAGCCGCCCTCCTCTTCAGGCTCTTCAATTATGGGATCAGCGTCGCCATCAGACGCTGCTAAGGGCGGGCATGCGCCGCTTATAATCGATCTCATACATCCGCATGTATTTCGTGACGTAGTCGAGGCGCCTTTAAACTTTGCTATTTGGACCCTCCTCATCCTCAATACCATGCCCTCCGCCAACAAGCTCGAACTCGATCGCCGGCTTCAGATATGGTAGTCCCACCATCCGCGGATTACCTTCTCATACTGCATGCTCTTCCGAGATCCGAGCCGCTTTTTCGCCGCCGATTCAAGCCGCCTCACATTGCATCACCGTCCTCGATCACATCTGCAGATAAATCAGCCCCGGACTTCGAGTTGTGTAATCCTTAACTTTAAAGCCTCATTCTCATGGAAGGCGGACCACTTCATGATCGACCTCATGCAACTTTTGTTTCGGTTCGGTCAAGATGCCGAATGACATCCATCTTGGCGTAACTTGAGTCAACTCGGCATCGACCTCCAAAGGTGTCACTTCTTCATCCTTCTGGCAGAGCACCTCGGACTTCTTTCGACTTTGTTAGTAACTCATGATCGAGTCCAAGTATCGAGACGAGGAATGCTAGAAATAAGACAACACACAGGCATTTTAACAAGATATGTCTATTATTCAAATGGAAGTTTGTACAAACACAGTGGTCCTATCGACCCGCAAATCATCCTATTACATTGGGTCCATCGACTCGTGCTCATTGCGGCCTCTCGACCTCTGTTGTCAGGCCGCCCGCCGCTCCTCCACCGGGTTGCCGATCTCCGGAAGGATGTCCGAGCTCGACCGCCGCCTCTGTTTCGACCCTCAACTCGACAAGGAATGCTTGAAGCTCCACGCCTTCATCTTCCTTGCACCGAGTTACGCCTCCGCCGTGAGTGAGGCGTAAGATGCCAAGCATCCACCACGGGAAAAGAGGTCGCCCAACGATTATGCGAGCATAATTCTTGATACCTCCCGAGGTTCGACCTCAACCCAACCGTGTTGGGCCTTGTCAAAACCGCCTCTCGCCGCCAACTTCTAGGTGGGCACATATCACCGCGCCTCATCACACCGCCAGTCGGAGATGAAGGAGGAAAACTATTCGAATCGATAAGCTCACCGGGCGAAGGCCCTCAAGATAGGTCCTCGCCCGCCAAAAGGGCGCTTGTCCATGGCACCTCCCCTCACCGGCAGCCTCCTCTCGAGCGCCTCCACTGCACGGGCCACTGCAAGCCCGGTCCTTTCTGAGGGCACTCTCCGCCATCTTGCCACTTTGCCCTTCGGCCGCTTAGCAAGTTCGGCGTCCGCCCGGCAAAGATCTAGCTCGGATTCACCCAACCCTCGCTTGTCCGCACGCCGCCTTTCTCCATGGACTCAGTATGCGAGGCGCCTCAACAACAAGCCCGCCATGCGGTGCATCTCACCCGCCATCGAGGCCGCATCCCTAATATGGAACAATTAGCAACACGTAACAACAAACTTACAAGGAGAAAAGTAGCGACTTATACCTTTGGGAAGGATAAAGGGGCTGGAAGCCGGCACCTGGCAGAGGCGACCATGAACCTCGATCTCCAGGTCGGGCCCGAGGTTGCTCGAGACCGTCATTAAGTCCTCGTGGCGCCCACCACCACGGTCGTGGGTGGACTCGTTGCCTCGCCTTCTTCCTCGCGGGCTCCTTCGCTCGGATGATGCGGGCGTGGCGAGATCGGCATATCGACTTCTCCGGTAGGTCAATCTTCACCGCATACAACATGAGGATTTCGTTAGCACAACGAAATCGACGGGGAAATAAAGATAAGAAGGACCTCACCCAAATCGCACTCGACATCGGAGCTTCGACCTAAAACACTCATTCAAAGATCGCTCAAGTCATCCCCGGTATAATTGATCGACAGATCTCACCCATATCGCTCAATGCCTTCTCCATAGGGCCTGTGGGATTAATTTTCACATCCTTCATCGCCCGAGGCCCCACTCATACCCTGATACCCTCACCGCAGAAGAAGTATCTATTTCGCTGGGATACCTTCGATGGGAAGCTATTTTAAACTTCGCACGAGGTGACGGGTAATATACTCCTCCTATAGACTTGATGCTAAAAACGATCAAGACTTCAAAAGAAAACCTCACCTATGCCGAATAAAGCCGCCTCGGCCCAACCACCGACCTAATAGAATTGGAGGTCACTGGCATATGGGGATCGAAAGTACTCTTGAAAACTAAGGAAAATAGGCGAAAAGGAAATCTAAGCCCACTATTAAACTATCTACAAAATGGTAATAAACCCTCCGAGGGGCCATCGCCCTATCATTCGGTTTCGGCAGCACCACCATGCATCCTCCGGGATGTGGTATTTCGCAACCACCAAGAGCTCCTCTGTCGTCAAAGTCGATCTCGCCGCACCAATCCCGATGCCATCCCATACCAAGACATCGTGAAACCCAGAACTAAGTCCTATAGATTTACCTAGGCGGTTATGGCATATATAATCCCCTACGTTGGGATCTTCGACACCGTAACCGAAGCCGAACCGAGTTATCGAGCGAGAAGAGGAATGAGAAGGTGAAGAATACATACTTACTTTTTTCTCGAGCGGATTTCCGATTTCTTCAACAAAGTGTGAAAGAGGAATTGGGAATTTCTAAGGTTATGCTCTCGGATTCAAACGTCGAAGGAGAAAGTGAGCAATTGCCTCTTTTAGACCTATTTATAGGATAAATGGCGATAAAATCTGCCGTTCGCTTATCACACGTGCTCATCTACGATTGGATGTGTGACCGACGCCGCACTTTTCAAGTGCCCAACTACCACTTTGGCTGTATGACGTGTTCTATGGAAAATGCAGATCGCCACCGATCACATAATGATTACATCGAGTTCGGACATCTGACCACGCCCATATCCTCATAATGCCAAGTATTTCAGTCCGACCGACATCCTCCCGACATTGGACCTCGATGTCCGCCACCGATCACGTAATAATTTAAGCTCTGACATCGGGTTACGCCCATGTCCACCTCGGACCAGGTATTTTGGCCGGTCCTCGACGCCCTTCAAAAAAAAAAAAAAAAAAAAAAGAGCTATACAATGAGACAAGAACCTTCAACGAAACCTTCACCCAGAACATCCCGCCTCGGCAAAGCACATTCTCCGCTTCACCTCGGCAAGGCTATTCTCGACTTTTCGTGGCTATGATAGATATGGCCCAACCTCTCGGGCCCATTAGCGAGCCCAAACGAGCCGGGCCTAACCTAATGTTGCCCTACCGGTTACGCCGAATGACGACCACCCTAATTAAAGGCGGAGTCAAGGACACGATAATGAGGTAACGGTAGAAATCATGGGTAATAACGGTGGAAATCATGGGCGTTATGGTGGAGATCATGGTCCCGCCAATCAAGGGATTCAAGATAAAGTTTACGCTTATGTATAAATAGGAGTTAGATTGAAGGTAAAAGGGTTGGCAAATTATCAATACTAGAGCCCTTTGGGATACTTGTCGAATCGAATTATAGTAAACATCTTGAGGATCATCTCTCCGTGGACGAGATCTTATTCTCGATCGAACCACGTAAAAGTCTCTCGTGTTCTTTATCGTTTTTCATAAATCTCGCATACTAGATTTATCAATATACTATCTCAAGATCGGGTACTATTTGATCCATCTCTCTCTCTCTCTCTCTCTCTATATATATATATATATATATATATATATATATATGGTTGAGTTCTCGTAGTACTCAATCCTCATGTAGCACGTAGTACCCAATCTAGACCACACAATGTGTTCACGTGGACAGCCTAGATAAGTTTACACGTGACATGATGTTTTTATTTTTATTTTAATTTTCGCTTAAGGGCAAGATAGTAATTATTTTTCTTCTTCTTCTTCTTCTTCTTCTTCTTCTTCTTCTTCTTCTTCTTCTTCTTCTTCTTCTTCTTCTTCTTCTTCTTCTTCTTCTTCTTCTCTTTTCGCAAATTATTTTGTTCGACGGAGAATAAAGAGAAGTAGATGGCGACGATGGCATGGTGGAGGCGGTCGATGCGACAACAATGACGCGGTGGATATGGTCACTACTGTATGCTCATGACGGTAATGGTTGGACAAAGGTTAAAGTCACGAAATTTAAGAAAAACAAGAGGATTTTGTGAGAAGGTTGAATGATCGAGATGGAGGATGACTATGGTGGTGTTTAAGACTAAGTTCACCAAAAACCAAGAATGAGGTCAGTGTTTTATAGTGGAGTTCGCCGAAAATCAGAGAATGAGATAAATCGGAGAAGGAGACGGCGAGATGAATATCCAGCAAAGAATATGCATACTAATGCACATAAACCTGCATAAAAATACACATAAACCTGCAAATGCATAATACTACATAAACATGCATATTACAAAATAGAAACATGCATACTATTAAACAATAACATGCATACTACAAAACACAAACATGTATGCTTTAAAATAGAAACTCATATGTTTTTCATTCTCGATATCTCTCTTTCTCTCTTCTCCAATATGCACAAAGATTTTTCTTGTTGATCATTTGTTTTTTTTTTTCGAATTATTAAGCTAGAATTAATCAATCTAAATGAGAGAATAGATTTGGGATAAATCAATCTAATATGCATTTTTATGCTTAACATAATGCAGTTTTGCATTCATGCGTATACAGTTTTTGGATTTAAAACATACATGGTTTGTTTTTCTATATCATATAACAAAAAAAACTATGCAACTTTGTATTCATCCGCATGTAGTTTTATGTTCAATTGTATGCGCTTTATGTTTAATTAAATGCATGATTTGATTTTTATATTACATAACAAACCAAATTACTAATCTACCATTATCAGAATAAATCGTGAAAATGAGCTTAAAATCCGAAAAATCTCAACCATAGGATCTATGAGATGAGTGGATGAGATTGAGATTACATACTACCTCGAACTCTAGATTATTTGATCCTCCTCTCTCTCTCTATATATATATATATAGGAGTTCAAATAAAACCTATTTTTCAGTAAATAACTAAAACCAATGTATTTTAAGTGCAAAGTTAATGCACTTTATGTATAAAGTTATTGATGTATTAGTTTATATATAAAGTCGATTAACTTTATACGTAAAATACATCGATTTTAGATTTTTATTGAAAAATAGTTTTATTATAACTCAATCATATATATATGATTGAGTTATAATAAAAACCCCACCCCACACCGCACATGGCTAACACACCGGAGCTCTCTACTCTCTCTCTTTAATTCTCTCCTCCAACGTAGTTCTAAGAACACGACCAGAATTTTTTTTGTGGTAATGTGGAGAGTTCGTGGTAACATCTTAAACAGCAAGTTGCGAAGAAAATATTTTTCGTTTTGATCTTTTATAATTCAAGTGGCTCTGCTACTCAGGGTTGATCATGACGTAAGACAAGTCCGAAAAGAAATAATAAACTCACAATTTATTTTAATTATAAAATATAATTTCTTGAAATTTTTTACTTGCAAAGTTATTTATAATATCTATATATACTCTATTATTTAACTATTTTTTCAAAGCGTCAAGTTCCATCTACCTATTTCTCTTAAATACAAAAATAGTATTTTTTCGATAATAATTATACATGTAACTTAACGTATTGCAACTAATTAAAAACATGAACATTCCAGTCAACTACTATATAGATAGTGAAATATTTATCTGTATGAAAATATAAATTTATTTGAGTGCTTATGCTATTCTCTGTATCTCATGAGCGCCATCCCCCAACAAAATAAAATAGGGATGAATTTATTACTAGCCAAAAACAAAACGTACGGTAGAAATCATAATCAAAATTTATATTAATAATATATAGAACAAATGATAATAAAATATAGTTTTTGAAGAAAGAAAATCATAATCATATGGAAGACAACAAAGTCATAAGACTCATAATGACCAAAAAACAAAAATTCTTTTTAAAAACATAATCACAAAATTATAATCATAAATAAATCAAAATCCAAAAAAACTTTAATACTAACAACATGAATATTAGCAACCCCTGAATTTCGGATACTTCTTGATAATTAGATGTTGAATTTCTTGATGATTAGATTTTGAATTTCTGATCTCAGTTCTACTAATTATATGTCATTTACTAGATGGTATTGTCTTATCGATGTTGCATACGAAATATGGATTATCAACGGAAGAATTTTTGTGAATTTTGTTTTGTTCTTGATTTTGATTTTTTCTTTTAATTTCCTCTAATTCCACCACCACATTGAAGTAATTTTCTTTGTAATAAGAAAATGCCCCTCCTAATTTAAATTGTATACAATAAACACCTACCGTGTGTTACATTAATTACTACGTAAAATGTTCTTTTCTTATAGACGTGTTATTTTAGACAAAGATATAGGTCTTCATTCTGCGTAAAAGAAACAAATTAAATTAAAGAATATGTGAAGATTTTTACGAACATGATGATTTAGACAATATGTTTATTCTCGTTTAGATTTTTGTTTTACGTAGTTTCTAAGAACACGACCAGAATTTTTGTTGCGCTAACGTGGGGAGTTCGTGGTACATTTTAAACAGTAAGTTGCAAAGAAAACATTTTTCATTTTGATCTTTTTATAATTCAAGTGGCTCTGCTAGTCAGGGTTGATCATGACGTAAGAAAAGTCCGAAATGAAATACTCCTCCGTCCCATTTAAAAATCCATTTTCGAACACCTGCTATTTAGGAGAAATGATAAAGTAGATAAAGTGTTAAAAAGTGGGTAGAGTTCCACACTTTTGAAGGATAATTATTTCCAAAATGGAATGAGGCATTTGTAATACGACAACCCAAAAGAAAGAGGATATTTTAATTTACGGAGGAGTAATAATTTCTTGTCATTTTTTACTTGCAAAGTAATTTATAATATTTATATTATATATTTATATACTCTATTATTTAACTATTTTTCAAAGCGTCAAGTTCCATCTACCTATTTCTCTTAAATACAAAAATAGTCATTTTCGATAATAATTATACATGTAGCTCAACGTATTGCAACTAATTAAAAACATGAACATTCCAGTCAACTATTATATAGATAGTGAAATATTTATCTGTATGAATTATATGAAAGTATTAAAAATATAAATTTATTTGAGTACTTATGGTATCTCTGTATCTCATGAGCGCCCCCAACCCACCTTTCCCTCTCATGAAATAGGGATAAATTTATAAGCAGCCAAAAACAATACGTAGAAATCATAGTCAAAATTTATATTAACAATATATAGAATAAATGATAATAAAATATAGTTTTTGAAGAATGAAAATCATAATCATATGGCAGCCAACAAAGTCATAACTACCAAAAAAAACAAAAAAACAAAAATAAAAACGTAATCACAAAATCATAATCATAAGAAAATCAAAATCATAAAAAGTTTAATACAAACAACATGAATATTAGCTACCTCTGAATTTCGGACGCTTCTTGATAATTAGAATTTCTTATATGAATGGGTAGGGAGGGTGAATATGAGAGATTGATTTACAACTTTTAAAATCTAATAAAAGGAAAATGAAAGTTATAAATACGGTAAAAAAACGATAACAATAAATAATTTATTACAAATACCAGTAAATCGGACTTATTTGAATTCTGACATTGAAGAAAAAACAAACATACACGCATAGGAAGGAATTGATGTGTGATTGCTTACGACTTCACTTGAATAGCTACATTACCTTTTCCTTTTCTAACAACTATATGAAAATTGTAATTTTTGGGCCCCCTAGTTCTTAGGGCTGCTAATTTAAAATATTTCGGAATTAATAAACATATAATTAGCTAGCTAGGAAACATATAAATAGGCTAGTAAAGAAAGTACTTTCGAAATTGTCTTAATAAATCAATGACGATTAGTTATTTATTATGATGCATGGGTGAGATTAATTAATCCAACTCGGATGTTCATTAATTGAATAGCTAAATTTCATTAATTGCCAGTAACAAATATTTATAATTTTCATGTAGCTAATTAAATACTAAGATTGAACTTATGGTTGTATGTATTCGATACGCTAGAAATTACCAGAAGTATTTGAATTAAAAGCAATTTTTAAACCGTACACAAATTATGTATATATTTTGTACAACAGTGGCTACTATTCATTTTTTAATTCCAATTCATTACAAAAGTGAATCCCATGTATCCACCACAAATGTGTACACGACATAGGGATCCACCATTATTGACTTTGAACTTATTGCGCATGCCAAAACATGAACGAATGATGAGAGAGATAGAGAGAGATCAAACTAAATGTTGACCTTGCAAAGTTATAAATATAATTTCTTGCAAAGTTATTTATAATATTTATATTATATATTTATATACTCTATTATTTAACTATTTTTTTAAAGGGTTTAGTTCCATCTACCTATTTCTCTTAAATAACAAAAATAATCATCTTTCGATGATAATTATACATATAACTCAACGTATTGCAACTAATTAAAAACATGAACAATCCAGTCAACTATTATATAGATAGTGAAATATTTATCTGTATGAAATATAAATTTATTTGAGTGCTTATGCTATCTCTGTATCTCATGAGCGCCATCCCCCCCTCCCCCATAAAATGGGGATGAATTTATTACTAGCCAAAAACAATACGGGAGAAATCATAATCAAAATCCAATCTTGGGGAACCCTTGGATGTCGCCCAAGTCCGCCTGTTCTTAGGGCTGGGTCTGCTGCTTTTTTAAAATATTTTGGGACTAATGAACATATATATAGCTAGCTAGGAAACATATAAAAAGGCCAGTGAAGAAAGTACTTTCAAAATTGTCTTATGATAGTTCTCCTGATAAATCTGATGTGTGAGTTTGCAAAAAGGATAAAAAACACAAGAGGTTTTTACGTGGTTCGATCAAGAAAAGATCTACGCTCACTGAGGTATGATTCCTCAATACTTTCACTATGTTCGATTACAATGAATGTATTTAAAAACTCTAGTATTCGGTAGTTGCTCACCCTTCTACCTTCAATCTAACCTCTATTTATACATGTTGTGGATCCTCAAGATTACCATGGATCCTCGCTCAGTGTGATCCGATCTCGATGATAGGCTCGATCCTGAGTATCTCCTTCAATATCTTTTAGATTTGATCTTAAATAAGGTTTAGATGTTGGGCCGAACGAACTGTAGGCAAAGTTGCTAGTCGGGCCAGTTCACTTGGGCTCGCTATCGGGCTTGAGCGGTTGGGCCCCATATCCTATCATAGCCCCCAATTAGTCGAGTGACAACTACGCCGAAAGCGAGGTGAATGATGTATTTTACCGAGGTTGGTTGTTGCTCTACCGAGGTCATTGTCGAGGATTTTCTTACCTTTTGACGACGAGGTGGAATTGTATTATCTCGTCCGAATCGGATCGATGATTTGCCGAGGACCGAACCGAGTCGACGATTTCAAGTCCCGCCGGTCCGAATGACTTGGACGACGACCAAGCCGAGGTCCGAATCGATTGAACCGGGCCGCCCTCTCATTAATTAAGAGGATGCCGAGGTGGTCGATCGATCCGAACCGAGTCATCCTCTTATTAATTAAGAGGATGCCGAGGTGGTTGATCGAGTTGGAGCTAGAGTGATGATTGCACGATTAGACCGGCACGCCCGAGCGTTTTAGGATATTACGCCATGTGTGCTGCCCGGTTAGTCGACGCCGAATCACGCTGCATCTACCTCACGTCAAGTCATGGGTAACCACGTGGGAAGTTGAATAGGCAGTTTTTGGGCGCCTATTTTACTTTAAATAGGTCAGAGAAAGGGGAAACTGTTCATTTCCTTCATCTTCATCCATTTTAGCTCCAGAGAGAAATTTTCAAATCGGTGGTGCCTTTAGTCTTCTTTCAGAACGTCGTCGAAGTCGAAGCAAAATCCCACTTTGAAAAAGTAAGTATGTCTTCCTCATCTTCTTCTCTGCCTTCTCCGGTAGAGATTTCTGAATCTTCCCGATCTTCTTCTCTGCCTTCTCCGGTAGAGATTTCTAAATCTTCCCGATCTTCTTCTCTGCCTTCTCCGGTAGAGATTTCTGAACCTTCCCGATCATCTTCCGTTGATAGTGAGGTGGAGATTCGTGATTATACTTGTTATACCCTGTCGGGTAGGTCTAGGAGCATGAGTGCTAGGGTTCCAGTGATACCAGCCGCCTGGGATAGGTATAAGATCAGGGACGTTTGTTCGTCTTTGACCACCACGGATATGTGCACGATAGCCTCGTAATTCCATATTCCGGCGGAGTGCTGGTGGTGTTTGCCGCAACCCGGATAGGCGATGGCCCATCCCAAGGATTTATGACTTTATATAGTGATGCTTTGAAAGCCGGTCTTAGGTTTCCTCGCTCCTATTTTTGAGCATTCAAGAATATTACCAAATTCCATTTTCCGCTAACCTCGAACTCCATTAGGTCGGTGGTAGGATTAGGATTGTCTCGCCATGGCTTCGGCGAGAAGCTTTTGAAATTTTGATGCGTTTTTGCATTAAGAGTATAGGGGTGTGTACTACTTGTCACCGGCAAGCTGCTTAAAGTGATCGCCTCAAAGGTTTCCCATCGCAAACGAAGTTCATCTTTTCCGGCCGACGGGCAATCAAGGTATGAGGAGCATAGGTAAGATGAGGATGTGAAGTGCAAAGCCCTGGTGCTATAGAGGATCAATCAACACCTTGGGTGAAATCTCTTGTAGCTACACCGAGGATGAATCGGTTGATGCCGGCCGAGCCCTTATAGATCGGGAGCTTCGGATCCGGGAAGATCGCAAGTGAGGGCCCTTTTTATTTCCTTATATTTCTGATGATGTCTTTGTGCTAATCAACTCCTCTTCTTATTGTGTAGTGAAGCTCGAGGCGCGTAAGAAGGCGAAGGTGTCGGCTTCGTCGTCTCCAGGGCAGTCGCCGAGCCCGAGGCCGCCGGCGAAGAAGGCGAGGTTGGCCGAACAGAGCAAGGGGCCCCAAGTGGTGGCCGAGCTCAGTGAGTTGTTGACGAGGACCACGACACCTCAGCCGAGGTCAGGTCCGACATCGGCGGGAGATACCCGTACTCGGATCACTTACGAGGTGCCGATCCCAAGCTCCCCTATATCTTTTCCGCAGGTACAGATTTATTTCGTATCCGCCGTTATCTCCTTCTGTGATGTGTTTTTAACGGTATGATTTTCGTGGATGCGATCGCGGCAATGGGATCTCGCACCGATAGCCGGACTCATTATCGAGGGCGTCTCTCGATATGACACGGTGGAGAGGGAGAGGGCCGTTGCTGAGGCCGCGAGGGCCGCTGCGGAGGCCGCTCTGAAGGAGAAGACTCGAGCTTTGGAGGTGGCCCAGGCTGATGTAAGGAAGGCACGGGGGGAGACGGCGGCGGTAGTGAACGAGGCGGAGAAGAAGTTCACCGAAGAGAAGGATGCCTCTGGCAAGGGCTAGGGCCGATGTCGAGGGCCTTGCCCAGCTTATTCAATCGGAGACCTTCCGCCTTCATCTCGAACTTGACCGCCGTGGCCGAGGACGCAGTGGTGTCCACCATCCGAGGAGTTGGTACCGAGATGCCCGACTTCGACAAGGTCGCATGGTTGGGTTGAGGTCGACCGAGGAGCAAGAGAAAGACTACGCCGTGATAATTGCCGAGGTGAGGTCCTTCCTCCGCTGGAGACCTGGCGGCCTCCACTTTCTCTGGCCGACGGCCGAGGTCGCCTCCCAATGCAAGGAGGATGAAGATGCCCATCTGAGAAACTCCTTGCCGCGGACTAAAGTCTGGCGGCCGGGCCGAGCTCGAGGCTTTTCCGAAGGCAGTGGCGGTGCCGAGCGAGCCCGCAGGAAGGTTCGTGAGCCCCGCTAAGAGGCTCGTGTCACTGACCGTTGTAATAGGTTTGATCCGCCGATCATTAGATCCCGAGCTTGTACAAACTTCCATTTATAAATACATCATTTTGGTTGAAATGAATGTGTATTTACCGTCTGCTTGTTTGTGACTTTAGCAATCTTCCTCTCGATACATTGGGCTAGATCACGATCTTCCACCAAATTGAAAGAGGTCGTGGTGCCCTTGCCGAGAAGGATGAAGAGGTAATGTTCGAGAAGCTGCTCACGAAATGACTCAAACCTTGCATAGTATGGATAGTGGAGTTGCCGGGTTAGTAGCACAACATCGCCACCGGACCGAAAAGCACTTCAGTGTCAAACGCGAGGTGGCCCGCCTTCAGCGCATAATGAAGCTTTAAAGCTCAAGATTATCGATCTCGAGGTCCGTAGGTGGATGTTTCGCCGATGGCCTTCAAGCCGCTTGATACAATGCGAAGAGCGCCGCGAACTTGCCCAAGAGAAGTTGGGCGGATCTTTGAAGAACATGCCGAGTATGAGGCGATGATCCGCCGATCCGTGGTATTACCATATCCGAGGTCACGACCGAGCTCAACTGTTGCTAGCCGAGGGCATGGTACTGAGGGAGGAGGAGGGACCCAATAGCAAGAGGTTTAAAGACTGCCTCGAAGAGCTGGTCAAATGCCTCAAGTTTTACGAGGTCGTTCGCAAGCGACGCATGCCCAAGCCACGCAGACAAGCTCCATCCGATGTGAGGATTGAAGAAGTAGAAGTGGATGGCGGCTACCTGGACCACGCCGAGGTGGTCCGAATGATGGGTTCAGATGTGACAGGAACATCATATCGTGGTCGGTCCCCATTGTCGGGAGCTCGATGAGGAAGGATGCAAGGTCGGGGGCGAGGTCGTAGCCCTGGTAGGATGGCGAGGTCAAGAGGCGTGAGTTCGACCCAGCCCAAAGGATATCCACCTCGTGTCGAGCACCTCGCACTCGCTCAAAGAGCCTCCGGAGAGGTCATGACAACGCCGATCTCGCCGATCGGGTGGAAGACACCGAGTTCATTCCGTATTCACCGTCGATTTTGAGATTTTGTTTCGAATCTGAAACCCGTGTAGCTTTAGCGAGTCTTAGAACTTGGTTTTAGTCATAAAACCCGAGTAATATGTAGCTTAGAACTTGGTTTTAGTCATAAATGTATTTAGACTTTGCAATAGTCATAAATGTATTTAGATTTTGTACCAAAGTGTATATCTTCCCAATAAAGAGGTATAAATTGTACGGATCCGATTTGGACGCCGTTTGCACGTAGATGTTCAAATTAATGAGTAATCAGATGTGCACCTTGTTTGTCGAGAAATATCGATAGGGTGGTCCTCTGCCGCTTAGTTTGAGTACCCTACTTTGTAGGTTTGTCATCTCGCAAGGCGCCCTTTTGAAGGTAAGTTGTGTTTCATCCGAGGTGAGAACGGATTTTCACATAGGTATAAGATGGACGAAGTAATCCACCCATAATACACAAAAAGATGTTTTATTGATAAGTAAATGACATCGTGCCTTGGAAAAAATAGAAAGAGGGCTAACATAATGCCGACGTGAAATAAAAACTATGTAAAATACCTTATCAGGTGAGTAATATGCCAGGTTCGGGGGATAAGTGTACCGGATATGTAAGCAAGCTTATAGCCCCTTGCCGAGGTCCTCGTGGATGCGGTATGGGCCTTCCCATGTTGGGTCCAATTTATTAAGGCGCTCGGCTTTACTAGCTTCATTGTTCCGTAGGACGAGGTCGCCCACGTGGAGTGTGGAGGCTTTCACCCTCCTGTTGTAGTACTTTGCTACTGCATTTTTACTGGCTTCATTGATGAAAGCGAGTTCACGTTTTTCTGTAGAGCATCGAGATTGGCTCGTAGGTTCTCCTCGCTGCCATGCTCGACAAAGTTAAGAGTTCTCGCCTCGGGCACCAATCTCACCGGTATAACAACCCGGTACCATAGACTAGTCAAGGGTGTTTCACCGGGAAGTCCGAGGTGTCGCTCAGATGACCAGAGGACTTGAGGGAGATTTTCAACCCAATCCCGTTTAGCTCGATCTAGCCTCTTTTTCAATCCTTGTACAATCGTACGATTTGTCACTTTGGCCCAACCGTCACCGTGGATGTGCGATCGAGGTGAACTGCTGTTTAACTGGAGCTCTTCACACCATTCTTTGAAATTTTGTCAATGAACCGGGTGCCGTTGTCCGAGATCAAGACATGTGGTATGCCAAGCGCAAACTATACTTTTCCAAACAAAGTTCAATCCTTTTGCTTGTGAGGTTTGAAAGAGGCTCACCACCCATTTTGTGAAGTAGTCTATGGCTAAAACCAAATATCAAGTTGTCCCTGCTCGATCAAGGGACCAACGATGTCGATTCCCCACCGCATAAAAGGCCATGGACTTTGTAGGCTATCGAGGTCGGTTTGAGGTATCTTTTGACTATGGCGTGAAGTTGGCACTTGGACACTTCTCGACGAGCTCTCACGAATCTAGGATAAGGGTGGGCCAATAATATCCCGACCTCAACGCTTTTGAGAGAGCTCGTGACCGATGTAGCTTCCACAAGATCCCATGTGAATTTCTTTAAGTACATAGTCCGCCTCTTCCGCCCAAGGCATCTTAGGAGGGTTGGAGGTAGGATTTCATGAGAGTTCCTTCATGAATAAGGTATTTTGGACTCGACCATCATTTTTCGCTTCGAGCCGATCCCGTGGTAGCACGCCTTCTTCCGTGTATGTCTTTATAGGAGTCATCCAGCTCGGTTCGGTCTCTATGATGATGCCGACGGGGCCCTCGATACTGGATTGAACTTCCTCCACCGTGGATTTGTCGAAGACGAGGCTAATTTGTCGAGGACGTCCACCGCTATTCTCCCTCGAGATTCGTGAATTGTAAAACACCAAGCAGTCAAGATCTCTTTAGCTTTCTCAAGGTATTGCTTCATCCTATCCTCTTCGCCTCAGATTTTCCTAAGACCGGTTTACCACCACCGGGAATCTCCAAAGATCCGGATTTTTTCACTTTCAATTCTTTTACGAGACGAAGTCCTAAGATTAGTGCTTCATACTCCACCTCGTTGTTTGTGGTCGGAAGGCGAACCAAGCGCATAGGTTACTTTATTTTTTCGGACCGAGAAGTAAGATGCCCGCCCGCCACTGCTTTTGCATGAGGCTCCGCCCACGCACATTTGCCAACACCGTGAGGTAGGTTGAGGGCGGTTCCTCCATTGTTAGGGCGGAGGTCGGAGTGACCTCGCCGGTAGGATCGACTCGTAAACTGGCTTCTACTAGGAAATCAGCCGAGCTTGCCCTTTATGGCCGGTCGGGGAGTATATGATGTCATGCTCGCCGAGCTCCAAAGGCTCACTTAGCGATACGCCCCGATGATTCAGGTTTTGACAAGACTTGTCTCGGGGTAAGTCGCTTAGTACCGGATGGAATGGGCTTGAAAATAAGGTCGGAGACGCCGCATGCTCACCGCCAACGCTATTTTTTCAAGTTGGAGTATCTAGTCTCTCGTCCTTTGAGAGCTCGGTGATGAAGTAATAGTAAGTTGTCGTCCGAGTTCATCTCACACAAAGTATCAAGATATCGATTGCCTCATCCGAGGAGCCGGATATAAGGAAATGAGTTCGCTTAAACCTCTCTTTGGGGAAATCAAGAAACATAAATTCAAATGGATAAAACATGGCGATCGAGCGAGGTAGCAAATCACCTTTAGTTGTGTAAAGGCGATATGGTGCTCTTCCTCCCGTCCGCTAAGTCCGGGCTTTCCTCAAGATTTTGAAAAAGGAGTTGTTTCTCAAACAAACCAAGTAAGCGAAAGATAAATACTAATCAAAACCGAGATAGGAACCCACCGAGGCGGCTAAGCATCCGTGAGTTTGTGGATTTCACTAATTGTTTTCGCACTTGCATGTCAAGTATCGCCTTCACTTTGGTGGGATTAGCCTTCAACCCTTCGAGAAACCCAAGATCCCAAGAATTTCCCGCTTACCACTTAACGCACTTTGAGGGTTGAGCATGAGGTTGACCGACCGAGGAGTCTGGAGGATAGTTTTGAGATCCCGGCACAACTTTCTATTTTTTTTTTGACTACGATGTCGCCGACGATATCTCGACGATCTTTCCTATGTGGTCTTTGAATATTGCGTCCACCATTCGTTGGTAGGTAGCTCCGGTGTTTTTCAATCCAAAAGGCATTTTTCGGTATGCGAAGACACCGAAGTCAGTGATGAATGCCGTTTTTGAAGCATCTTCCTTGCTCATCAAGACTTGGTGGTATCCCTTATATAGATCCAAGAAACTGAAGATCTCATGGCCCACCAATGCCTCCACCTTCTTATCAATATCGGGGAGGGGATAACAGTCCTTTGGGCAGTGTTTATTCAGATCGGTATAGTCGACACACATGCGCCACCCCCCTCCTAGCTTTCGAACTATGATGGGATTAGCCATCCAGGTTGGGTACTTAACCTCGAACAGGATCTTGGCTTGCTGGAGTTGGGTCACTTCGTCCCTTATCACCTTGCTGCGCTCTGCCGCAAACACCCTCTTCTTTTGTCGAATTAGTTTGGTAGCCGGATCGATGTTGAGTCGATGAGTGATGAGCTCGGGTGACACTCCGCCATGTCGAGTGGTGACCATGCGAACACGCCCCGTATTCCCTCGAAGTTGCATAACATGCCGTCGAACGCCGGTGGGACCCGGTGCCGACCTTGACGACCTTGGAGGATCGTTGTCATATAATTGGAGGTCGTCACCGATCATCCCGGGTGACAACTCGAGGGTTCAGAATTGCTAGTTCGAGGTAAGGCCCCATCTGGGTTGAGATCCTCGTGCATTCTTTTCGCCGCTGATCACCTCGATACTTAATACCCGCCGGACGGGTATCTCGACGGTGAGGTGGTAGACCGAGCAGACGGCCTTGGTGACATAGAGTCGGCCTCTTCCGAGGATGATGTTATACGGAAGGAGCCTTGACAAGGAAGAATCGAATGGCTTTGTTGACCGACCGGGAGCACGCCCCACTGGTGACCGGAAGGGTGATGATGCCTTCGTCAGACGCCTCCCGAGTGAAGCTCCGTAGTTTAGATGGTGCCGGATGAACGTGAATCCTCCGACCTCGAGTTTGTCTAAGAAACTTTGGAAGATGATGCCGACAGAGGCACCGATGTCGATGTAGACCCTATGGACGTTTTTATTACCCACCACTGCTTGTATGGTAATAGCATCTTGATGGGGCATGATCTTGGGTACCGGGTCGTTGTTGGAAAACACGACGATCTCATCGTCCCGAAGTTGATTGTTTTTTGGCTCCTCGGGGATCGGTCTCCGAGCTTCGGTTCTCAATGATGACCTCGTCGCACCCACAGGAAGTCCGGTGATGGAGTAGACTTGTTCCATTGCGTTGGGTGAGCCATCGTCCTCGTCATCGTCGGGGTGCATCATCTTCGAGGTCTATCCACAATTGTTGCCACCTCCGTTCTTTCCTTTGCGCTTCTTGCTTCCCGACTCGGTTGTGGTGCGGTCGAGGTATTTTTAAGCACCCTCTTTAACGAGCTCAGATATCTCCGAGCTCAGATTTTAGATCGTCGGTATTGTGACCATACCCCGGTGGTAGTCACAATACTTGTCCTTCGACCTTTCTTGGATCCTCCTTTCATGGGAGGTGGTTTCGGAAGAGCTCTGTGGAGTTCGAATATCTCCGCCTCGACTTGAGCAGATTATGCATGTTATTGCTGTGATTTGGCCGAGGTCCCGCCTAGACTCCATTGGGCCTTTTTGATTCTCGTCAAGGCACTTCGCGATCGGTGCCTCTTCCCGATCATCCGCTTCTTCTTCTCGATTTTTGCTCGTCCCATGTCTCTCTCTTTACAATCCGACTCGCCTCCTTTGACATAGTTATCCACCAAGGTCCAAAGGCTACCCGCCGCTTTCGGTTTCTCCCGGTGATTTCTTTATTTAGTGCGCCAGTCGAATCCCATTTTGAATGCGCTGATGATGTAGAGGTCGTTGTTCTCATCGATCTTGAGGATTCTTTGATGAACCTTGAGATGAAGTTTGACATCGCCTCGCCTCGCCCTGGCGGATGGTGAGTAGGTCGGATGAAGGTTGCCGAGGTGGCATCTTTGATAGAAGCGCCACTGAATTGATCCATGAGATCTCCGAAGCTATGTATGTTGTTTGGCGAAGTGAGGTGAACCAACGCCGGCATTGGAGACCAGCACTCGGGAAGATCTTGCACATGTGACAATCTTCCATCCCCGATTTGCCATGTTAGTAGTATAGCAAAAAGGAAATCGAGGATCTCCCGCACCGTCGTAGGCGGTGATGTTGGGTGCTCGATATCGCGCGTGGGTGTATCCGTGATTTCTTTCGAAAAGGGAGATGATCCGTCCATATCGGCCGAATCCCGGAGTTCGCGCCATCCTCCCAAGAGGAGTGGAGACCGATAGCGACGCTCTATCATCTCCGATGAGGATCAACTCCGCCTTCCTCTCTTCGGTCCCGCTCGCCACGCGGACGTGTTCAGCGAACGACTTCGCGGTTGTGCCGAGGTGACCGACTCGCGGTGACGCCGAGGTGAATGGTTATGGGCGCTTGCCGAGATGATCGACTTCGGGCATCATGCCGAGGTGATCGCCCTCGCTATCTCGCCGAGGTGAACGCCCTCGCTATTTCGCCGAGGTGAGCGCCTCGGCTATTGCGAGAGGTGAGCGACTCGGCGCCCGTGATTGCCAAACCGGGCGTTCTATTTATGGTTCTTGAGGTTCCCGCCCATTCGCCCTTTCGCTCGTAAAGGTTTGAAATCGCCCATATGGGCATTGAGGAATTCGAGACACGGCTCGCCGAGGACCTCATGAGATTGGTGAGTCGCTTGTTCACCGGTGTTGAGGTAGCTTCTTCCTTCGGTAGGCGACGGTCCCGAGGGTGTATAGGTAGGTCCTCTATGTAACCCTCAGGCGTGTTGTTATCGGCAGCGGCGATTTCTTTTCCCGACGCTTTGTAACAGCCTGGTTGGGGTCTTCAGTCCGTCCGTTGCCAGCACCACCGGCGGCGCTAATATTTGCACGAGTCCTTGCCATTGATTTTGCGAGAAAATGAAGCTTTTGTTCAAGTTTCCCACAGACGGCGCCAATGATAAATCGGTGTGTGAGTTTTGAAACGATAAAGAACACAAGAGGTTTTACGTGGTTCGATCAAGGTAAAGATCTACGTCCACGGAGGTATGATTCCTCAATACTTTCACTATGTTTGATTACAATGAATGTATTTAAAAACTCTAGTATTCGATAGCTACTCACCCTTCTACCTTCAATCTAACCTCTATTTATACATGTTGTGGATCCCTCAAGATTACCATGGATCCTCAGTGATACGATCCTCGCCGGTACAAAGGATCTATCAAGACGCTGTGAACGGAAGAACGAACAAGATGGAATATCCCAAAACCCTCGAATCTAACCTCAAGTGATATAGGTCAAGATTTCGCCTATACCCCAACTAGATAGTCGACGCAAAGAACTCGGGGACGATGAATGACACACAAACGAGGGATGACTGTCTCGTTGATACGTCGATAAATGAATTACTTGACAAATCTCAAGAAATTTGAAGAGCTAATGAAGAGAGAATAAAACTCACATATATTCGTAAATCAAAAGCTGAATATTTTCGTATGCTTACAAGCCTTTATATAGGCTGAAAAATGAAGTCTAATCCTTATCAAAGAAGGACTCCTAATCAAAGTAGAACTCCTAATCAAAGTAGAACTCTAATTTACAAAAGAAGTTTTAATAGACTAGGACTCTAGATAATCAAGCCTAAAAATACTGCGAAAATCTTGATACAAAAACGTGGCCCATATGCCACATAATAATTAAATTCACAAAACTTGGGCTGCATCATTCCCCTTCTCTTGAAAAGGATTTGTCCTCAAATCCAAGTCGTCGTCACCTATATCAAACGGACTCACCCACTTCAATTCACTAGCCCTCGCAAGATACCAAATGTGGGAATCCAGCCTTATATCCAGCCCAGGATAAGCCTCCGCGGGCAATGTGGGACGCATCATCCCCACCCCCATAAGACCCGACTGCCTCAGTCGGCGATCTGGCGAACCCTATGAGACACCGACCCAGCGGGAGGTCTACCAAATGATATGAATAAGTATGATATGGATAATGTATGATATGGATAACAATATGTATGATGATAGGGATAACGATATGGATAATGTATGATATGGATAACGATGTATAATGATAGGGTGAGCACCCTAACTTCACCCCAAAAGCGCACTCAAATGGGAAGGTTTGGACCCAAACCTTATATCCACCTCAGATAAGCCTCCATGAGCGATGTGGGACGATCATCCCCACCCCATAAGACCGGCGCCTCGGATCGGCGATCCGCGAACCCTATGAGACACCGATCCGGTGGAAGGTCACCGATATTAATGATACGATCCTCGGTGGTGCGAAGGATCTATCGACGCAAACGGAAGAACGAACAAGATGGAATATCCTAAAACCTCAGAATCTAACCTCAAGTGATATAGGTCAAGATTTCTTTATACCCCAACTAGATAGTTGACGCAGACAACTCGGGGACGATGAATGACACACCTAACGAGGGATGAATGTCTCGTCGATATGTCGATAATGAATTTCTTGGCAAATACAAGAAAATTCAAGAGCTAATGAAGAGAGAATAAAACTCACATATATTCGTAAATCAAAAGTGAATATTTTCAGATGCTTACAAGCCTTTATATAGTGAAAATGAAGTCTAATCCTTATCAAAGAAGGACTCATAATCAAAGTAGAAATCTAATTTACAAAAGAAGTTTTAATAGACTAGGACTCTAGATAATCAAGTCTAAAAATCGCGAAAATCTTGATACAAAAAAACGTGGCCCATATGCCACATAATAATTAAATTCACAAAACTTGGGCTGCATCACCTTGCCTTGTGTGATCCGATCTCTGATGATAGGCTCGATCCCTTGAGTATCTCCTTCAATATCTTTTTAGATTTGATCTTGAATAGGGTTTAGATGTTGGGCTTTGGGCCGAACTGTGTAGGCAAAAGTTACTAGGCTAGGCCCAGTTCGCTTGGGCCTGCTATTGGGCTTGAGCGGTTAGGCCCTATATCCTATCATCTCCATATTTAATCAATAAATCAATGATGATTAACTATTTGTGTCACAACTTATTTACTAAAGTTATTTAATTTCAAGAACATGCCACTCGCTATATATAAGAGTTGATCTCTTTCAGTTACATGTTTGACACATACTCAGTAGAAATAATTTATATATATCGAAAAAACAAGGATATATATATATATATATATATATATATATATATATATATAGGAGATGGATCGAGATAGGAAAGGATAATTTGGTAGGAAATAAATGAATCTGGCCTTTGATTTGCTATATCAATGGTTGAAATTTAATTTTGGTGTGCTACAGTTTTTGTGTTTGTGTGTTACACGGATTATTGCAAAGATTATAACTCTTCTTGTGTTCTTCTTGAATGAAAGATGTCTTAAACTAATATATTTAGCATATGTGCTACGAATGGATGAAATATGTGCTAAACTAACATATGCGATATAGTAATTTCGATTGTCTTACACAAATATGAAAGATGTCTTCTTATTCCTATTTTCGTACATTAAGAACTTTTTCACCATAACCAACCCCTATATATATATATATATGTAAAGCATTATATATGTTTATATGTTTATTTGAGACGTGAGTGTTCACGAAAGAGCGATAATAAATATTTTAGTTCTAAAAGTATTTTTGCAAAAATATGATAGTGCAATTTACTAGTTCATTAGATATGCTATGGCCCACAGCGCTAACATATACACGATTCAAATTAATGTGTACATTTTAAAAGAGATTCTTAATAGTTATTTTGATAAGTTAGAAGATTTATTTTACAAGCGAAGAGAACAAAAATTACTGCATAGTGTAAAATAAAGCTACAATCAATACATATGTTTTGATATATATATGTTTTACACAGAATTGAACCACATATCTCCAGATAGCTACCGATTTGCTAGATTTACACAGAATTGAACCACATATTTTACAAACCCTATTTTACAACACATACAAATTTGAAAATATCAAACATAACTAAAGAACAGTACATCAAACGTAACACAAATTAATTAACCATCACAAGGTCTAACTTTTTCCCTTATCTCTCCAATACATTTCTTCAATACGCCATTGCTACAATGCTGCTCTTTCCTTTTTAGCAAAAACACTACTGCTGCTCCCTTCTTTGCTGGGATTCATCTTCAGCCTCTTCTTCTACAAATAGAAGTCAAATACGAATGAATTAGGTAAACTACAATATTATTCAATCACTCATAAGGGGCGCAACCAAATGAGAAACAACATTCATAAAATTCAAATCCAACAACAAAATCATAACAACTCAAGACGAACTGATGGATTGCAAATTCCAGTCTTCTGAACTAAAACAAGCAATAATAAGAAGTAAATTTGAAATCCAAAACCGAAACCTTTTACTCTATAGTGAAAGATATCTTTTCTTTTTTCTCTTGTTTGTTCGTGTTTTGTGTTGTGGTGGTGTATAATTTAAGCTGGATTACTGAGGTATTTATAATAGGGATCGCAAAATGCCCTTCTCTTATATTCTAATATTTTTTCTGCACTTAGGTTACTAATTTCTACGTGATTTGAACGATATTCCAAAAATATAGAAAAATAACTATTAACTAACCATCATAGTGTTGAACTTTTCCCTTATCTTTGTGCTGCTTGACACCGGACTTGACAACATCTGCGATTTTATCAACCACCATTTCTTTAACACTATTCCTTTTTATAGGAATAAGACTACCTCGCTTCTTTCCTCCATTGCTGCTACCTTCTCCATTGGGGTTCATCTTCAACCTTTTCTGCAAATAATAATCAAATATCCAATTAGTATCGAAAGTCTCTCTTTGCTTGATATTACTATGTGTCTGCTTTGTTTTTCTGTGTTGTATCATTGAAGCTAGATTATGGGGTATTTATAATGGAGAGTTTGTATTTTGCCCCTTCTCTGTTTCTTTCTTAAATATGTTTTCTGCAATTTCGCTGCTAATTTCTACGAGGTTTCAAGTGGAAAGGAGCAATCTTACTCGTGATTTTCCACAAATATTGATGTCGTAGGAGAATTAATTTGATTATAGAATATATATATATATATATATATATATATATATATATGTTTAGTATGATTTTGTTCTTATTATTCATATGCTTTTGCATATCGTTTCCAATGATTTTGTCCTATTTATACCGTTGGTTTGATTAGTATTTATCGATTCGGACTTACTTGGTTTGTTTCGATGTTTTGTAGAAAAATGGTATTAAATAGGATTAAATGAACCCACCAAGAGTTATCCTATATTGAAGAGCATCTCGACAGGAGTTCATAGGCGCAAACGGATCGTAATTCAGAGTTGAGACGAGGGAGAACACCGAATCATCATAGTCGTGCACGTGCGTCCCGACGCCCAGCGAGTCCGACGACTCACCCCGTCGCGCGCCTCGCCTCGCGCAACTTCGCACGACATCAGCACCCGTTCCACCAGCGCTAGCGCGCATCGCCCACACAACGCCCCAGCACCTCTTCCCAACGCTCGCCCACTCCCATCCGGCGCTGCACCTCCAGCCGGTGCTGCCTTCTCCCAAGACCTCATCCAAGCGCTGCTCAAAGGCCTCCACCCGCGCCGCCTACCTCGCCTCGCCCACTCCCATCCGGCGCTGCACCTCCAGCCGGCGTTGCCTTCTCCCAGCGCCTCATCCAAGCGTGTGTTCTAGCACTCCACCCGGCGCTCGCCTACCTCGCCTCGCCCACTCCCATCCGGCGCTGCACCATCATCCGGTGCTGGGCATCACCCAGCGCACGCTTCACACCCAACCGAGTCTGGCGCTCTGCTTTCGTCCGGCGCTGGGATCCTCTCACTGTTCACTCCCGAGAGCGCTCGCGTTCGGCGCCGTCCCTGCTCGTATTTGGGTTCCTATCTCTGACCTTTCCAGAGAGCGCTCACGTCCGGTGCTTCGTCCCGTCCGGCGCTGTGCGTGATTTTTGGGCCCAAATTCGGTATTTTTAATGGGCTTTTCCGAGGGTTACATAAAAAGGAAATCAGCCACTATTGCTTGGACACATTCTTCACGCACTATTTTTCCTCCATTATTTTCTAAGTATTTTCCTTTGCTTTGGATTAATTCAAGAACTTTGATTGAAGAAATTCACAAACGACTTTTGTGATTGTAAGGATTGTTATTCTCTTTTTCTTCCGTTAAATTATTGAATAATGAATTCTATTAATTTCAATTGTTTGATATGTGAGATGAGCATGAACTAATCTTCTTCTAGGGTTGGGTGATTCAAATTGATTGATTGTTTAGTTGTTTTGATTGAGTATACCAATTGAATCTTAGGATTTACTGTTAAGTGATTGATCACCATTTAATTGTTTATGTTTCGTGTATTATCGAGAGATAGATACGTTGCATCATAAGAATCAATTGGGTTAGAGGTTACCGGAAACGGGTACTCTAATAGTTTATGTATTTGTGAAATCTTATAACCTAGGTTTAATCCACGGAACGAAAGTCGAGTGTTTGAATTATAGGTTAGAGGATTGCATGAGTAGGTAATTTCTTAAGCAAGCATTAATCAATTAATCAAGGCGAAGAACCCTAAAACCCTAGTCTTTCTCACAATCTTGAATTATTCCTGTTGCGATAGAATTGCTTTGAACGTTTGGTTTGAATCGTCTACGTGATTTATTTTCCTGTCAATTTTAGTTAAGTATCCCCCAATCAAGTTTAGGATTTAGATTTACCGTTTTATCGTAACACATCAGTTCTCTGTTAAGTCTTTCTCGAGATTCGACTTGGGTCGACCTTACCACCCTATAGGGACCTCGTACTATTGCGAGCGATTTAGTAAAACAATTTGGTCGGAACAATATATACACTAATTGTGTTTGAATGTGTGGTTTTAATGATTTCTAGCTTCGTTATTGTATCTTTCTTAGTTAATAATGGGAAATTCCCTCGTGCTATCTTGTAATGTTCAGAATTTGCATCTTCGCCTACACATCTCCTGTGTTGCTGTGTGTGTGTGTTGAGAAACATCACACATTCATACAGATACAGCATGAAAAAACACAGAAAATAAGAAATTGATAAAAGTTAACAAATAAATAAATTCCGTGCTTTGTTTGAACCGTCTCGAACTTGGATAGCTAGCAATTATTCTTATTATGAATATAATAAGGATGAGTGTTATTAAACTATAAAATTATCGTTTATATTTATTATTATATTTTCCACCTAAAATGGATGGGATATAATGTAATATTATCAAAAACTATACTATGAATTGATTTATGAAGCTAGAGTAAAAAAGGCCTCGTTTATTTTTCATCAAGGTGAAAACTATGAAGGGTAATTCTCTAATGACAAGACAGAGCAGTCCTTTGTACATTATCTAACATCCTGATTATATATTAGCATTAAAATTAAAATCAATATAGTATAAAATTCATTAAAGTAAAAAATATAATATTACGGTCAACTAACTAATAACTTATTTCTTATAGTATCTAGTTAAAACCATCACTAGTAAAAAAAAAAATTCAAAAATCCATTCTCAAAAAACATTAAAAAATAAAAATAATCCTAAAATCCATTTTCTTAAATCCCCTTCTTGGGTAAACGTTGACCGGCAGAAACCCATTTCTCCAACCCCTCTTCTTCTTCTCATTTTCCGGCGGCGGCCACCTACCTTCTGCACCGTAGCCCCGCCCCAACTCCGGTGGCGGAGAAGAGACGGTGTTCTAGGGCTTCTCTCAAGTTTTTCATGCCTAAATCTGCTGCATGAACTTGGATCTCCTCCACCGTTACACCAACGTGGTCTTCTTTGCTTCTTTACAAAGATTTCTCCTTCTATTGATTTTTTGTTTGTTTGGGTATGATATGAATGGCGCCGTTTTTACTTTGTTGTTTGTCCGCCAGCGGCGGTGGCGGCTACTCCAGGCGTTGGTTGAGGAAGAGGTAGAGAGGAGACCGCACCCTAATTTTTTATTGGTTTAACTAATTTAAAACTAGTTTTGTTATTAACTTTAACAATTATGTGTTGACTATTCAAATTTTGTTTAGCTAAATACGCATTTTAGTTATTAATTTTAACAATTATACGTTGTGAATTTTTCTTGAATTCACATTTTTGGGGGTATTGTTTGGTGTAGTTTTGCCCTTAATTTCTGTATGGTTTCAAGGAAGAAAGTAGAGTTGTAGAAGTGAAAACACTTCATTTTTTTGAGGGTTTCTTCCTTAATTTCTCAAGTTAGAACACGTCGATTGAAAATATTGTAATTTTTTTAATTATTGATTGATCCTATGAAATTTTCAGGCAAGTCTTGCGAGAAAGACTAATTTGCAAGTTTGTTTTAATGGAGATCTAAACCTCGCGCGTGTGTGCATGTGTTTGCTGAGAGAAATTTAATTGCAGAAAAGGATATTAAGGCAACTATTTCCTTCAATTTCCAGGCATTATCTTCTGAGAAACACTTTGTTTTAGTGGAGAAATTTGTATTTGTTTATGTGTGTGTGATGAGACTTCAAGAAAGAAACAATGAGGATTAATTTCGGACAACAATTTCTCAAATATTGTTGACTTTGGAAACATAGCTTCATTTTTCTCTTATGATACAAATGATTAACATATTATATATGATGAAATGATATATATCGTTAAATAACACTGTTTAAAAGACCCTTGTTCGAGGAGGTCTGGGTGCGGCAGCCGCACCAATCGGATTGAACCCACCCATTTATTTAGTAATTAATAAATTAATTTCAATTAAATTAATAAATTCTAACTATATTTGAAATTAATTAATAGTTAAATAATAATTATAATGTTAAATTATTATATCTATTATTTTAATAATATTTTTTATAAAAATAAATTTTATTATAATATTATATATCATATAGTATAATTTTTATTTCAAAAAACTGAAATTTTTAAAAATCATACACCCTAACTTTGGATTTATCAACTATAATAATTAATTATTAACTAATAAAAATAGAAAATAATTATATACCCTAACTGGGTGGAATAAACCCAAGGTATTAATTACAAAAATTAAACTAAAGCATACAAAACTGAAATTGAAGAAAGAAAGATGAAAAAAGACCATGAAAATTGAAAATAAATATCAATCATGAGACAATGAATCTCAAACCTTTTTTGTTTAAGCTTTTAAATTTATGTACCCTGTTTTCAACGAGAAAACTTATATTTAGTGAAATTAATCTAAAATATTTTATGGTCATATGGAGAGTTATCACAAATCGTGAACTATAGTTGAGATTTTTGGGACACTCCATTGCGCTCTATTTTCTGCTTGAGATATCTATCGGATCCTAAAATGAAAGTTCATTTTTTAGAATCAATATATTAATTTAAATTCTAGCATCCTCTATATTTAAATTTGCAATCCTATATTATTAAAATAAATATTTTTTATTTTATAAATTTGACATATCAAAATTACGGCGTTTGATTCAAATCCGGGAGAAGTAATCTTATTTTCACTTCAAAAACTAGTTTCACTTCATACACTTAATTAATCTGATTCTTTGTGTAGGGTATTCAGTTAAATTTAATTAAACTTATATTTAGTGAAATTACTCTAATATATTTTATGGTCAGATGGAGAGTTGTCACTAATCGTGAACTGCAGTTGGGATTTTTGGGACTTTCTATTGCGCTCTGTTTTCTTCTTAAGATATCGATCCGATCTTCTTTGTGTGTGATATTCAATTAATTAAATTTGATTAAACTTTCAAGTAATGCCTCAAGAGAAATAAATTAAGTTAGAAACTAAGTTGTTTTATTTCAATTTTGCTAATCAACTAAAGTAAAAGAAAGCAAAACAAAGGTGTATTTTTGCATATTCATGTGTCTGCTGCGTGTTGAAAGCGTGTCTTTGTTCTCCTGTTCGTTTAAGTTCAAAATTGATTAACGTGTTTATGGGGGCGATTACTAATTTTAGGAAAGTATTATGACTTTTTTCTGTCTCGTGTAGGAAAAGGTTGACTTCGACCATGATTATTTCAATTATAGCAACTTCCTTAAATAATCAATCATCGATCAGGAATCAAACAATGATTTCCTCAAATCATTTGCACCTCTTCTTTCATTGTCATTCTCATTCTTTAATTTTAAATTTCTTTTATTTTCCTTGTTTTCTTCACCGAACGAGCTTCTGTCTCGTATTGGAGAATATACATCATTATTCATTTATAATATCTTAAAGATACTAAATTTTTTCTTACATTTATCAAATATAGATGTTAAAATAAATTTATATATGACAATTACTTACTAAGTAATTTGTTGGATATTCAAGTAGTTGCGGAGTTAAATGAACCAGGTTGCCTAAGTCAACCTTGATTAAACGATAAAGAAAAGCTCATACTGCCAGATTTGATCATTTCTAGTACGTAAGTTAATTACAGTAAAATTAATTATTTGGTTTCTCAAGAATATAATAAATGCAGTATTTAGTTAAGCAATAAACAAGCACAAATCGACAATGTATAGTACTCCTCCATCCCAATATTCCTGGCACGTTTCTTTTTTGCAAGTAGATTAATGAGAATTATGTTTTGTGTGTAAAATAGTGGATGATACGAAATTCGAGGTATTTTTTAGTGTACAAAATGATTCCTTTTTAGAAATGGGCTAACTTAATGGGACAACCCAAAAAAGAAAACGTGCCATGAATATTTGGGAAGGAGGAATATGTTTTATTCCACGAAATTAATTATCAGAAAAGAATTAATTAGCTAGAAAATCGTGTTTATTTATTGTCGTTCTCTAAATGATGCAATGTGTAGTGTGCTTAATTATGTTATTGCCACAACTCATTCAAATTGAGTTTATTAAACTAAGCATATTTGGCACATGTTAAAAAAAGGTCAATGATTTTTTTTACATATTATGTATCTACATAAAACTCTTAAAATATAAATCGAATCGGATCAGATTGGATCGGATCGGATCGGATCGGATCGAATTTTTTGAAACCAATTCGAAAATTATTATTTTAATCATATGCCTAATTTGCCACTCCTACATATTAATAAGGAAAATAAATTATGGATTTCATTCTTAATAATAGACACTACTCCTTAAAAATAGTTACTAGCTAATTATGTGCCTACTTTCAAAAAAACAATTACTTTTTATTTTTTCAATTTTTTATTTTCATTATTCAAGGATCTTATTATTTCTTAATTTCAATTTTCATGGACTCAACATAATATGAATTAACATATTGGAGGGGAGATGATTCCATCCTTCTTGATAATAGTTTGGGAATTCTTTTTTTTACTACTAATCATGTTTTATTTTTTTCCATTATTTATTTCTTCCCTTTTTCTCTTTATTTCTTTTTTAAATAATTTGACAATATGATTTATAACAAAATATGCAATATACATCTTATATTAAAGATTGTGATAAGATCTTTAGTTTGATATACGATTTGTAAAAAACTAATTTAAAATATAAAGTCATGATCGTTTAAAGTTTGAGACAGATTTAAAAATAAAAATATTTTTTAATTTTATTTTATAATCCAAATGTCATTGTTTGAATGATATTTCTCTTTCAATTTATTAAAATTAATTTAATTTTAAGATTATTAAATTATACTCCCTATGTCATGTCGAACATGATTCATTTTTTTTACACGGTTATTTAGAAGAAAGGTATAAAGTGGTTAAAATGATAAAAAGTAGGTAAGGTCAACACTTTTTGAAGAGATAATTATTTCTTAAAAAGGAAATGAGTCAAGTTAGGTAGGACAACCCGAAACAGAATATGGGCCAAGTTCGGTGGAATGGATGGAGTATATACTATTAAAATAAATTAATTTGATTTTAAAATATTACAAATATAGAATATATGCGTCAGACGCACGACACTTGACAAGGTGTGCGTGAGACTTGCAACTGCAAGGGGCCAACAATGTACGATTATTGGCACCCGACGCTTAACGCACGACACTCAACTATAAAATCAAAATTATTGACAATTAATCTAAATTAATACTAAAAATTGTGTAATATATCACTTTAATAGTGTGAATTGTGTAACATGGTGACAACATTGTTCACTTATTTAATAATAGTTAAGTACAATATACAAATTATAAGATATTAGCGAAATTGATGTTAAAAAAATAAAAAAACTGATAGAAACAACTATAATTGTGACAATAGTGTGACACATTGACCACATTATTTGATTATTTCATAAAAGTATATTGTAGTATAAAATTATGAGATATTAGTGAAATTAATGCTAAAAATTAGAAAATTGAAAGAAACAACTATAATTGTGATAATAGTGTCACATGTTAACCACATTATTTGATTATTTCATAAAAAATACTGTAATATAAAATTTATAAGATATTGGTGAACTGTTGGATTTGTATACTGAAAGCAGGTATGAGCTTGTATACAACGTTTCATGTTACCACTTTCTAATCCCCTATCTGAATTATTTATTTGATTGCATATGTTGTCCATTTATCTCATGCAAAAGTTAGATAATACAATATGTAGAAGATCAAATAAATCTATATGATTGGTTAAGCCGGTTGAGATAAAAAAAGATCACAGCTGAGACACTTGAGGATGAGTTGTCGATATAAGATGTAGTATATATAAGAAGTAACTTGACTTGGTTTCTTGTCTATGCTGGTATATCTTGATATATTGATGAATCATAGTGAGATGAGTTCTTCTATCTGACCACCATGAAGAATCTAGATCTCAGTGACTTTACATTGATCTAAACCTCGATAAGGTTCAGGTGAGTATGAGTTACTGATAATCACTTCGACTTGTTATGGGTAAGGGTTATGTTAAGTATGATTTAATGCTTATTCTTCATATTTTAATACATGTTTTTTTCCCGTGGTTTGTCCTATTTATGTCATTGTTTTGATTAGTATTTATCGATTCAGACTTATTTGGTTTATTTTGAAGTTTTGTAGAACACGGCGTTAAATAGGACGAAATGGATCTGCTAAAAGTTGATGTATATTGAAGAGCATCTCGATCAGAGTCCATAGGCACTAACGGATCACAATTGGGAGTTCAGACGAGGGAGAACATAGCAAATCATCAAAGTCGCGCACGTGCGCCCGAGCCTTCCGCCATCCGAAAGCCCAACCGCGTCTGACGCCGCACCCCATCGCCCCCTGTGCACCTCGCCCCGTGTCACCCGCCGGGCCCTGTCATCCCCGCATACCTAGTCCCATGTCACCCGGCGCGCGTCTGCCTCGGTGCCTCGCCCGCGCCGCGCCACGCACGCCTCCAGCGCCCTCGCCCGTGCATGCCGCGGTCCAGCACCAGTGCCCACCAGCACTAGCCTTGCGAATGCCCGTCTCGCCTCGCCAGCGCCCGCCCCGTCTCCATGCCTCGAGCCCTGCATCCGGCGCTGTCCTCTAGAGCGCGCGTCCCAGCGCTTCGCACGTCCAGTGCCCGAGCAGCACACTCCGTCCAACATTGGCTTTCTCCAGCACACGCCTCGACATCCATCGCATAGCCTCCGTCCGTCCCCGCAGTCAGTGTCGGCCGCCGCCCGCCTGCGTTCGCCCTCCGCTTCGTCCGCGACCCTTCGGTCTCTTTTCAGTAGGCACTCGCATCCGACGCTCCACTCCGTCCGCCCTCTCAGACCATTCTGCAGAGTCACCCCAGCTCGGTTTCGTCTCATCGTCGTTGGGCATATTTTCGAGCCCATTTTCGGTGATTTCGTTGGCTTTTTTCGAGGATTTTCTAAATTGGAAACAACCGCTTTTCTCAGAGACAGACCTCATTCATGCGATATTTTCTTTCTTCTTTCTCTCTTTTCTTTTCCTTTTCCTTTTCCATTTCATTTAATTCTTGCATTTGGATTAACAATTGGGATTGAACGATTACAGATTTTTGGAAGACGAATTTATCTATGAATAGTTTGTAAGTTTTTCTCGTTCCATTATGTCTATGCAATTGCTATGGGGATAATTTCTACCATGAGATGAATTATTTATTTGTAGGGAAATAAATGTTGGATTTGTTTTTGTCTTGAATCGTGATTGTTGTGTTGATGATTTGCAATTTCTCATCCGTATAAATTGATTATTTAGTGTTCGAAAGAATAGTGTATGTTGATTTTGTGCTTATGTTTGATTATGAAGTAATGCAAGAGCAGTTTTATGATAAATATAAGTTTGACAACGAGCGGGGTCGAGAGACTAGTTTTATAGTAACCCGAAAATTTTATAGAATTAGATTAAGGCCTAATTAAGTATGTCTAGGGGTTTAAAAGCTATTAATTTCATAAGAAGGTATAAAGAGGTATAGAATGGGTTATTAATCGATAGAAATTCGATTATTTCTCAATTTAAGGTATGAGATTAGAAAATGTAGAGATTAATTAGAAATGAATTTTATTATGATAAAATGTAAATTATGTGAATTTTTTTATATGTGTTTGAATGAAAAATGCTATTAAATAGAAATTGTGCTATGAAATGCATTAATTATTTTTGCATGTTAATTTTCTTATAAAATGAGAGGAATTATTGTTCAAGCTATTAATTGCTTGAATGAATTATTTCATTATTATCATTTAGTAATAAAGGAATTATTGTTATAATTTTCAAAATTTAGGAATTAAGCATAATTAGTTGAATTTTTAATATATGAAAGAATTTAATTTATGTTATATGATATTAATTTTAATCATGGATGTAAATTGTTTTGGATTCTAATATTTATTAGAAATATAGTTATATATATTAAAGGATATTGAAGCATAACATTAGTAAGATTAGAAGTGTACTTATAAATTATTGAAATTTGTGTTTAATTATAATAAAATGAATACAAAATTTCATTTAAATGCAAATACACATTCTAGAAATTGATACATGGCATAAGATTATCTTCCACCATTTTCAGCCATCACACACACTCACACACACAAAAATTTTATTTTCAAGTTTAATCCATATTTAAGTGGGAATTTAGTGGAAAATCACTCTAAGCAAGGTAATTACTTTATTTAAGCAAAGTTTTTATGAATTGATAAATATGATGTTTTATATGTCTAAGGTTTTCGAAAATTTGATGATTAATTTTAGGGTTGATTTGTTTCAATTTTGTTATGTTTATTGTTTTAATTATGTTTATTGTATATAAATATCATGATTTATGGATTTAATTCTTTCATTTACTAAAGTTGGTAAATTAAAGTGTTGGTTATGAACCCTAATTTTTATATATGAAACATATGTTATGATTTAGTTGAATTGAGCTTAGATATATGTTTAGAAATAGAAATAAACAACTTATGATTAAAGAAATAGAAATTAAAACATGTATATTAAAAAGCCTACAATTTTCGAAAACCATGAGTAATGGGAACTTGAGGATTTTGATTTTATTTGATCAATTTGACCTGATATTTGAACTTTAGGATATAAGTAATGCATAAAATGAATTTATAGAAATTTGATTCAACTATATGCATAATGTCCAAATTTTCGAAAATGAAGGGGACATCATAAACTTTGATTTCTTGATTTTATTTGATGTATTTCATATGATACTTGAGATCTATGATAAAAATAATGCTTAAGTTGAATTTATAAGAATTTATGGACATGAGGAATGAAAACTATAAAATTAAAGTTTAGTATAAGTTATGATTTTATGTGATGAAATTTGGTTAAGATTTGAATGGATCATGGATTAATGATCATTGATGCTAAATGAGTATAATTATGAGAAATTTGATGTTAAATGGGATTTAAAGTGTAAAACTCTTGAAATTTTCTATATATGTAGTTGAAAGGCATTATGCGATTAAAGTGTAAATGAATGAGTTTAAGTTTGTTTTAAGTTCCTAAATGCATATTTAATTATATGTTGATGATATTGGGGAGTTTGGGATGATATTGGATGAGTTTGGATTAATTGGGCTATTCATATTATAAACGTTACTCTGCCGAAATTTCGGTAGAAATTGTTTATTAATAAGACGTTATAAGAAATTAAATAATAGACTTATGATAAATAAGTGAAATGTGATTACTTGAATTTGTTTAACTTCTTTGAATAGCATGTTATATAGTTATCTCGGAATTTAATTATTAAGAAATTAGTATAAAGTAATAAAATATGTTTAACCTAATTTTAGATTAGGCAAAACTAAGATTTAGTGATAATATGTTTCAATGAGTAATGAAGTTTGCTAAATTCAATAATAATCTTATGTTACAAGGATCAAACAAAGGAAGTCGGGAAGTAAAGGACGAGGAAACAAACTTTTTGGACTGAACGTCGTCAGATGGGTAATGCTTTACAAATTCATTTGAGCAAAGTAAAGGTTCTGTTTTGAATTTATTTCTATCAGTAAATTATTTTAATCACCACATTATGGATATGTTAAAAATGATTGTTTTACCACTTTGTGGGTATGATGGCGATTTACCTATCTACGGTAGGAAAATATTATGTATTGTGCACAGGTTTATGGCTGTGAGCTTGCAAATGTAGGCCGGCCATGGTATTGGGGAGGAGGCCTACTTCCTATTACCGGATGACGTAGATAGGGTATGACCGTAGTTGAGATCCTTCAAGACCAACTCGGGTATGTGACACGGTATGTTTCAAGAAAGAAAGTGTGGTGATATGATAATGAAAGATTCTTATGAAATAATTATTCCATTGTTTTCTAAATTCTTATTTGAAAAGAAAGTATAAGTTTGAAAATTATGTTTGGCATTTACCCATTGAGTACTCTTTGGTACTCATACCCAAAATTGTTTTATTTGATGCAGGTTGAGCGTGGAAGAGATATGGGCCTGGAACTGAGCTTAGTTGATCCCTTTTTGTTGTAAATAGTTGTGCCTAAATGTCGTGTCTTCATACATGACATTCACTACTCTTCCGCTGTTAACTTGAAAACTTGAAACAATACTTTTGAAAATCCTTGTAAATGTTTGGAACCTTTTATATACATATCGTTGAGGCTGTGATCTCACTTTTTGTTATTACTTGTTGTTGGATATTTGCTGTGTGCAGGTTGGTTTATCCATATTCTAAGGGTTATATAGCCCGTTTGTCGAAAATTTATTTTACTTAAACCTGTTCAATTGTTCAAAATTTTAATGTCTTAACCAATCACGGCCTGATTAGTTAGTTAATCTCATAATTAATTAGTCGGGTCGTGACAAGTTTGTTGTTGAGTAATTAATATATGTGGATAAATGTTTGCTATCGAGTGCATTTGTGTTGATTATCCTTCGTAGTTGATGGCGGCAGGGTTGAGAGACTAGTTGTCATTAGGGCTGGCAATTCGTGCGTGTCGAGTCGTTATCGTGTCGACACGATAACGACACGACCTGTTAAGGATCCGACACGAACACGACAAGAAATATACTGATACGGACACGACACGAACACGAATATGACACGATTTTTTTCGTGTTGACACGACACGACACGAAACAATAAATTTAAATCAAAATTAGAAAATAAATAAATAAAAGAAATAAAAATAGATATAATATAATTAGATTTATATTAAATATATATAAATATTATCAAATTATACAAAACGACATGATCCGACACGAACACAAATGCAATACAAAAATTATCGGGTTACACGAACACGACACGGATCCGACACGAACACGACACGAAATTATCGTGTTCTTATCGTGTCGACACGATAAGGACACGAACACGATAAGGCTGAACACTAACCCGTTAATTTCGTGCGTGTTCGTGTCATGTTCTCGTGTTGTGTCAAAAATTGTCAGCCCTAGTTGTCATTAATTTCGAGTCTAACATTGACGGGGTCGAGAGACTAGTTAATGTTGAACGCTTGGTGAGAGGCGTGGGTGGTTTATGCTCTGTGCACCGGTCCTTAACTCATTATTAGTGAGAATAGATTTTGAATCCTAGAACATCGTCTTCAATTCTATGTATCTGTCAATTCCTCTTATTGTCTAAGTGCACCTTTTACTTGCTTTATTTTCTTTCCTGCTTTTGTCCATTCAGTGACAGTCCCTTATTTTAGGACGTTAGTGTGTCTTTTCCGTTTTTGTGTATGACATTTAGGGCTGTAAACAAACCAAACCGTTCGTGAGCTACTCGGAGTTCGGCTCGAAAAAAGCTCGTTTGAAATTCGATCGTTTTATAAACGAGCCGAACTCGAGCCTCGAATCGAGCTCGATAAGTTTATCGAGCCGAACTCGAGCTTAGAGATGTTCGGCTCGTAAGCTCGCAAACATGTTTGGCTCGAACTCAAACGAGCCAGTTCGCGAACTCTGATTCGAACATGTTCACGAACTTTGATTCGAACATGTTCGCGAACTCTGATTCGAACATGTTCACGAACCTTGATTCAAATATGTTCGCGAATCAATTCGAACATGTTCGCGAACGTATAAAATAATATATTATTTATATATATTTAAATAATTAAAATAAATTATAAATTATAAAATATTATATGTTAATTATAATTATTTAGCAACAAATCAGCATATAGATGAAGTATTGATAATAAATTATTTATATATTTAAATAATTAAAATAAATAATGAATTACAAAATATATATTTTAGTATAAATTTCATCTAACTCATAAAACTAATTAACCAATTAACATATTTATACTGTATAATATTTTGAAAAGTAAATGTAATTGAATGATATTGAATAGTATATTCAATTTATTATATATATATATATATATTTATTTATTTATTTTAATCAAATCTTAATATATATTTTCATGTGTATTATAAAATAAAATCATTAAATGAACAATTAATTAATATAATGAGATATTGATTTACAAAACTAAAAAATAATAACATGATTTATTAAGTTATCTTATGAACAAAAATATCAATTTAGATAATTATAATGTATAATTATACAAGTATACTTGAGTTACATAGTTATATTTATATCTCTATAGTTATAATTCAAAAAATAAATTACAAATAACTTACATAACTAATTGACTATGAGATAAATATAATAATAATTCATAATTCTAATATAAAGTTCATCTACCTTTATAACTAAATAACTATGAGATAAAACAATTATAATTTATAACTCATAAGTAGATTTTGAAAAGTAAATGTAATAGAATGATATTGAATAGAATCAAATGAAATATTGAGTTGGAAAACTAAAAAATATAACATGATCTACTAAGTTATGTTATGAACAAAAATATCAATATAGATCATTATAATGTATAAATATACAAGTATAAGTTACATAGTTATATTTATATCTCTATAATTATAATTCTAAAATAAATAACATCTAACTTACTTAATTAATTTCTATGAGATAAATATAATAACAATAATTCGTAAGTAGATGAATGGAGTGAATGTATTCGAATGATATTAAATAGTATATTAATTTTATATATTGTATAGTCCATATCCAAAATTAGCTAGAATTATACATCTTTTTCTGATATGGATCTCATCCAAAACTAGCTAGAATTAGATATCTTTTTCTTGTGCTAGTTGTAAAAATATCATTTGGTAATGAATCTTGTTAAACTTCTTATTGTAATTGTTGTTTGATTGTGATTGATTAATAGACTATGCATCATTTGAATTAATAAAATCATAGATTGAATTATGCTAAAATAGAGTTTTAATTCGAGTTCGATCTCGAGCTCGATCTCAAGCTCGAATAGCACATTATCAAACCGAATTCGAGCTCGAGTTCGAGCTCGAAAATGAGCAAAGTCGAACACGAGCAGAGTTTGAGTTCGAATATGTCTCATAAACGAGTAGTTATCGAACCGAATTCGAGCTACTCGCGAGCTCAAAAATTTTATAACGAACCGAGCTCGAGCTCAATTTAAAGCTCGAATTCGAACTCGAGCCGAATAAAATTTAAACGAGCCGAACTCGAGTTTGGTAGTGTTCGGCTTGACTCGGTTCGTATACAGCCCTAATGACATTAAACCGTAGCTCTGTGAAGCCTTCCTCGAGAGATTCGACTTGGATCGACCTTACTGCACTATAAGGACCTCGTACAATTTGCGAGCGACATAGAAGAACAACTAGGTCAGAACAAAATTTTGGCGCTGTTGCTGGGAAGGCTTTAGGCTGTTGGTTTTGTGTTGCTTTGTTTTCCGTGTTTCCTTTTGTTTATTTCTCCCACCGTGCTTCTTTTTATTTATTTCTTTTTTTTTCTTTGTTACTATTTTCTCCCACATATGTGTGTAATCTTGTTTTTGTAGTTGGTGTCTGTTACTGCAGGGTCACCAGGACATGAATATGGCCAGACAGGCCTGGAGGAGGAAAGCTCATCGTATTGGGTAAATTCTTCTTACGAAGAAGGAGCCCAGTTCGACTATTTTGAGGGATACCCGTCAGGCTATGAGAATCAAGCCTATGATCCCTACCCGAGGGATTTCCTAAGTTTTTCATGTAGTGAGGACCTCTTGTTCCAGCAACATCCTGTTCAGCCAACATTGGGGGATACGTTGCAGGCTTTCATTCAGGCGAGTCAGCCGGTAAAGCCAACATCAGAAGACACACTGATGTCTTTCATACAGATGATTCAACAAATGTTCGAGATGGTGGACGCATCTATATAACATTTAGTGACCCGAGTCGGCCAGCTAACCAGGATAGTGGAAGAATTGGTTCACAACTAAAGTATGGAGGAGATGGCGAGTCAACTGGAGCAGACTTCTTCTGTCATATTCTTTGAAGATGATGAAGTTGAGGAAAGAATCAGGGAAGATGATGAAATTAAAGAATCGAGTTTTCATCAAGCCGAGACTAAGTATGGACAACCTGATATGATACGATCCTCGCTGGTATGAAGGATCTAACGAGACGCGAACGGAAGATTTTGAACGGAACCGATGAAAAAATCCCAAAACCTCTTAATCTAACCCAAGAAGTGGTATAGGTCAGTATGTCGCCTATACCCCAACGTGATGTTGATGCAGCAACTCGGGGACCATGAATGACACACAAACGAGGGATCAATGTCTCATTGATACGTCGATAAATGAATTACTTGGTAAATCTTAAGAAATTCGAAGAGCTAATGAAGAGAGAATATAACTCACATATATTGGAAATCAAGAGCTGAATATTTTCGTATGCTTACAAGCCTTTATATAGGCTGAAAAATGAAGTCTAATCCTTATCAAAGAAGGAGTCCTTATCAAAGTAGGAAACTAACTAATATAAGAGACCTAATTAAACTAGGAAACTATTTAATCTAACATCTAAATGGGCTGCGAAAATAATTAAAACTAAAAACGTGGCCCACAATATCAAGTAATGGGCTGAAATATCGGACTCCATCATTCCCCTCCTCTTGAGAAGGATATGACCTCAAATCCAAGTCGTTACCTATATTAACCGATGGCTCTGATACCAAATGATACGATCCTCGCTGGTATGAAGGATCTAACAAGACGCGAACGGAAGATTTTGAACGGAACCGATGGAAAATCCCAAAACCTCTGAATCTAACCCAAGAAGTGGTATAGGTCAGTATGTCGCCTATACCCCAACGTGATGTTGACGCAGGAACTCCGGGATGATGAATGACACACAAACGAGGGATGAATGTCTCGTTGATACGTAGATAAATGAATTACTTGGCAAATCTCAAGAAATTCGAAGAGCTAATGAAGAGAGAATATAACTCACATATATTGAAAATCAAAAGCTGAATATTTTCGTATGCTTGCAAGCCTTTATATAGGCTGAAAAATGAAGTATAATCCTTATCAAAGAATGAGTCTTTATCAAAGTAGGAAACTAACTAATATAAGAGACCTAATTAAACTAGGAAACTATTTAGTCTAACATCTAAATGGGCTGCGAAAATAATTAAAACTAAAATGTGGCCCACAATATCAAGTAATGGGCTGAAATATCGGACTCCATCATGATATTTTCTCGAACCAGTTGGAGGATGAGGAGAGGACAAACGTTGAGGTGGCATCTGTAATTTTTCAACATCCTAATTCATCAAAAGTATTGTGCTCCAAGAATTGAGGTTATCTATTTTTCTTTGAAGAATAGGATGTATGATTTGAGCTTAATTGATTTATTTTTTGGTACTGACTGTCCTTTGTGCTTACTGTAGTAACCTGAAAAAATTTAAAACTTTTATTAGTGATGCTTAAACCAATTGTTTATGGTGATAAGACCTTAATTATGTTTAAGGTAACCAACGAAACGAATTAGAATCGATTCGGAGATCGAAAACTAGAGAAATAAAAAACTAGTGACTAGTCCAACCGGATTAAGGTTTCCTGAATAGCCTGAACATAGAATTAAAGATCTAGAATGAATCTCAACAAAAGGATTGCATTTCTAGAATTGTATCACAAAAATATGTGAGAAGCCAAAGAATTGGAATTTTCGGGCAGACTTGCCCGGTCAGTCTCAAAAGTACTATTCACGAGTCGGATCAAATCCTAGTCCGTGCTAATCATTGAAATTAATGAGAACAATCAAAATAATGAAGGAATATATATTTATGAATTTAGAATTCATAAGAATCAATTTCTAAACGAAATTTCTGAAGAACTTAACCGAACGCCGGGAATATATACTGGAAAAATCCTAAACTGATCCGGACGAACCGAAACTTGAACCAAGGTTATAATCAATAAGAAATGATTTATAAGACTCAAATTAATTATGAAAGCTCAAGAATTCGATAGAAATTCGAATGAGCATAATTTAATCGTTAGACGTTGTTTTTCCGCGATAATTCAGAATTGACTTACCGGATGCAATCTGAACTTCATGAAATTATTATAAACTATGAAATAAGTATTTTTAAGGCTATTTAAGAAAATAAAACCTTAAGGTTCCGAGAAATCAATCGAAAACGAGATAAAACTTAAAGAACCGGTATTAACATACCAAATCGGGTAATTTGACTAGTCTTTCTCCCAACTACCACCAAGGGCACCCCATATGAGCCTACAACAGCTCATTTGTTGCCACAATACAGTAAGAACCAAGACATTCTCTCTCTCTCTTTGGAAGATAAAATTTTCTCTTTGTTTTTCAAATTCTTCACATTCTCCAAGCTTCAATCCCCCATTCCAACTCTCCAAATAATTTTATAACACCATACAAAGGTAGAATTCATCATTCTCTCCATTTGTAATGGAGTAGAATTGTTTTAGATTGTTTTTGAATTCTTTCATGAAGAACCCTAATTTTTGTTCTTCATTTTCTTTATGACTTTAAAGCTGCCAAATGCTCTCAAGCCATGAATGAAATATGCTTAGAAATATATTCTAAGGCCGTGTTTACAGTTTGAGAATTTTTAGAGCATGTTTGTTATTTTTCGATTTTTGTTAGAATTTTTTTCATAGAAGATAAATCATGTTTTTGTGAATGTTATTTCATATTGTTGTTTGTTGATGTGTTAGAATAAATATGGAAATTTTTAATTATTTCTCCTATTTATTTTGTTAGGGCCGAAATATATATATAATTTTTAAAAATTATTTTGATTTTATTTGTTGAAAAATAGTTGAGGTATAGTGTTTGATATATGATATGAACATCATATATTAATCTTGAAATTATTGAGACACTACTCCTATTTTTCCAAGAGGACCAAAACTATATCTATATATTTTAAGATTTATTTTATTTTTATTTGTTGAAAATAATATGATTGTTTAGAAATAATATGAACCTATTATGCATTGTTGGAAATTTATTGAACACAAATATAATATATGTGTGAAGACAAAAGAATTCCAAGCATTTAGTTCATATTATAAATATTAGTTGTTTAAGGTTAATATTACATATTTAGTGCATATTATAAACATATTGTGAAGTGAGTAGAAATTATTTTGAGTATATATATATATATATATATATATATATATATATATAGACATTACGAAAATATATATATAGTAATGAGCATGTGTTTTAATTTTAATGTATGATATGAGATGATATTTCATGTTTAATATATGATATAAGCATGATATAATTTTTGTGGAATTTATTGAACACCAATGTTCAATAAATCCGAATTGCCGAAAACTTTAGTGCTTTAAACTCATGGTTTAAAATTTTATTTGATGATATTGAGTTGGTAATTAAATTCTATTGTATGATAGGAGCATAACATGATTTTATTGAAATATATTGGATACTTATGCTAATTATTGCTAATTATCAAAAATATAGCAAAATGGTTAAGTATGAGTTGATTTTTAATTGTGAATGATGTCATGGTAGTTAATCTATAAGTTTAGAATGAATGGTTGTGATTATGATGAATGAATGGAACACTCATGCACACATACACAATAGTTGGGTATTATGTTAGAAATTAGGGTTTTCTAATGTTTTAGTATGGTTTATGTTGTGTATGGTGTTGTATGGTGTTTTATGGTTATATTTATGTTGTGCCAACAAACAAAATCTCAAACATAAACATAATAGTACTTTATGTACGCGAATCCAAAAGAAATCGACAATTTTCGTTAACTTAAGAAGGAATTAATGAGAATCGAAGTTAGACACAAATTAGGGTTTTCTATTAATAATAGGATAAGTCAAACGTGAGTTCCTAAGTTAAAGAAATCGAAAGCCGACTTACAACGTTAATGCTCAACAACGACAACCTAATATGATATTAGATTGAGCGTTAAGACAACTCGATACGAATAGCGACCACTACAAAATACGGCCGATCCATGACGGATTAGCGACGGCGAAATGCGGGTCGTGAATCGTGACGGATTAGAGACGGAATAAAGAGGAATTTTTGCGACGGATCGAGGCGTAACATGGCGGGATTTCTCGCGAAGTATTAACGACGGAATTTCCGTCGCTATTCGTCGTTAAATTTAACGACGGACACTATCCGTCGTTAAATTTAATTTTTTGTTATTTTTTAAATTGGATAAAAATTCCGCCGCTAATCCGTAAGTAAAATAAGCGGATTTTTTAGTTTTTTTAATTTAATTTAACGACGGACAAAATCCGTCGTTAATTTTAATTTTAATTTTTTATTCCCAAAATTTTAGCGACGGAATATCCGTAAGTAATGTAATCGTAATTAACGACGGAATGTAGTCCGTCGTTAAATTAAAATATTTTTGATTTTTTATATTACAGACGTAAATTAACGACGGATATGTTTCGTCGTTAAACTTATACCGTCGTTAAATTCATTAGTCCGTCGTTTCTGTGGTTTTAAATATAACGACGGATCATTCCGTCGCTAATCCGCCGCTAAAAGTTTAATTACAGACGGGTTTTCCTTCCCAATTTCATATCTCGAAATTGAACCTCCTCCCAACCCCAGCAGCCCCCCCGCCGCCGTGGTCGACCACCACCGCCGCCTCCCGCCCACCCCCGACCCACCCCGCCATTGCCCCACCCCACCCCCCGCCGCCGCCCACACCCACCTCCACCCCGCCGCCGCCCACCCCATGCATCACGCCCCACCGCCACACCACAGCCCCCACCCCACACCACCATGCCTCACCCCCACACCATTGCCCCACCCCCACCCCCCACACCTTGTAGTCCCCCCATGGCCATCCCACCGCCCCCGGCTGCCGCCTACCACCGTCGTCAGTCTGGGTTGGTTTGTTTGGTTTTTATTTTGTTATATATTTGTTATATATATTGAATTGATAGTTAAAATTATTATATGATGTATTGAATTGATAGTGAAAATATTATATATGATATTGAATTGATAGTGAAAATATTATATATGATGGATTGAATTGATAGTGAAAATTGAATTGAGTTTATCGAATTGATAGTGAAAATGATGCATTGAATGTTAGTCTTGTGATTTGGGCTTGTGAAATTGATAAGTTTGGATGTGAATTGGGATGATAAATTCATCGCTTCATGAGTTAAGCATACGCATATGTGGTGTTTGATAAAAATGTTTGCGAGAAATTGATAAGCTTGGTGTGAATATGTTTAACTTGGATGTGAATTGGGATGATAAATTCATCATTTAAGTGAGATGTTTTGAGTTGTTAAGTGTATAATTATGCATATGGTGATGAATTGGTGAAATTTGGATGAGTTTGGTTGAATTGAAATTTTATGAATTAATAACCCAAACCCATCTCCATTTTTAAATAAAACAAACCCATCTCCTTATTCTTCCTTAAGCGTCGTAATCGATCTCAAAATCTTAGCCCACAACCCACCACCATAATAAATTTCATATTTCATAATTATTTAATAATTAAGTGTGATCACATTTTCTAAATGAGTGTGGTCCGTATATGTCCTTGTATGAGGATGTCATCACAAGAAACTACTTCATAGATGAATTAACATATTCCTAAGTTATGAGTGTATAATTAGTTTATATTGTACAACTTATGTTGAACATATTTAATTAATTATTTATAATTAGGAGCTTGAAGAATGAATGACAATCGTGAGTGGATGTATAAGAGGTTTAGTTCGGTTGGTGGATTAAATATTGAATTTCGAGATGGACTTGAAAGTTTTATTGAATTCGCTAGTGCTCAGTTTTTATTCGCGGATGGAGAGAAAATCAAGTGTCCGTGTAAGAAGTGTAAGAATATACCTTATCAGAAGAAAGATACTGTGCGATATCACTTATCAAAATTTGGATTTATTCAAATTATCACACATGGATATTTGAGGAGAGACAACCACAAGTAGGCACAATGTTGTGGATTAGGATGTTAACCGTCAACCAAATACGTATCATACGATGGTAGTGGATCTTGCGGTCCACGTTCCAATTTGACGAGATCAAGAGGAGCCAAATTCGATGCAAAAAATTTTACGATATGTTGAATCTGCCGATAAACCTTTGTGGCGGGTTGCTCGGATCATACACAATTATCATTTGTGGCTCGACTTACGAGTTGAAAGCAGAGAACAACATTGCGAGAAGGTTTTGATCAAATATCGAGGCGATGAAAGAGTCGCATCCAATGGAAATTGCGTGCTGATGACTTCTGAAGACGAAGAGATTGTTGCGTGGCATGGGGTTGCTGTACACAAAATTGATTGTTGTCCATTTAATTGCATGATTTATTGGCGAAGATTACGAATTGACGAGCTGCAAATTCGTAACCATCCTCGTTTCAAGAGCAATACTCGAGCTGGTGGAAGTCGACGGAAAGCACAAGTAGCATATAAAAGATGTATTATTTTCCTCTAACTCCTCGACTACGAGATTATATGCATCCAATGCTACAGCGGAAAATATCGTTGGCATGCATCGTCGGTCGATGATGGGGTCATCGTCATCCGGCGAGACTCAATTGCATGGAAACATTTGAACACGAAGTTTCCTTATTTGCATCGAAATTGTAAGCGTGCGATTGGGACTCTCAAGCGACGGTTTTCAGCCATTCGGTCAATCGGAAAGCAATATTCATCATGGCCCGTTATCTTGACCCTTATAATCTTCCCGTGGCTGTGTATGAAGGAGCAATACATGTTTCTTACGATCTTAGTGCGGACTGCGTAATCCGAAGGAGAAGATTGATGTGTTCTTGCAACCATTGATAGCGAGTTAATAGATTTGTGGGATGACGGCGTTCTTACTTATGATGTATCGTTGAGCGAAATTTTCAAATGCTGTTGCATTACTTTGGACAATTAGTGACTTCCTGCATACTCTATGTTGTGCGGATGGATACATTTGGAAGATTAGCTTGTCCGCACTTTGCATGGAGTATACCGATGCTTTTACTTTAGCTAAAAGTGGTAGCGATCATGGTTTGATAACCATCGTAAATTTCTAGCTCCTAATCACCCATTTGAAGGGATCGAAGAGGTTTCGAAAGAACACGGTGATTACTAACGATCCACCGTAAGCGCGATCGGAGATGAGCTTACATCACTAATTATGGGTATGGGACTAGTCTCGTAATGTAGATTGGCGGTGATGAAATAAATAGCGAGAATATCAGCGGTTTGAACCGGATGGAAGAAAAGTATTTTAAGGATCTACCTTCTCGGAGTTCTCTTTTGATTCGGCATAATTTGGATGTCATGCACATAGAGAAGAATGTGTTCGATAATGTCTTCAACACGATCATGAATGTCGAGGAAGACAAAGATATGAGCAAATCTAGAGAAGAACTTAATTTATCTCGCTCTGAGACGGTTGACGATGAATGAATCAACAGAAAATATCCAAAGGCTTCTTATACACTTGACAATCGTGAGAAAAAGTCTTATGTGAGTGGGTAAGAGGTTTAAGATTTCCGGATGGAGTGCGTTTGAACATGGGTAGATGTGTAGACATGACAAAGCGAAGATGTTTGGGATGAAGAGTCATGGTATCACATTTTCATGCAATGAATTCTACCGATTGCATTTCGCGAACTTCTCCCACCCAATGTTTGGAAAGCAGTAATGTAATTATCTTTATTCTTCAAAGATTTAACTTCTCGAAACATAGGGCTCGATGATGCATGCGGGCTCAAGAAAATATTCCGATGATTTTATGCAAGCTTGGTAGCATTTTCCCTAGTTTCTTGACTTCATGGAACATCTTCCGGTTCATCTAGTGATGAAGCCCGTATTAGGGCACATTCAATACCGATGGATGTATCCATTTGAAAGTATCTTCGTACATTATCACATATATATATATATATATATATATATATAAATTGAAGAACAACGTTCTAAATTTTGTAGATACTACGTAAGTTGAAGAACAACGTCGAAATAAAGCCGTGGTTGAGGTTCTATATCGCAATGCTTACTTAGTAGAAGAAGCATCGACATTTTGCTCGTATTATTTTGATGATCACGTAAGAACGAAGTAGATTTGCATCATGGTCAAGCGGAGATTAGGCACGAAGACTATCGGATATGCTTCAAATCTTCAAGCAAGATGGCGAGACCTTTTGGAAATATGTCAACGAGATATTTGGATAGTAGAGAATATGATCTTTGCTCGTTTATACGTGTTGCTCAAGCGTGTTGAAGTTGCGAGACATTTACATGGAGTAAGTGTCGTGTTTTCTTAGAATTCATTCAACATTATTATTATTATTGTTATTATTAACTAGGCTCAGTAAATATATGTTGATGTAGTTTATTCATCGAAGATGTGAAAAGATCAAATCCACTGATCTCTAGCTCTGATATTCAAAGGTCGATTGAAAGAGACTTCCCGTTTTGGTTTGAGGCATATGTGAGTGTTCTGATGATTATTAGTAGAAAATATTTAATATGTACGTTTAGTCATTCTAATCGTTTTTTTACTAATAATAGGTCAAAGATCATACTAACAACATTGTGAATCCGTTCATATTGTCTCTTGCCAAAGGGCCTTCAGCTCTAATTAAGACGCGTGCCGGTATTATATAAATGGTTACAAATTTCACACATTAGAACATGGGTCACAAAGATCAACTATGAATAGTGGAGTGTGCATTAAAGGTGAAACTTATGGTACCAACGAAGAACTCGATTTTTATGGGCGATTATTAGAGGTTTGTGAGTTGGAATATCCGGGCTACCAGCGAAGACCACAACATTGTTTAGATGCGAGTGGTTTGATCCTTCACGATTGGGTTATCAATTCATTCCGAGTACAAGTTGGTTTCGTAAATCATACCGTAAGATATAACAAGTTCGAACCGTTTATCCTCGCCAATCAAGCCATTCAAGTATACTATTGTGCATATCCAAGTTTAAAACAATCTATGAAAGAGTGGTGGGAAGTATGCAAAATTAAAGCTCGATCTAATGTGGAAGTTTCGGATGAGAGTTACGCATCGATAGTACCTTCCCTTTCAAGAGGATGCATTAGGTTCGATTACTAATGTCGTTGTGGATGAGGACACGACACTAGTTCATCCCGATGGTACACTCATAGACATTGAAGAGACATCGATAATGAGGATGATGAAGTTGAATTGTCGAGTCGGAAGATAATCATACATTGGATGATGATGATGGCGACGACGATGAATAGGGTTTAATTTATAGCATTTTTTGTATGCACACAAAACTTTATGATATGCATTATTTGTGAATTTATAGCATTTTTAGTATGCACACAAAACGTTATGATGAAGACGGCGATAATTGTCACTAGTATGCACAAGAAACGTTTTATTTTCTAGTATGCACACAAAACGTTATGATATGTATTATTTGTGAATTTTAATACAAGTATTTTTACATTTGTTTGCGATGTCATCACGTAGGAGGCACTCAGTGGTCATACACGCCGTCGCCTTCACCCGCCGACCTAGAAGAAGGCATGGAGGCACTCTCTCACAATCCCGCCCCCTCGAGCAGTAGTGGAGTGCCATCTAGAGAGGGGATGAAGAAGATAGCCATTGTGAATGGGTATGGCGTTATCTCTTGTATGTCTCGGTTTAAATAAATTGTAGCATTCGATGTCTTTATTTCCTATAAATTGAAGCATTTTGTGTCAGAGCAATGATATAGCCGCGTGATTACTGAGTCATTCCGTAGATTCATGAATCAACGGCTTCAATTGGAAATTGGTACCTCAAGAGTTCAAGCAGATTTATTTCGATGAATTGAGTTCGTGTTGTTTATACGAAGTAATTTATGATTTGACCTTAATTTGCATATTGTAATCATATATTTTTGCGAAATATTTTATTGGGATGATACGATGGATGATGCCTGGTCTATTCCCTTTGGTGCGCAAAGGCAGCGAGCGCTATAAAGATCTTGTTCACAAGATCAATGGCGAAGGACTCGCTTAACCCACCTCCATTTATCCCCTGGCGAGATTGGGATAATTGGAAGGCATATTGGGCTCGGACGGGCGCCCAAGAGAAGGCGGCAAGGCCCGCACAGCAGGGATGTCCGAGCGGATGGCGAGGGTCTTGGGATAGTCAAGCATCGGGGTGGCTCACGCTGCACTCGAGTATCACGAGAGATTGTAAATACTTTGAAGTTTTAGATATAGTAAATTTATTTAAGAATCGTGATACTTATTAATTATTTAATTTGTTTGACTTATTTATAGGCAAGAGGCGTGGAGTGGCCGAGAAGATGTCCGGTGGGATGTATTCGAGTATCATGCCACCGACGACGGGAGCTATCTGAGACGGAAAGCTCGAGTATCGCGGTAAGTATATTCGTTAGCGCAACAACGAGCATTTAATTAAATAATAATTGTATGAAATTATATTACGAGGCGGGTTGAGAGCGGTGACCCAGTTGAGCCAATCTGGGGGAGTGATGAGGCGCTAGATAGGACTCAAATTCTCAAAAATGTCCTTGGGAGCTCCTCAAAGAAAAAGAATAGGATGTTTGGGTCGGTTTCTATCACGGGCATACATGCAGAGCGAAGCGTCGTCTCATTCGGTGGAGAGTGCCCAGCCTGCTGATCCCACCGCTTATCAACAACAGATATTGGATCTGGAGGCCCGATTGGCGGTGAAAGCAAAGAAGTACCGCATCTGAGGCCGAATGCAAGGTGGTGAGCGCGAGATAGCGTGCAGAACAGATTCGAGCTCGGTCAAAGGCGCTCGGCGAGGCCTAGGCGCTTCATGGCCAGCTCCCGTTTCCCCCCAACCTCGTGATATGAGCTCCCGTTTCCCCTCACCTCGTCATATTCGGGTTGTATTATGAATTTGTTAACTTATCGCATGATTTAGAATTGTTTTTTTATGGGATTGTTTGGATATTACCGTATTTTGGATTGAAATGCTTTGTTTGGATTGGAATGGCTTCTTGTCGTGATTGAATTGGTTTATTTCGATAGTTTGTATTATATGGATTGAATTGGTTTGTTTTCATAGTTTGTATTGTATGGATGGAATTGGTTGGAGGTTGGAATTGGTTTGTTTGGTTGGATTGAATAGATTGAATTGGATGGAATTGGTTGTTTGTATATTTGTTTGGGTTGGTTGTTTGAAAAGCAGGTTTGGTCACAAAATTGAAATTGAAGGTATGCGTAAACTGTTAATATAGCGACGGATTAGCGGCGGAATTAAGGCGGTTTAGAGGCGGATTGACAACGTGAAATAAGCGAACCAACGAAATTGCGACGGACTTGCGGACGGACTAGAGACGATTCTACGGCGGTTCTGACGGAATATTTTTACGCAATAGAAAAAAATATAAATTTAGCGACGGACTTTATTCCGTCGCTAATTAGCTGACGGATCGAGACGGATTAGAGTCGAATAACGGCGGATTAGAGGCGGACGCTTTAGCTACGGAATAAGTGTGTCGTTAATCCGTCGCTAAACTTCGAGATTAGCATCGCGATTAACGACGGTATTTATATCGACGACCGTTCTTGGGTCGCAGATTAGCTTAATCGAATTTTCCGTCATTGTTTTGTCGCTATTTTTAGCGACGGACATAATTCGTCGCTAGCGTTTACCAACCAGGTTTCGGCGACCCCAAATTCGTCGCTAATCCGTCGCTAATCCATTTTAGCGACGGATCGACGAGGTTCTTGACGGAATTTTCCGTCGCTGATCGACTGTTTTTTTGTAGTGGACTATATAACTTACACAATCTCCGACGAGCTAAGAGAAACAAACAATGTCGAAAGGTGTAAGCTAAGATGCAAACATAAGATGTCTATCCTTATGTCTCAAAGGTCGAGTTAGTATTCACAAAGAACTCCATTAATTCCTAAGTATTTACTTACGCGATGGTATGAGATATCTCGAATCATAAGTCAAGATTTCCTTTCATTTGTCGTGTTAATACAACAAGCCATCAAGCATAACCTACTAGAACATAACTATAATTGTTAAGTCTAGCTAGTGGTTTGAGAATATCCTAACATACAATCATAACTTGAGTACCAACACTCTATAACGTAATAACGTTTAGAAGAACACTAAGGTTAGAGTCGAGATTAGACTCGGAGTATATGACTCATAAGTTGATGTTCGTCTATGAAAGATGGAGGAAACTAGTTTGAGAATTGAGAATGTAAGATAATAGAAATTATCTTAAAACCATCATAAGAAAACACAAAGAAACCCTAAATTTGGGAATGTTAAGTCGTAATTCATTAACGACCCTCGATCCATAGAAGGAATCTAAGAAACGTTATTTTCTTATGAAGGTCCTGTTCGTACGTAGTTGCCGAGGAAGGACAACCACACCCTGCTTACTTAGAACTTATAGCTTCAGACTAGCAGGTGGGCTCTCTTGAAACAAAATGATATGCATACCTCAAAGCATGATTTACAAAAGCTTTATGAAATATTATTGCATGAACTGTTATTGACTGCCAAATGTTTATGTTTTGTTGTGATCATATCTGAGGTTGGTATATCCAATGTGTTATGTGAATGTGTTGGTCCACCAACGTTAAAAAGGTTAACGATCGGATCCGAGTTAGTTTAGGACTAACTCGGATTGTGTACATGTGTGACTGTGTATTAAGGTTAGCTACCTCGACCGGTCACAGCGACTATGTATAGGTGGTCACCTCCATAGTGCGTGAATGATCAGATATGGAACAACATGGATGAAATAGTCCGACCGGACGCTTTTGGAAAATGATAAAATATTTGATAGGCATGAGTCTTTTCAACTAAAATCCTCATGCGCTATTGTGGGCAGTTCAATAATTTTACAAAGAAAATATTTTCGGCAATGAGTCCACTGAGTACTTTTGTACTTAGAACTGCATCTCGTTTTTGATGTGCGGGTTGAGCATGGATTGATGGTGAGTGCGAGGTGGTGCATAGTGTCAGGTGTTTTGTTGTTATAATAGAAAGGTTTCTAGAACCTTGGGCATGCATCGTCATATGCATGTCCACACGTTTATTGCTGCTAAACTCTGATATTGTTTTGGTGTCTTTTGATTATAACTGCTATTCACTATCGTATTGAACTTGAGGTCGTACCTCGTTCCTTGAATTGCGCCCTGATTGGGTTACATTTGGATATTGAACCTTTTGACAAGTCCTTCTGTGGCTTGGGTTGGTATTGAAACAGTTTATTCCTTTCAGTTCATGCATTTATGAGTAGTTCAATAGTTAATTGTATTGGTTAGTTATGTATATATCCGCTGCATTATCATACCAGTAACGATCCATTTGATTTGTACTTCCTTGAGAAGTCGGGTCGTCACACTTACATTGTTACTACTGATGCTCTGGTTGAGATGGTATTCCTGCAGGTGAAGGACTATGGATAGTCCGTTAGTCATTGGTGGAGCTCGTGCCATAGAAACGAAGCTGCGTGCGTGGGAGGCAACCCACGAGTTTATTTGTTTTTTTTGTTTTTTTTCTTTTTCTTTTTCTTTTCAGGTTTTTAATAAGTGAGATGAGAATTGTGACGAACTGCATAGCATGAACAATCAAGCCACTGGACGTCGTCACCATCGTACCTCGTTGACATGCTTTCCCAATTTCAGGGAAGTTCGCTTCTACATTTTATCTTTTTTGTTTTTGTCTAAAGTGTGGAGGTGTGCTTGCCGTCTTTGTGTGTTTTCATGTGACTTGTGTTTGTTTGGGTGTATCGTCCTCCATTTTTAAACCTTTTGTTTGGATTTGAGTATGCTTTATCGTCTAGTATACGAGTAGAGTTGAGTGAGCATGATTTGATTGGATATGCACGTCCGAACTGACTTCTTGTAATTCTTGTCGATGCATGACTTGACTTGATAAATATTGATGATTGGTCTAGCCGTGGGGCACGTCAAGTAAATTATGATGAAGTGATATATGTGGTTGATTGACGTTGCTACTTGTATAGTCTCCTTGCGTATCTTATCTTGGAAAAAAAATTATGGAAATATGAAAAAATTGTTGTAAAAATAAAAATAAAAATAAAAAGAGTTAGAATAAGTTGTTGATGGGTTGAATAAGTGAGCTTAAGGTTGGAATAAGGGGTTCTACTCCTCTCGCTTTATGTTGCTTCTCGAATGGAAGCTCAAAAGTTATGAGTATGAAAAACCACATTAGGATACTTGGATTTTCTACTCGAAGGTTTGACTTAATGAATATTATCCTATAATCCTCATTGAGTCATCACATCTGATATTTGTAGTTGTGTGTTATGTTGAAAATAAGATTTTTACGCAAGGGGTCTATATGAGTTGGCCATTCGATTCTTAAGTGCATGTAGACTAAATTTGTGATTTGCTTGGATTAAGAAGCATGCTCAATCAATTGTTGATTCGTTACCATGTTGAGAAGTGTATCGATTTAGAAATTCTAGGAAGAGGCGATGTCGTGGTATGATCTAATTGAATGTATGTTTTCTCGATTTCTTTTCTCGTTTCGTGTTGATAATGTTTGTTTGAGGAGAAGCAAAGGTTTAAGTGTGGAGGAGCTGTTTACTATGATTTTGTGCTTCTTCGTCATATTTTTATGCACGGTGTTTCCCGTGGTTTGTCCTATTTATGTCGTTGTTTTGATTAGTATTTATCGATTCAGACTTATTTGATTTGTTTGAAGTTGTGTAGAAAGCGCGTTAAATAGGAAAAATGAATCTTCCAAGAATTGAGATATATTGAAGAGCATCTCGATAAGAGTCCGTAGGTGTAAACGGATCACAATTCGGAGTTCAGACGAGGGACAACAGAGCGAATCGTCAAAGTCGCGTACGTGCACCTCGGCGTTCCGCCATCCGGGCGCCCAGCCACATCCGGCGCCGCGCCTCGTCACCCGCGTACCTCGCCCCGCATCGCCCAGTGCCGCATCCCGTCTCTCCAACGCCGCATGCCTCCAGCGTCCTCGTCCTTGCACTCCACGGCTGATCGCTAGATTTCTACCAAAATAAATGATAGTAAAACAACAAGTATATATATCGTATCCACAGAGACTGCGACTCGAGAACACAGCAAATATTTAACAAAGAATCTTTATTATTATCCAGGCAACAATATCAAGAGAGAAGATTATAAAACTAGACTCGAAAATAAAGATAGGAATAAAATCAGATATAAAAGACTGACCCTATGGATGTATTTAACCTAACCAGATTCACACAATTAACCTATTAATCTGTTTACCAATTTAATCCACATTCATATGAAGGATCACTAATATAACTATAGTTTCCGTCGGACAGCCTATAGTAGTAGGTTAGCCTAAACTCTATCTCAAATCGGGTCTCAAGAAGTAAGCTAATTACCAAAAGCACACAAAGATTTAACCTCCTACAGTTCACCTATCTCCGCCAGGTCTCAAGGCAAAAACTGTATTATGAATTCAAGATATCGATTATGCAATTAATTCCGCCAAGACATCAATCACATAACTAACATGCATTAATATTGGCCAGGTACCAACACATGGGAATTAAAGCCAAGAATCATAAATCATGAATGGGACGGCAAAATAGTATCAACAGATCAATCATACAAATCTAGTCAGACATACAAACCCTAGGATCAATACGGAATTTAGCTACGCATAATTAAATTACTAAAGTAATAAATAAATAAATAAAAACATAAACTGAAATAGATAGATAAAACTGTAAGATTCCACGATGAACAATTGGTGCGACTTGAATCCTGGAGTAAATCTGAACTTTGATAAACTAATACGAATACTGGATGTAAAAGAAACTGAAATAATATCTGGAAGAAAAACTGAACTAAATTAATCTATGAAAAACAAAACGTGCAAAAGGAAAAAGATTAAAGCTAAAGAGAAATAAATTGCGTTCTGTATTGTGAATGAAGAGCTCTGAAGTCTCGTGTAAAAGTGTGTGTTCCCCTCTGCGCTGAATGCATTGATATTCGCAACAAACCTACGCTTCGCTAAACGCACTCGCGAGGGAGAGCCGCGAAAGAAACTCGTGAAAAAACCAAACCTGCCGCACTCCACTCTTCCTCGCGAGCTTTGCTCGCGATATAAACATGCGAAGCAAAGTCGCGAGACATTTAAAAACGTGAGCACACTTCTTTGCTCCTCTCTAGCTTTGCTTGAGAGAGAGACTCCCGCGAAGAAAAGTCGCGAGAACATTCAAATTTGCTGTTATTCTATTGATCCTCGCGAGTTTGTCTCACGAGCACAACTCGCGAGGATTGATTTCCCTCGGCTGCGCATTGTGCGACTTCGCTGTTTTGCTCCGTTCTCTCTCGTTCGGACTTCGAATTACGATCCGCTTACGCCTATGGACTCCTATTGAGATGCTATTTAACATAGTAAACTTTGTAAATCCATCCTTGTCAAATCCATTTCATCATATTCAACGTCGTTTTCAAATAGTTCTTCTTCGCACGAGCTCGCGACTGGGCTAGTGATTCCTCTTTATCGTGATCCATCTTTTTGACATCAAAACCTGTGCTAAAATAACACGAAATACACACGGCATAATATCTTCCAAGATAAACATAAATATATCGAAAGACAGCTCAAAAGATCACTTATCAATTAGAAACGAAACGAATATAACCTTATAAATCAGGCAAAAATGAGGCTTATCAACTCCTCCAAACTTAACCTTTTGTTTGTCCTCAAACAAATCAGAACAAAGGAGAGACGACCAAAGACAGGCAAAGAGTCGAACGACAAAAGCAATAAGCCTCAGAGCAATTAGCAATAAACGATTAACTCAAATGAATCAAATCACTACATCTTTCGTTAAACTCCACACATCATAATAATCATAAGCATAAGCCTCCTCAAACTTGAATCCTCACGACATGGATATATATATAAGAAATCTCAAACACTCAAGTGTATCAAGGAGGATGTGTATACTCTCAAAGTTTAAAACACATGGAATCTACCATAAGCTTGCAAATCGTCTAATTCTCCATTGCTCAAATATGTGCTCAAGAACTAAGATCAAAAAGGTCTTATAAAAGGTTATAATGTAGGCTCTTTGATAAGGTAGGATATAATTAGCTAAATGATTCATAATCCCATAATGAAAAACACCACAAGTATCATAAGACATAATTCCCAAACTTTCACAATTTATTTCAATTCTCCATACCAAGAAGTCATTTTTCTTTAAGCATTCCATAATTATCATATAAGTGATATACTCATCTCAAGAACTAGCTACGTACCCATTTATGTTCTTTTCGCACACTTGTGCCAACACTTTAATTTTTTTTTTAACTTATATGGGTAAGCAACTATTTTTAATAATCACTTTCTCATCATTTATTTTTTCTTTCTTTTCTTTTTCTCAACCCTCAATTTCAAGAAATCAAAAATCACACTAACTACATAACCCAACCCATGGCTATATGAAAGAATAAGGTAGGCTCAAACGGGCTCATCAAAGGATAATAAATAACAGGTTAGTGTTTGGATAGTGTATAGACTAAGAAAAGAATGCCTAATATCATCTCATAATTGTTAAGCACATCAATGCAACCTCGAAAAAGATCTAGAGCAAGTTCTAGAGAAACACATGCTATTTCAAACTATTCACACAGAAAGAAACAAGACTGAAAAGATATGACAATCAAAAACTCAAGTCTCACATGTTTCAAAAGTGTGATCAAGTTCTCAAATGCTTAATACTCACAATAATCATAACATGTTTTGTCTCACAAAATCAGTTGCAATCAAATTTTCTAATAAAAATAATTCTCATCATCGGCTGCTCATCATTCAACTCAACCCAAAACAGACACAAAACCCAAACACGAAAAACAAACCCAAAACAAACAAGAAGAAAACAAAACAAGAAGGAAAACAAACAAAACAAAGGAAAAAATTGGGTTACCTCCCAACAAGTGCTAAATTTAAATGTCTTTAGCTAGACCAATACTAACCTCGATCAATCTGTCATTTTGGCAGCAGACTTCTTCCCAAATCTGTGCTTGCCTCCATACTTTGCATTTACTTCAGACCACCACTGAGTGTGGAAGTGGCACCCCTCAAACTTGGACGAATCACTCGGGGTTCCATACGAGTCCAACTCTTCTTTGTAGCATCCTCATCGACTGGTCGGTTGAAATCTAAGCGAGACTTGTCTAGTTGTGGCAGTGGTGATCGAATAACATTCCTCGTGTTCTGAACTATCGTGTCGCGGGATGGCATCATATATTGAAATTTTCAGCTCCTCATCGTTGACACGAAAAGTAAGATCACCTTCCTGCACATCAATTAAAGCACGACCAGTTGCTAGAAAAGGCCGACCCAAGATTAGTGGTTGATTTTTAAATTCGGGAATGTCTAAAATAACAAAATCAGCAGGAAAGATAAAATCCGAATTCTTACCAACACATCTTCAATTATTCCCTTAGGGTATGCGATTGACCTGTCAGCCATCATCAATGAAATTTTAGTTGGCTTCATTTTGCCCAGCTCCAAGCGGTTGAACACAGATATTGGCATCAAGTTTATGCTTGCTCCCAAATCACACAATACGTTAGAAAATATGTGCTCTGCAATCTCGCACTCCAACGTGAAGCTTCCCGGATCCTTCTGTTTCAGTGGTAACTTTCTTTGTAAAATAGCACTGCATTCTTCAGAAAGGTTAACTTTTTCAAATTTCCCTAACTTCTTCTTGCTTGCCACTGCATCTTTGAAAAATTTAATGTATCCGGGCATATTTCTGAGCGCTTCAAAGAGAGGTATGGTGATGTTAACTTTCTGGAACATCTCATTGAATCGGGCGAACTCCTCATCATATTTCATCTTCCCGATGCGCTGAGAAAATAGAGTTGTAGGCTTTTGGCATGACTTATCCTTCGCGTCTTCAGCTCGCGACTTGTCCTCTCTTTCTATCTCTCGCGAGATGCCTTCTCCACCGGTCTTCGCGTCTTTGGCTCGCGGCAAAACATCACGAGAACAGTCCGCGATGCCTTCTCTATTAGTGTTCGCAAGTTTAGCTCGCGACCATTCCTCGCGAGGTAAGGTCGCGATGCCTTCTCTGTCAGTCCTCGCGAATTTTCCTCGTAAACCTTCCTCGCGAGGTAATGTCGTGAAGCAAGAATTTTCATCTGCCGTGGCTTTTCTCGCGACTCGGTCTCACAACAATGGATCGCGAGGAACGTCTGCGAGGCGAGAATTTGTAAGTTCATCGCTCAGGCCTTCTTTGTCTCTTTTATACTCCAGATGATTTTCATATGAAGCTCCGCTCCTCAAATAAATTGCATTACACTGATTCAGAGGCATATGATTCTTAGGATTCTGTTCAGTGTTGCTTGGGAATTTTCCTTGCCTATGCAACCCAGCTCTCTCATTGGACATCTGCCCCACTTGGTTCTCCAACATCTTTACTTGCTTTCTAAGGGCTATCAATGTGTTGTTAATGGCATTGACTGTGCTCTCCAGAGTGTTCAGCCTATTCCCAAGCTGTTGAATCTGAATATTTTGTTGAGCCACAATTTGTTGGTAACTCGCTGCTATCTGCTGATTGCTCGTCAACACTTGTTGCATCATCTCTTCAAGGCTCGGCTTCTTAGGCTCCATAATCATCCCATTATTCACAACAAAACCAGGTGGTGGTTGCTGAGCATTCTGCGCATTAGCATAGGAAAAATTTGGGTGGTTCCTATTGTTGGGATGATATGGTGGATTTCCACTTTGGTTCCCCTGAAAATTACTCCTTTGGTTCACATAGTGAACCTCCTCCATATTCTGCGCCATGGCTACAGTCATCTACCCTTTTCTCTCGGCTTCGTATTCTTTCTGAGAGTTGTGAATTTCTTTAACAAATCATCATACTTATCGTCCAACTCTGCAGCAGCCACTCTTCTGATCGGCTCTCTCTCCATCGGCCATGATAGCTATTGGATGCCATCTCCTCTATAATTCTCAACTCTTCATCTATTCCTTGATTGAGAAGGCATCCTCCGGCTGACGCATCTACAATGCTACGGGTGTTAGCATTGAGTCCACTATAAAATTGGGTCACTTGCTGCTCAGGTGAAAATCCATGCTGTGGACACTTGTGGAGCAGGTTTCTGAATTGCTCTCAGGCTTCAAATAATGATTCATCTCCCAATTGTGAAAAATTAGAGATCTCGACAATGATCTTCTGCGCCTTGGCAGGTGGGAAGTATTTGGATAGGAATTTCTCACAGAGCTGCTCCCACGTGGTAATCCGTGATCTGTCCAAGCTCTTGAACCACTCTTTTGCCTGACTCCGCAGTGAAAATATGAACATCCGCATCCGAATGGCATCAGCCGGCACTTCGTTCTACTTGATAGTATCACAGATATCCAGGAACGCTTCCAAGTGTGCATTGGGGTCTTCAGTAACCCCTCACCCAAACTGCTCCGCTTGTATCATGCTGATGAGGGCAGGCTTTAACTCAAAGTTATTGGCATTGACATTCGGTCCCCATCCTCCACCTTGGAACTAATCCGTTGGTGGTCTGTACATGTGATTGAGCGGTATGGATGGTGCTCGTCCACCAATCTGGCCCATCTGATTATTCAACGCCAGTTGGCGTTGCATTCGACTAGCATCTCTTCCATCTCGGCCATTCTATCATAGCCTTGGGATTGCCTTTCCGCCATTGCTTGTTGTTTTCTTTCTCGGCTCTCTCTCTTATGCGATCTTTCAATCTCAAGATCCAATGGAATAATTTCTTTCCTTTGGGATCTTGTAATCATGCACTGCACAGAGAGATAAAAATCAAATCAGATCTAAGAAGCAACACAGAAATAAATTTTTTTCTATTTTTTTATAAGCCTGAATTAATAACTACAATTCAGAAAATTATCACTATGCAATCTAAACAGTCCCCGGCAACGGTGCCAAAATTTGATCGCTAGATTTCTACCAAAATAAATGATAGTAAAATAGCAAGTATATATATCGTATCCACAGGGACTGCGACTCGAGAACACAGCAAATAATTAACAAAGAATCTTTATTATTATCCAGACAACAATATCAAGAGAGAAGATTGTAAAACTAGACTCGAAATTAAAGATAGGAATAAAATCAGCTATAAAATACCGACCCTAGGGATGTATTTAACCTAACCAGATTCACACAATTAACCTATTAATCTGTTTACCAATTTAATCCACATTCATATGAAGGATCACTAATATAACTATAGTTTCCGTCAGGATAGCCTATAGTAGTAGGTTAACCTAAACTCTATCTCCGTCGGGTCTCAAGAGAAGTAAGCTAATTACCAAAAGCACAAAAAGATTTAACCTCCTACAGTTCACCTATCTCCGCCAGGTCTCAAGGCAAAAATTGTATTATGAATTCAAGATATCGATTATGCAATTAATTCCGCCAAGACATCAATCACATAACTAGCATGCATTAATATTGGTCAGGTACCAACACATAAGAATTAAAGCCAAGAATCATAAATCATGAATGGGACGGCAAAACAGTATCAACAGATCAATCATACAAATCTAGTCATAGATACAAACCCTATGATCAATACGGAATTTAGCTACGCATAATTATATTACTAAAGCAATAAATAAATAAAAAAACATAAACTGAAATAGATATATAAAACCGTAAGATTCCACGATGAACAATTGGTGCGACTTGAATCCGGGAGTAAATCTGAACTTTGATAAACTACTACGAATACTGGATGTAAAAGAAACTGAAATAATAAACTGGAAGAAAAACTGAACTAAATTAATCTATGAAAAACAAAACGTGCAAAAGGAAAAAGATGAAAGCTAAAGAGAAATAAATTGTGTTATGTATTGTGAATGAAGAGCTCTGAAGTCTCGTGTAAAAGTGTGTGTTCCCCTCTGCGCTGAATGCATTGATATACGCAACAAACCTATGCTTCGCGAAATGCGCTCGCGAGGGAGAGCCGCGAAATAAACTCGTGAAGAAACCAAACCTGCCGTACTCCATTCTTCCTCGTGAGCTTTGCTCGCGATATAAACACGCGAAGCAAAGTCGCGAGACATTCAAAAACGTGCACACACTTCTTTGCTCCTCTCTAGCTTTGCTTGAGAGAGAGACTCCCGCGAAGGAAAGTCGCGAGAACATTCAAATTTGCTGTTATTCTATTGATCCTCGCGAGTTTGTCTCGCGAGCACAACTCCCGAGGTGTGATTTCCCTCGGCTGCGCATTGCGCGACTTCGCTGTTTCACTCCGTTCTTTCTCGTCCGGACTCCGAATTACGATCCGCTTACGCCTGTGGACTCCTATCGAGATGCTCTTTAATATAGTAAACTTTTTAAATCCATCCTTGTCAAATCCATTTCATCATATTCAACGTCGTTTTCAAACAGTTCTTCTTCGCACGAGCTCGCGATTGGGCTAGTGATTCCTCTTTATCGTGATCCACCTTTTTTACATCAAAACCTGTGCTAAAATGATACGAAATACACACGGCATAATATCTTCCAAGATAAACATAAATATATCGAAAGATAGCTCAAAAGATCACTTATCAATTAGAAACGAAACGAATATAGCCTTATAAATCAGGCAAAAATGAGGCTTATTAACGGCCCGCCAACGCCCACCCCATCTCCATGCCGTGAGTCATATGTCCGGCGCTCATCTCGCCTCGCAAGGTATAGATCCTTGCATAACACATCTCATTTTCAACCTATAACACAACCACAAATAATAGATGTGACGACTCAATGAGGATTATAGGAAAATATTCATTAAGTCAAACCTTCGAGTTGAAAGCCCGAGTATCCTAATGTGGTTTTCCATACTCATCACTTTTGAACTTCCCTTCGAGAAGCAACATGGAGCAAGAGGAGTAGAGCCCCTTATTCCAACCTTAAGCTCACTTATTTAACCATCAATAAATTATTCCAGCTATTGTATTTTTATTTTTATTTTTATAACAATTTTTCATATTTTCATAATTTTTTTTCAAGATAAGATACGTAGGAGACCATACAAGTAGCAACAAGAATCAACCACACATATCACTTCATCATAATTTAGTTTGACGTGCCCCACGGCTAGACCAATCATCAATAGTTATCAAGTCAAGTCATGCATCGACAAGAATTACAAGAAGTCAGTTCGGACGTGCATACCCAATCAAATCATGCTCACTCAACTCTAGTCGTATACTAGACGATAAAGCATACTCAAATCCAAACAAAAGGTATAAAATGGAGGACGACATACCCAAACAAACACAAGTCACATGCAAACACACAAAGACGACAAGCACACTTCCACACTATAGGCGAAAACCGAAAAGGTAAAATATTGAAGTGAACTTCCCATAAATTAGGAGAGCATGTCAACGAGGTACGGCGGTGATGATGTCCAGTGGCGTGAGTGTTCATGCTATGCAGCTCGCCACAATTCTCATCTCACTTATTCAAAAACCTGAAAAGAAATAAAACAGAAAAACAAATTAAACTCGTGTGTTGCCTCCCACGCAGCGCTCGTTTCTATGGCACGAGCTCCATCAGTGAAAAATGGACTATCCATAATCCTTCACCGTAGGAATATCATATCAGCCATAGCATCAATAGTAGCAATATAAGCACAAAAGACAGTCAATGTAGCAAATAATAAATTAATTAAGCTCAAATCGAACATCCTATTCCTCAAAGAAAAATAAATAACTTCAACTCATATAGAACAATACTTTGGTGAATTATGATGTTGAAAAATTACAGATGCTACCTCAACGTTTGTCCTCTCATCATCCTCCAACTGGTTCGGGAAGAGATAAGGTTGTCCATACTTAGTCTCCGCTTGATGAAACATTCACTCTTTAATTTCATCATCTTCCCATATTCTTCCCTCAACTCCATCCTCTTCAAGGATTATGACAGAAAAAGTCTGCTCCATTTGACTCAGCATCTCCTCCACACTTTGGCTGTGAACCAATTCTTCCACTATCCTGGCTAACTGACCGACTTGGGTCACTAAACGCTCGAGAGATGCATCCACCATCTCGAACCTTTGTTGACTCATCTGTATGAAAGACATCAGTGTGTCTTCCAATGTTGGCTTCATCAGCTGACTCGCCTGAATGAAATCCTGCAACGTATCCTCCAATGTAGGCTGAACATGATATTGTTGGAACAAGAGGTCCTGACTACATGAAGAACTCGGAAGATGCCTCCACTAGGGATTATAGGCTTGATGCTCACAGCCTGGCAGGTATCCCTCAAAATAGTCGAACCGAGCTCCTTCTTCGTAAGAAGAATTTGCCCAACACGACGAGCTTTCCTCCTCCAGGCCTATCTGACCATAATCGTGTCGCCAATAACCCTGCATTAACAGACACCAACTACAAAAATAAGATCACACGCACCTGTGGGAGAAAATAGTAACAAAGAAAAAGAAAAAGAAAGAAATAAAAAGAAGCACGGGGGAGAGAAACAGAAAAAGAAAATGAAACACGGAAAACAAAGCAACACAAAACCAAAAGCCTTTAGTCTTCCCCGGCAACGGCGCCAAAATTTTGTTCCGATCAAATTGTTCTTCTAAGTCCTCACCAATTGTACGAGGGGTCCTTATAGAGCGGTAAGATCGACCCAAGTCGAATCTCTCGATGAAGGTTTAACAGGGCTACGGTTTAAAGTCACACACAGAAACAGTCACGGAACGAACGAAAGCAAGAAATAAAATAAAGCAGGTAAAATGGATGCACTTGGACAACAAGAGGGATTGACAGATACACGAAGTTGGAGACGGTGTTCTAGGGTTCAAAATCTGTCCTCGCTATTAATAAGCCAAGGACCGGTGCACAAGCATAAAACACTCACGTCTCTCACCTAGCGTTCAACAATAACTAATCCTCGACCCCATCAATGTTAGATTCGAAATTAAATACGGGAAATCACTCAACCCTGCCGCCATCAACTACGAAGGATATTTAACACGAATGCACACGATAGCAAAAACTCTATCCACATATATTAATTACTCAACAACAAATCATTCTCTCGATCACGTTCGTTGTCAAACTTATATCTAACATAAATCTGCTCTCGCATTACTTCATAATCAAACATAAGCACATAATCGACTACACTAAATAATCAATTTATATGGATAAGAAATTATAAATCATCAACCCAATAATCATGATTCAAGACAATAACAAATCCAACATTTATTTCCCTACAAATCAATAATTTATCTCAAGGTAGAAATCATCCCCATAACAACTACATAGACATAATGGAACGAGAAAAACTTACAAATCATTCATAGATAAATTCTTCTTCCAAAAATCCAGAATCGTTCAATTACAATGTTAATCCAAACACAATAATTAAATGCAAAGGAAGAAAAGAAAAGAGAAAGAAAAGAAGAAGAAATCGCGCGTGAAAAACTATCGTGCGGCTGTGTCGTCTGTTCTCATTTTATAAACCCTCGCGGAAGCCCAATAAAAATACACTGAAAATAGGCCCAAAATACACACCAAGCGTCAGACGGAGTGGAGCGTCGGACGCGAGCAGCTTCTAGAATGAGGCAGAACAAGTGCTCAGCGTCGGATGGGGATGAAGCGCCAGATGCACGGGGCGAGGTGTGCCCAACGCTGTATGGAGCATGGCTATGGTGAGCCCAGCGTCGGACTGGATGTGGCGCTGGGTGAGACGAGGCTTTGAGGTCGAGCACCGGACATGGTGGACGGACTGGCGCTGGAGCAACGTGTGGCGAGGCGTGAGATACGGGCGTTGGTGAGCGCTGGGCGAGGCGCGGCGTGGAGAGCGCAACGGGCGCTGACGTGAGGAGGGCGCTGGGGATGCTGAGGTGAGGCGTGTCAAGCGCTGGTGGATGCCAGGCGGGCGCTGGCACGCGAGGTATGCTGGCAACGAGGCATGCGCTGAAGGTATGGTGCTAAGCGATGCCTAGTGTCGGACGTGCTAGGCGGGCGAGTGGCACTTTGCGGGATGCGCGGCGGGCGACATGGCATGGCTCCGGACGCAGCTGGGCGAGGTGCTGGGGACGAGTGCAAGGGCATGGCGTACTACGACCTGGGGCGCTGGGTTGTGTGGAGCACCGGGTGAGGCGAGGCGCTAGTACACGGGCTACGGGCGATAAGGCGCGGCACCGGACGGGCGGGCGACGGGATGCAACATGCGTGACTTTGACGATTCACTCCGTTCTCCCTCGTTTGAACTCTGAATTGTGATCCGTTTGTGCCTACAAACTCCTATCGAGATGTTCTTCAACATATGTCAAATCTTGGCAGATCCATTTCTATTTAATACCGTTTTTCTACAAAACATCGAAACAAACCAAATAAGTCTGAATCGATAAATACTAATAAAAACAACGACATAAATAAGACAAATCACGGGAAACGGCATGCATTAAAATATGAAGAATAAGCACAAAATCATACTAAACACCTTGGGCGTCCAACGCCCGAGCGCCAAAGCGGCACGCTCCGTCCGGCGTTGGCTCTCTCCAGTGCGTACCTCGGTATCCATCATACAGCCTACGTCTGACGCTAGCTCTCTTCAGTGCCAGTCTCGCTCAGCTTGTTCGGCGTTCCGCTTCCGTTCAACGCTGGGTACCCCTTCGGTCTCTTTCCAGTGGCACTCCCGTCCGACGCTCCACTCAGTCCAGCACTGGGGTACCCTCTCGGACCATTCCAGAGAGTCACCCCCAGCACCGGTTTCGTCCAGTCCAACGCTGAGCGTGTTTTTTTGGCCCATTTTCGGTGATTTCGTGGGCTTTTTCAAGGGTTTTATAAATTGGAAACAACCGCTTTTTCAGAAACAGACCTCCTTCACGCGATATTTTCTTCCTTCTTTCTCTCTTACCTTTTCCTTTTTCCATCCATTTAATTCTTGCATTTGGATTAACAATTGGGATCGAACGATTCTGGATTTTTGGAAGATGAATTTATCTATGAATGATTTGTAAGTTTTTCTCGTTCCATTATGTCTATGTAATTTCTATGAGGATAATTTCTACCATGAGATGAATTATTGATTTGTAGAGAAATAAATATTGGATTTGTTCTTGTCGTGATTGTTGTGTTGATGATTTGCAATTTCTCCACCGTATAAATTGATTATTTCATGATCTTAATACATGGTGTTCGAAAGAATAGTGTAGATTGATTATGTGCTTATGTTTGACTATGAAATAATGCTAGAGCAGTTTTATGATAGATATAAGTTTGACAACGAGCGGGGTCTAGAGATTAGTTTGTTGTTGAGTAATTAATATATGTGGATAGGTGTTTGATATCGATTGCATTTATGTTGATTATCCTTCGTAGTTGATGACGGTAGGATTGAGAGACTAGTTGTCATTAATTTCGAGTCTAACATTGACGAGGTCGAGAGACTAGTTAATGTTGAACGCTTGGTGAGTGGCGTGGGTGGTTTATGCTTTGTGCACCAACCCTTAACTCATTAATAGCGATGATAGATTTTGAACCGTAGAACACCGTCTTCAATTTCGTGCATCTGCCAATTCCTCTTGTTGTCCAAGTGCACCTTTTACCTGCTTTATTTTCTTTCCTGCTTTTGTCCGTTTAGTGACAGCCCCTTATTTTAGGATATTAGTGTTTCTTTTCTGTTTTTGTATGTGACATTAAACCGTAGCCCTGTTAAGTCTTCCTCGAGAGATTCGACTTGGGTCGACCTTACCGCTCTATAAGGACCCCGTACAATTTGCGAGCGACTTAGAAGAACAACTAGGTCGGAATAGGTTATATGAGATAACCCAATATTATCCGCATCTTTGGTGGTGTCAGTATTTATATGTCATGATGGTTACCTATATCGAGTCACCGTATCCGTTTAGGATGATGACGTCCTCTTAAGGAACTCAAAAGGTTTATTGTATTAAACCCTATAGGTTGAGTTAGATTATTTATAATAATAAGGTTGAGTGATACTGCATAAAGAATTAAATAGATTAATTATTTTAAGCAGTCAGAGTGTTATAAATAATTAATCGACGTACGATATCTTAAATACGGGGATTCGTAAGTGTAAATACAAGCCCGACTTAACTTCAAAAATAAAGGGGCAAGTCATTATTTATTCTCTAGTGGAATGAATATATATTTATGAATTAATTTATGTTCTAGACTGAACATAAGATAATTAATTCATTTTAGACCCATCTTTATTCTTTATATTTGATCCATCGGCTGGCCCATCAAGGTCTACTGCTGCAGTAATTTCCGACCACCCTATAGAATCACACTGGGATTCTAATCTGATTAATGTTTTATTTATTTAATACATCTCATAGTCTAGACAGATATTATCTGATATTATTAGATATCTATATATAATTATTGTAGAAACGAATTATCTTCAGGGAAGAAAACAATATTATATTTATTAGATGTGTTAGAGTCTTATCATAATAGGATTCTAGAAAAAATACTATAAGTATAAGATAGAAGAAAATAAGATCATCCATCTCCTCATAAGTGATTTGCAAAAATCACCAAGATACATTTGAGGAAGGGGAATTTTGTATTGTTCTCCATAGATTACCCTCACTCACTATTGAAGATCAGTCATCCGGGATATAGTTCAGAAGATCAGAGTTGGAGTCAGTCATTGATCAAGTTTATTAGAAATTCGTAGGTAAACACGAGAAAACCCTTATATGTTGTAATTAATTATATGTGAGAATACTAGGAATATAAAAATGATGAATGTTATTCAACTATAAAATTATAGTTTATAATAATTATTATTATTATATTTTCCAGCTAAAATGAATGGGAAATAATGAAATATTATCAAAAACTATAGTATGAATTGATTTATGAAGCTAGAGGAAAAAATGCCTCGTTTATTTTTCATTAAGGTGAAAACTATGAAGGTAATTCTCTAATGAGAAGAAAGAGCAGTCCTTTCAACAATATCTAACATCCTAATTATATATTAGCATTAAAATTAAAATCAATATAGTTAACATAAAAAATATAATTTTAAGGTCAAGTAACTAATAATTTATTTCTTATAGTATGATATTCCCATCAACATTGAGGAACTACACCTTTTTCTTTTTACTTGGCGAATAGTTCCTAAAATATATATTAGGAATAATTGTTGCTCTTTGGTTTTCTCAAAGTTCAACCAAACTTATACGAGGAACCCGATTTGTTCTACTAAACACAAAAACAGAGGTTCATTAATCCATAATTAGTCTGACATATATTATTATTATTATTTTTTTCGAGCTTTTAACATTATTATATTGATAAGACCCATCTACATGATTTGAATACAATCCATCTAAATTCAATTTTAGACACCTATTATTATTATTATTATTATTATTATTATTACACATTGTAATAGAATGGCTAAGTTAGTTGCACTGTAGTTAGCTTTAGTTATTCTCGTAAAATAGCCATATCAACCTGATGACTTATTCCAGGCTTTGAATATGCTTAAACGTTCACATCGAGCATAGAGAAAAATTTATATAATAGTCAAGTTAGGAATGTCAATTATAGCCACAACGTAAAAATGTCAAATTATAGCCAACTTATCGGCTTATTGTGACTATTATCACCAAATAGTACCAATAGGTCCAAGCAAAATAGTTGGACCTATTGGTACTATTTGGTGATAATAGTCCCAATAAGCCGATAAGTTGGCTATAATTTGACATTTTTATGTTGGTATATAATTGACATTCCTTAACTTGGATGACTATATATATAAATTCCACTCGAGCATATCTATCTGTTTAAGGTATGTTTTATGTATTAAAGTTTGGCATCATCAAAAAGAGCAAAATTATTGGAAATTTGGGATCGAGACATATTTTGATTAGATCACAAAATCAACTGAAAAGATATGTAAAGTTATTTCTTCCCGATGATAGCCACAAATATATTGTCTGTTAGTCAGCTCATCTATTAGGGATGCTTACACATGTTTTAGTTTGAGGGAAAATCGGGATAAAGATGTACAGTCGATGACTAACTCATATGGACCTAGTTGACTCATCAAATGATAAGCCTCAAGATCTAAAGTAGGCACAATGAGTCGATGAAGTCAGGAGCAACAAGCAACGAGCTTAAAGTCAATCAAGTCAAAAGCATCAGAAGAATGAGCTCAATGTCTAAATATCTAAAGTTTGAGAAAGAGTCAGAAAGACTAATTGATTAAAAGGATCCAAAGAGTTTAAATGGTAAGAAAATCTGATGATCACTGTGATATCAGATAGTAACATGCATTAGAAAATTAGAGAACTTGAAGGACTCAGATACTCACTTAGATCGTAGTCTTATCGCAGATCATAATTAAGACCTAAACATAAGAAGTTAGAAGATGTCAAGGAGTCAACACGGATTCAGATGTGGATTCAGCTGAAGACCTAAGACAAAAGCTGATGAAGAAGAGTTAGATCTACTGATAGCTTGCTCATCATTTCTATCTGACTCACTATGAATACAAAGCGTAACACGATAAATCCAACATTTGTATTTTCTCATATGGAGTTTCAATTTCAAACGACTACTTTTGTGATGGCTAGTTTGGAATCAAATCTTTATAAGTACGAGACTTCCTCAACTTGGAAAAATTGGAGAGGGTGAGTTGGTTTACCTAAAGAACAATGATATAACTCCAACTCCAACTCGAAAAAATTTGGACGTCATTCATTCTTCTAAATCTATATGGTTTCATCATTAAAATTTGAAGACAATAAATGATTTGTAACTAATCTTTACCGTTAGATTATAAAAAATGGATGGACCACATTAGTTCTTAGTTCTCCAAAGAGTTTGATATATTTATATATATAGGAATTTGATAAAATACAAACCTATCTTACAGTATAAAATAAGAACTATTTTCAGCCATTGATATATGAAGATCTATGGTGAATTGATCATCGCCCCTTATGAGATTCGAACCTGTGTGAAAATTCTGAATTTTTGGATTCAATAACTTTGATAGCGAATGCATTAACTTTCATAACGAATTCATTTTATTCATAGTGAATTTTTGTGGTTCTTAATTCTTACGTTATTTGAATCTCACTCTATATATGGTTGCAATGTAAAATAGAAATATGATTGTATTAAAATTATAATGATGGATTTTAAAATTGTTATTAGTTGAACAACCAGAGACATATTTTTGGCTCTGTCACTGGTTGTGGCATTGCTTTGGTGTCTTCAACCCTTCCACTCAACAGTTAACTAATATTCTCGATGATAAATCTATTATCACATTTTGATACATATTTAGAATCACTACTAGAAAAATAAGTATAGACTACGTAGAATATGTAGTACATGTGCGTTCGGAGTGTAGAGAAAAGTGGTGTAGAGAAAATTAGCGCACACACCACGCTTTTTGTCGTAGTCTATACCCACTATAGACTACACTTTTCTCACATAGACTACACGCCACTGCGTAGTCTATACCCCATGCATCACACAAAATTTCGCACATACACACGCTTTACGAGCGTAGTCTATACCCACTATAGACTACACTTTTCGCACATAGACTACGCTTTCACGCGTAGTCTATACCCCAGCATCACACAAAATTTCGCACATACACCACGCTTTACGAGCGTAGTCTATACCCACCTATAGACTACATTTTTTCGCACATAGACTACGCTTTTCACGCGTAGTCTATACCGACATGCACTACACAAAATTTCACACATACACCACGCTTTCGAGCTTAGTCTATATGTATTAACTACGGTTTTGAGTTTATTTACTACGGTTTTAATACCAAATTTACTACGCTTTTCTATTACAACCGTAGTCGATTTAATAACAACTACGGTTTTTCAATTTCAACCGTAGTTAATTTCTTTATTTAAACCGTATAATTAATAACGCACAAACAAATGAGATTAAAATATACTTGCGATTACGTTCAAAATCACTATTCAAAAATATACAACTCATTTTCATTACATACAAAATCACTATACAAAATATACAACTGTTTTCATTACAATTTATAAAATCACTATAAAAAATACTATGCACATCATATAACAAAATAATAAGACCGTATCTCCCATATCACAGTGCAAAATAATTCAAAAGATCAATAATTTACAACTAAAACATCACAAGACTATATGTGAAGAAGCATGAAATTTGCCCATTCAATGCGAACTTCATCAATGTCCTCTTGAGAGTAAGACCGATTTTGAAACTATTAACAATTCAAAATAGAATATTAGCACTCTTGTATGAAAAAAATGATTATATTAAAGAAATGAAATGTTTATCTTACATGTGAACGTAAAGAAATGGAACCACTCTTCATAACTTCTTCAATTATATATTTCATAAAGCGTAGTACAAAGAACCCGCATTGCTTGGAATCGGGTTGTCTTGACACTTTTAAAATATCAAATATTAGCAAAATGTAGATGTATATGAAATCGACATAAAACAAATGTGATTTGATAAATGAAAATACCTTTACAATTTCCCAAGTTGGTTGTTTCTTCCTCTTTTCTCCAATTTTGCATTAAACATAAAATTACCCTTCAAGCAATTAATAGTAATTAGATACTACCACAAATACACACATTTCAAAGTCTGATACACAATATCGATAAATGCTCAAACATTATGTTCATGGCAATGCAAGAATAACATCACAATTCAAGTATAGTTTATACATAGAATTTGCAATGAGAACATCTTGTATCTTTTGAATTTAGTATTCAAACTATGTACATATGTATGGAATCGTACACACGAATATTGCAATGTAACATACGAATATTCATTACCTCATCAGATCTTCTTGAGGAAGCGACCCACACACATTCGGTACTTTCTCGTTCTCTTATAATAAGTTGGTCTTAATTTGTATTTATAGAATCTTCCAAAACATTATCAAATATTATTGCGAGATAGAGGTGCACAGCGATATAAGAAAAGTCTCATTCCAAGAGGGCATATAGGATTCCTATCTGGTTTTTGGGAAATTAATCCTGATCCAATTTTCAGGCCAGTGGTCCCTTTGTAATTTTATTTTTCGATTCTTACTTCTGCATAAATATATTTATCCTACAAAATGACAGCTTAAAGTAAGTCCACGGATCATTGCAATATCAATTCCCCCCACTTATTTCTAAAGTCCACATAAATTCATATCAAGGAAAAGAAGACCACTAGCTTGTCTAATCAAATTAGTGGTTATAATCATGCTATGTAAAGAAGATGTTTTTGCTAGATAAAGCCGGAATTCCATCAAAACCCAGTAAACTAAAGTATATCACATACTCATTTTTGTTTCATGACTATGCGTGTTCCGGGTGTTTTTTCTTTCTTTTTCTTTTTTTTTTTGGGGGGGGTGGGGAGTGGAGTTACTTAACATTACAATTATAGAATTGGAATTGTGAACAAGGATGAGAAACCAAGCATTAAAGTACAGCTGTATGATATATGAGAAATGCTATTGGACCTGAAGGAGAGGCTACATACAACCCCTGGGCAACACCAGGATATTTAACCAGACCAATGGGATGATCAATCACAACCTGTCAAGAAATAAAGTAACAAGATAATTAAGAACAAATTGGAGGAGGCAGATATAACACCTACTGGCTAGTCATCTTGGTGATTTTTCTTCTATATTGGAAGTTCACCGAATAAGCAAAAAGATAACAAACAGTCACAGTTGAGACATGCAGAAACTTAAACCAGAGAACTGTTTTACCTCATCCTCAACGACCACCCCACTTGCTAGGGCTCGATACAGTTTTGTTATACTCCTGGTCGTTTTCTGTAGAGGATCCCTGTCACATGTCCATTATCAGTTGCATCAATAACACTTTCATACATGATACACCATTCAAATTAAACCCAGTTTCTAAACTGAAAACCCAAGACTTGTTCTGCTTTATCGATTCCATAAGACAATATTGATGAGTCAGTTAAGAACATACGGAAGATGATAAAAGCAAATACAAACTCTTTGTTGTTCACTCACCTACATACCCCAACCACTGATGTCCCATCAGCAAAAAATGCTGCAAGATGACACTTAGCGAGCTTTGTTTTGGCACAAAGTAGCACTCCTAGAGACAAAATGGAAAAAAAGAAGAAGCAAATCTTAATGATCTGAAGAAACTACCAAGTCCAGGAAGACTGTGATGAAAAATCTATCAGAAGAAAGCGAAGTATAGGGTAACAATGGATCTCAGATTCCTAAATTAATATTTAGCACAATTTAATTCATTTTTAGGATTTGGACGACAAAAATATAATAAAAACTCTCCATAAATAGAAGCATCTAGCAATACTAACCCGAGGTGCCCCTTCCAAGCCGATGAACTGGAACAGGATGGGGTTCTTGACATCCTGATTCCTCCAGATTACCTGCTTGTTGTTGGAGTTGTGTCAAGATAGTCCGCTGCTGGAACAATCCTCCAGGCAGAACTTGCAAACCCGATGGTTTATTAAGAGCAATCTAAATGGATTAAGAAAATTTTAAGATGCCGGACTTGGCTAATTTTTAAGTATTACCATGAAATATGCATCAACGTGTATATGTTGAGTAGAGCACCTCCTAACATTTGTTTCCAGTAGCTATAGTTGGTTCAGTCTTAATACTTAGATGGTTAAAGTTATGATTTTGTAATGCTCAACAGAAAAATAAAGTGAGAGTTTTCGATTTTAATTTGCCAGAAAATTTAGTAGTATAACAGATGGAAGTAGAATAACCCTTTATCACCCTAGTTATGTTATCCCTAGCCAACCCATTCATTCCTAGGGGAGGAAACAAAATATGGAAATCCACACAATCAAGTTTTCCTAGACCACATATTAGCCATTAATGTTCCTATTTCTCTAGAAACAAACATCAGTGAAGAATAATCAAGAAACACACGAGCCTTGTTTGGAACTAATGAGCATGCCATTCTGATCCCTACATATTCAATCAGGCGAATGCTGCAAAAACCAATCCACTTATTATGGGATAACAGGCTGCATCATTTCTATGTAATTAGACAATAAACCAAATTCGACAACATTTATTTACCACGTCATTGTCTTCGTATAGAATTTCCAGCAAGTATGGAGCATCAGGCTCTTTCCAAGGAAGCCGATGATAAACCAGTTCAGCACCTTCCCTACCACATAAAAGAAATAATAATCAATATAACAATGCCAGCATGCTTCCACCACCTCAATCCAATTTCACATAATTGCCACAGTAATTAACTATAATCAATCAACATCGAAGACCTGATAACCGCGTCAGGATCAGTCACGACGCAACCATCAATTGTAATCTGCTTATTGTAAATTCTCTGCAGCCAGCTGCTCAACAATCAGTACAAAACCAAACACATTCAGTTAGCAAAATAAACAGTCCTCTCATTCCAATTTAGCTGGTTACCCGTGCAACGGTGCTGAACTTTTGTATCTTCTCGTGTAGAACTCAATCAGTGTCGCGCCTAAAAATTGAAAAAAAAAAAAAAAACGAAATCTACAGTTGAGTGGAGACGAGACAAATGCATATGTCAATATATACACGAAACGGAGTACGGGTTTTAAGCGCGGCGGAGAGACGTTACCAGAGTCGGAGCGGCGGACTAGGTCCCGGTAACATATTCCGGCGTTAAATTCCGGCCACGGCTCTCCGAATGACACCATTTTTGTTGTCGAGAGTTAAATTTGGTTGCGAAAATGAAGAAACGATACTGGTTTCTTCAATTGAGGGAGGAAACTACAGTCTTAACTCTTAAGTCCCTGAAATAATGAGTTGAACTTAAGTTTATTACAGTTATATGAAGGCCAATGATTTTATTTGTGAATCCGCAGCCAAGGTAACCACGATGTTCACCCTAGGGTTCTTCACAAGAAAAGTCATAAAAATAGTTAGGAGTCCTAAAATCAAAGGTTCTTTCACCCTAGTAGTTCTGCAAATGAGTTGTCGAGCTTCAGAAGTCATAAGGAAAGTTTTCACCCTAGGTTCTTCACAAGAAAAGCATAAAGTAACTCTTTTAACATCTAAAGACAGTGAGAACTCACCGAGCGGTGGCGGCGACGGCGGAAGAGAATGAGGAGTGCGACGGATGACAGCGGAGAGAGGAAAATGTGAGCAGCGGTGGTGGGCTCGGCAGCAGCGAGACCGCCGTCGATGGAACAACGATGGCGAGGAGGAGGGTAAGTCGACTGCAGTGGAGTGTGATCGCACTATGGAAGATTGAGAGTTGGTTCGAAAGTAACTAAGTCCGAAATAGCTTAGTGCTTTGCAATGTAAATAGGCTTCAAACTTATGCATATAAAATAAATAACGTCCAACATAATAGATATTTAGGTGTTGGTGAAAATGGTTAAGCTATTTCTTACTAACTCACGGTCGTGAGTTCGATTGTTGAGATTGAATATTTTTTTGTTTTGTTTTTAAATTTATTCACATGAACAAGACTAAGCGATTTAGCTTAAAAATTTTTTATAAAATAATTAGTAATTATCGTGACTCTGTTTTTAAGCGTAGTTATTCCAAACATATATCTAAATTTGGAAAGTTTATTGGGTTCGATAAAGCTCGAATAAGCTCGTGAGCTCGAAATATTTAAGATACTAAACAAACCAATGGCGGCTCGATTCGATTACACCCCTAAGTTCATATTTTTTGTTTTAAAAAAACTATGCTTTTTAAAAAAAACACACATAGACTACGCTTTTAAGCGTAGTTAATAGTTCATATAGACTACGCGTTTAAGTATAGCGTGATAAAAAAGCGTACGCTTTGATAAAAAACGTAGTTATATACTATAACTACGATTTTTACGAAAAGCGTAGTCTATAAGGTGTAGAAAAGTGATATTTGTAGTAGTGAATTATCTATAAACTACGTGTTTCTTGGAAGAAAACATAGGGAAAATTTGATGCAAAACATAATTTAATCCATGATCCATGTAGAGTATCAAGGTACATCATTATATGCTCTTCCATACAATACTTTACAATCCCCTTTCCTCGACCTAAAAAAAAATGGAATATAATACGATCAAGTGCATGCAAGTAAAAATTATGAGATATTGTCAAGCCATGGAAAACACAATAAAATTCCATAGTTAATGCATTTATATAAAAGTGTACAACAATAAAGATACAACAAACTCAATGGGTTACTAAATACACAACAAACCTTGGTATCTCTAATCAGCGTAAAGAAATGAAGTGCCAACATTATTCAATAATCTGTTTTTTTTTTTTTCATTTCAATCACAAAACACTAAAAAATTAAAAACTTGTTGGCATATATACATTTGAGATGAAGAATTGGTTTACTTTCCCTTGTTCTTGACAGCATTAGCAGCAGACTTGACAACTTTCACCGCAGCCGTTCCAATTTTCTTGCCCATCAACGTCGAAACCTTGGGCATCTTCTTGGGAAAAATACTTCCCTTGTTTCCTCCGTAGCTCGAACTCATCTTGGTAGCTCTTGATGATTCCTCAAACGTTAATCAAGATACTATGTGTGTGTGTGTGTGGATATTTTTATTATTTAGGTGGTGTGTCTTTGAAGATATATATGTTTCTTGCATTGGTATTTATAGGGCTTGAGAGTTGTGAATTTTTCTTGAATTCACATTTTTTGGGGTATTGTTTTGTGTATTTTTGCCCCTAATTTCTGTATGGTTTCAAGGAAGGAAGTAGAGTTGTTGCTGATGATTTTCCTATGATAATGTTTTTGTTTGTGGAAGTGATGGGTTCGCTCGGTAAAGTGAGTTTTCAAATTCTTTGGAGTGCTCTGATTGAGATGTCTCCTATGTCTATCGTTTCACTTAAAAAGAGTTTGCAGATTTCTGGTGGAAATTACCTCAGAAAGTTTTTTCTCCTGAGATCTATTTCATGTGTGAAGTTGACAAGTTAGCTCGAAGATACATCGAGAGATAGTACGTTTTCATGGAGTGCTCGTCTCAATCACCTCAAACAGAGACTCCAAGTTTACATCTCATTTTGGACGAGTTATCAACAAAAGATGAGTATAAGATTGAATTCGCATACAACAACCGTTACCAAGCAACGATTTATATGACGTCCTATGAAGCCCTCTACGGCAGAAAGTGTAGATCACCGCTCTTTTGGGACGAAATTGAAGAAAGAAAAGCGATTGGACCGAAGCAATTGAAGAAATGGTCGTATTTGTACGACAACTCAAGAAAAGAATCCAAGAAGCTCAAGATCGTTAGAAGTTTTATGTAGATACAAGACGAACAGAGCTAAGCTTCGAGATTTGAGATAAAGTATTCGTGAAAGTATTTTCTTTCAAAGAATACATCTCTTTCGAATCAGATAAAAGTTTAAACCAAGATTTATCGAACCGTACGAGATTCAAGAGAAGATTGGGCCAATCGCCTACAAATTAACATTGCCTTCAAGTTTCGACAATATTCACGATATGTTCCATATGTCGCAGTTAGGAAGATATGTGTTTGATCCAAAACACATCATACATCAAGAGAACGTTGTTCCTGAACCAGATCTAAGCTATGAAGAGAAATCAGAAATGCATTGTAGATCGAAAAGAACGACAATTAAGGAATGAATCAATTCCTTCAGTAAAGTCCGATGAAAGTATCATGGTTTATAAGAAGCGACATAGGAGTTAGAAGATCAGATGAGTTAAGAAGTACCCTGAGTTTTTCGCAGAGGTACTAAATTTCGGGACGAAATTTTTTTTTAAGAGGGTGGGAATGTAATACCCCGCATTCCTGTAGCAGAGATTAACTCTTGATTAAGAGTTTATAAGAAGGGCATTGCATCCTTAAGAAAGAGTTGTTTATGTCATATCCCGTCTTTCTTAATAAGATTAGAAGGACTTTCGAACTTAGAATTATAAGATGATTCGTGCCGATGAAAGAAAATTTTTAAATTCAACAAAAGAATTTATTTCATTAAATATTATGAAATGATTTGAGAATTATTATATATAATATAATAATCGAATATGATTTATGTATATATATATATATATATATATATATATATTTATAAATCATTATATTAATAATTTTATGCTAATGTTTAATTATTAATTAAGTAATTTTAAGATCGGACTTTGAGCAGTAAGAATAATTTGTTTAATGGGTTTAATTGAAAAAGCCCAAAAAGAAGGAGCCCATTGGAAACCCTAACTATATAAGCTTCACTTCTCCTCATTTTGAACCCTAGCCTCACTTTCACTCCTTCTTGTAAGAGGAATCCACAAAGGTAGACCTTGAATCTTTTAATATGTATATACGTATATGTATGTTGTGTGTTATGTGTGGGGGGAGATGAGGTTGAGGGAGAGAGAACCGAGAGGGAGATGAGGCGGTGACCGGCGACGTGGCCGGCCAAGTGCGACGACGGTGGCGACAGTCGTGGCTCGCCGTGTGTGTGCTCACCGTCGTGTGTGTGTGCGTTCATGTGTGTGTGTGCGTTCGTATATGTGTGTGCGTGCGTTGATAGAGACGAGAGAGATGGCGGCGACGCAAGTCGCTGCAACTGAGGACTTCGCATGACAGCAGTCCGCCGGAGAGGCAGCAGGCGGCGGCAGCGCAAGGGTGTGTCGCGTGTGCGTTGGTGTTCGTCCACGCATGTGTGTGCATCCGCGAGTGTGCTGTGTGTGTCCGTGTATGTGTGCGTGTTGTGTGTGTCCGAGAGAGAGAGAAGAGAGGAGACTGTGGCCGGCCAAACGCGCGCGGCGGTCTCCGCGTGTGTGTGTTGAGTGAATGCCGAGAGGAAGACATGAGGGCCGAGAGAGGAGAAATGGCGAGAGAGAAGAGGGAGTACGAGAGAGAAGATGGAGATGGAGAGAGAGGAAAAATCGGCGTCATGGGAAGTTGGCCGCGGCGTGCGGTCACGGAAATGGCGCGGTTGTGGGAGGAAGAGATAGGTTTAGGGTTTGTGAGTAAATGGGCTGGGCTTGTGTTATTCTAATTAAATGGGCTTGTTTTTTCTAAAATTTAATGAGTTGGGCTTGGGCTCATTTTATTTAAGTGTTGGGCTCTTCGTTTAAATAAGTTGGGTGATTTTATTAAATGAGTTCAATGAGTGGTTTAAATCATTGGGCGAGAATTTTTGTGAATTTGGGCTGATCTTATTTTAATTAAATGGGCTGGGCCCTTTTATTTATTTATTTATTTTTGTAAATTGTTGATGGGCTTGTTCTTATTTAAAGATTGGGCCCAGAATATAATAAAATGTGGGCTTGGATTAATTAATAGTTGGACCTTGAATTAATAAATGAGTTGGGCTCTAATTAATTAAATAGTTGGACTTTAGTTAATAATAATAGTTGGACTTAGATTTAATTAATGATTGAGCTTTAATTTAATTAATTATTGACTTACTTTAATTAATTAAATCCTTAGACTTTAATTAATTAAATAAATAAGGTTTAACTTTAAGACTTAATTTATTAAATTATATTAAGTCTTATTAATTAAATAATTAACTTAAACTTAAATATAAGTTTAAATTATTTAATTATGGTAAGATAATTAATTAATTAATTAATTAATTAATTACTATTAAGTTTAATTAAGCGATTGATTAAGATAAGGTTAAGTCAAGTTTAAATTATCTTAATTTATGATTGAGACCTCTTTAATTAATGTAATTAATTTCTTTTAATGAAATTAATTAAGTTGGAATAATTAAATAAATTAAATTATGTTAAACAAGTGCATAGTTTGATAATTATATTATGTGTTATATTAGCGAGAGTCCTTAATATATATATATATATATATATATATATGATTTTAGTATGCAATTTAATTGCATTATACTTTTTATAAAGGTATTTAACAAAGAAGATTATGAAATTAAGTTGTTTCTAAGCGAAAAGTCGAGCAAGGGTATTGTTGGTGCCTTAGCGATATAAATTAGTTTTCAAATTTAATTATATTTTGAAAACCGGGCTTAACGAATCATAAGCTAGTATCTCCTTTACTTGAATTTAAGGCTAGCTTTTGAGACCTATTAAGATTAGTGCTTCGTGTAGGTTTTATCGATCAGGGATTAGCTTGCTTTCCGAGAGGCATATTATTGTGATTTCTTGAGGCTTTGTCCTATCGAGGTGGGCTTACTTTACAAAAGTATATTTGAGTTATATGCTACGATATTTCATGAAATCTGTTGTTTATCGATAAAATGTTTTGTCGCTCTACTACTGTTTAAGGCTCGTATAAGAATCGATCGAGATTCTCTTTTAATCTAATACATTAATTGAGAATTGTGTACCTTGTTAGTTGTTTGGTGGGTTGATCTCCATGGGCACTAACCAAGTCGTGAGGCGTTATAAGGGTGCTTGTGCGGATGCGTTAGAGATGCGTCATGTTATTATGGTGCTTGTGCGGATACGTTCGAAGTACGTCATGAATTGTCAGGGTTCGTCCCGATGACAATAATAGGGCATGTGATCCGACGGTGGCTAGAGGTCAGGGATCAAAGCGAGTATGAAGAGTCGTGACAATGGGCCCAAACGAATGAAATATTTTTGCATGCTTAGAAGTGGTTTCTCTTTTAAAACCTTCTAAGTTATGTTATCATGATTGGATAAAGCTGCTTTTACGGTTTATGAAATGTTTATGAAAATGCATGCCCTTGAGTACATTAGTACTTAGCGAATATTTTCAAATGTTTCGGGTTGATCGATGGGCGCCGACGGGCAGGTGAGATTTGAGTTCACTCCGTATTTTGTGGATTATTTCGCATTTAGACTTCGATGAATTAACTCTAATTTTATTTTCCTTCTTGTCTATGACTTGAATTGTACCTTTTGATGAGCTTAGACTCTAAATCCTTGATGTTTAGCATTTTGGCGTATTTTGGCTATTAGAAAGCGAAACTAAACTTGTGATCACGAGGATAAATATTGTTTTGATTGGATTACATCCTTCGATGTCTTCCATTTTCATTTAGGAAGTTATTCCCAAATTCTAAGGGTTTATTGCCTCGATCATTCAGTCGACATATTTACTTCATATTTTCCCTTATTTTCATTAAATCGCGCCTCGATTCTGAGCTTAGTCATTTCTAGAAGCGGGCGTGACAGTGGTATCGAGCATAAGTTTTCTTTCGTGTCTCATTGCCCATACCTTTTCATGTCGAGTCTAGAATAGTATCCTAGACTTCTTGAAATCTCGGTGACTCTCGACTTTCGTCACGCATGTTGATCAACAAAGGTATGATTTTAAAAGTTTCAAAGTTTTGACTATGAAATCATGTATGCCATTGATGAAAGTTGTCATGTGAATTATCAAGTTATTTTCATATGTTGTTTTGTGAATTGTTTAATTGTTTTCACAATATCATTGTGAGTCGTTGTACTCGGATAAGCTAAGTTCATTGTCGTGTTAGGACAACGAGAACCATAACGACAAATGAAATTGATTGTCGAATTAGATTTTCAAATCTTTTCGATCATGCATGAGGCTATTATCTAAGTTCATTGTCGTGTTAGGGACAACCGAACCATAACGACACAAAAGAAATTGATTTTGAATTAGATTTTCAAATCTTTTCGATCATGTATAAGGCTATTGGAACCTACATGATAATAGCTTCCACAAAAGCGAAAATGATTGATGGCGATATTTTTGGATTCATATCACGAAATGATCGAAATAAGGTATGGGTTCTATCACTGTTGTGTGTACCCAGGATTGTTTTGAAATGTAAGTCATGATAGCTTCGCTATAACAACGTAGAAAGAACTAGTTCAACTGTTTCACATAGAAGCGTTTGAACATAGAAGTCACATGAAAAGGATTGAGGATTCACTTGAGTTACACCATTATGGTTATGATTAGTTCTCATGTAGGTGTTAACTTATCAAGAATGAAAGGCGCGTCGATAGAGAATGTTAGGGGCCGAGGGCGAGGGCGATGGCGATGGCGTGGTCGTGAACAAGGAAGAGGTTTTGTCCATCAAGAACATAACTCACGAGTTACGGACCGCATGAATGAAGGAAGGTTCGCAAAGAGAAACCTCCGTTGTTCGATGGACCGGGTGATCCGATGGATCTTGAGAAATGGATACGAGTTGTGGGCAATTTTTAACTATATTCGATTTGAAGACAAAAAAAAGTGAAGTCGTCACCTACCGGTTGGTGAAAAGGCGACTTTCGGTGGGAGTCGATGAAACGCACCATGGTGAGGAAGAACTCGAGAACCTCATGGGAAGAATTCATGATTGAATTGTATGAGAAATACATACCGAATGTTACCGTCGGAAGAAGCGAGCGAGTTATGGAATCAAGCGGAGAACTCACATGCTTCTTGTAAGGCATTAGACTTAACTCTGAACCATCTAGGAAGCTTTAATGATTAGCACACCGATGGAAAAGGAATGTCTTGAATACATTGTCTTGAACTTAGAATTGAACATAGGTCTTTGAAAAACTTAGAGGCGAGACTTATATGTCATCTCTATGATAGAATTTGACATCATCTTAGGAATGGATTGGCTCACCAAAGTCGATGCCACAATTTTGTGTGTGAGAAAGATCTCATTCGGATCCTTGGAAAGGAAGGGACAATTTTCATGGGATAAGAATGGAAAAGGAGTATCGGTGATATCGCCATGAAAGCCACCAAGGTTATGAAGAAAGGAGGTTGTTATGCATTTCTCGTCGACTTGACAAGAAAACGAGAGGTGGAGAAAACAATTGGAGAAGTTCCGGTGGTTCGAGAGTGCGAAGATATTTTTCGGAAGAATTGCGGGTATGCCACGGATCGGCAATTAGAGTTCTAATCGACTTAGAACCGGAGCAGCTCGATGTCAAAAGCACCGTATAGGATGGCCCCTTTGAATTACAAGAATTTAAGATTCGATTCACGAGGCTGTTGGACCTAGGTTTCATACAACCTAGCGTATCGCCATGGGAAGCACCAGTCTGATTCGTCGAGAAGAAAGGCGGAACATTAAGGATGTGTATCGATTACGAGAGAGTTGAACAAGCTCACTATTAAGAATAGACATCCTCTCCCGGGATAGAGCGACTTGTTCGACCAAGCGAAAGGAGCTGGGTATTTTCCAAGATAGACCTAAGGTGCGGATGCCATCACTCAAAATGAGAAGGAGGATATTCCTAAGACGGCGTTTAGAACACGTTACGGACATTACGAGTTCACGGTGATGCCGTTTGGGTTGACAAATGCCCAGCTGTTTTATGGATCGATGAATAGAGTATTCCATCGGTATCTCGATAGTTTCGTCTTAGTGTTTATCGATGATATTCTCATCTACTCGAAGACCAGGAACAACACGAAGAACATTTGCGTGTTGTACTCGAGGTTTTCTGAACGAGAAATATATCGCCAAATTCGGCAAGTGTGAATTTTGGTTAAGGAAGTGATGTTTCTCGGACATATCGTGTCGGTGAGGGAATTAAAGTAGATCTGCTAAAGTGGAAGCCGTCGAAGGATGGAGGACACCATCAAGCGCATGATGAGATCGAAGTTTTCTCGGTTTGGCGGGATACTACAGACGATTCATTGAAGGATTTTCAAAATTGGCTAGACCAATGACACAGCTTCTAAGAAAAGGGACCAAGTATATTTGGACCGAAGACTGTGAAAAGAGTTTTCAAGAACTTAAGACAAAGCTAACCACTACTCCAGTGTTAGCAATCCCAGAGGAGAATGAAGGATTCGTAGTTTACACGGATGCCTCAAAGTTGGGACTAGGTTGTGTACTAATGCAAAACCGAAGGTGATAGCATACGCATCTCGTCAATTGAAGCCCATGAGTTGAATTATCCGACTCATGACTTAGAGTTAAGCTGCGATCGTACATGCTTTGAGGATCGGAACACCACCTTTATGGAGTCGGTGTGAAATTTTCACGAGATAATAAGAGTATAAAGTACTTTTTCGAGCGAGAAGGATCGAATATGAGATTTCAAATTTTATTTTACCCAAGTTACGTCATCGAGTTTAACTCTATGATCTAGTTTCATTTGGGAAATCACTTGAGTTTTCACTTTTCGTGAAAGAAGTTTACAAACAGAAAATTTCATAAAATCGTCATTTTGAAACCAAGCCTTCACGTGGTGAGAAGTAATTGTGTGGTGCAGCCACCCATATGACCAAAGACATCTCGGTGAGTCGTCATTCGATCTTGGATCCTATATCCCAATTATTAAATTCAAGGAACATATTGGTTCAAACTTTCAAAAGTACGATCACTCAATTTGAACCCACCACTTGTAAGTTGTTTTGATAAGTTTTCTTCAATCCTCGAAACTAATAAGTACGATGTAGGTTGACTTATCTTATTACCTAAGTTTTCGAATTTGTAAGTGATAGACATCAAGTTATGATAGAGAAGTTCTCGATGAGGCGAGATATATTCTTTCCTATGATACACATAAGTCGACGACCCTTGATGGGGTTTTGCGGATCTTGATGTGATGAAGTTATACCCCATGTGAGTGTTATGAAAATAAAGTTATGAACGAGATACTCTTTAGCATTGAGTGCAAGAGTAGAAGTAAAGGAATATATATTATATTCTTGGGAAATAATCTCATATTAATATTTTATAAAGAGAGAGATTACAACTTATCTTTAAGATAGTTGATTGTCCTTAAGACCTCGTTAGTAGGTTGGACATGTTTAAAGTTGGTGATGCACGAGACTCTTTTCAATAGATATATAAGGAATGATAGCATCCTTGTTAACAAATCCCTCGCTTCATACCTCCACCCTTAGAATTATGCTTGAGCATAATTGATTTCGAATATACGAGACCTGGTATGGTCGAAAATGTCAATCACCACTTTATTGGGATGAAGTGAGTGAAAGAAAATTTCTAGGTCCAGATCGAGTACAACAAATGATTGGAAAGGTCGATCACATCAAGCAAAGAATCAAAGAAGCTCGGGACAGACGAAGTCTTACGCCGACAAGCGTCGATCGGGCTTAGAATTCAATTTGGGGATCGAGTTTTCTTAAAGTTTCTCCTTCAAAGGGAATTATCGTTTTGGTAAGAAATGAAATTCGACCCGCTATATAGGACCTTTCGAGATCCTAGACATATTGACCTTGTAGCATATAGGTTGGCTTTGCCACCAAGCATTTGAGGCGTGCACAATGTGTTCCATGTCTCGAAATTAAGGAAAATCGTGTTTGATCCGAAACATGTAATTAAGCACGATGAAGTAGTCTAGCCGGGACTTAAGTTATGAAGAAATACTGTCCAAATTTTGGATAGAAAAGTTCAAGTTTTACGGAACAACAAACAAATTGTTCTCGTCAAAGTAAAGTGGAATCATCACGATGCGGAGGATGCCACATGGGAACTTGAGGACAAAATAAAAACTAAGTATCGACTTAGATTACCAAGGTATGGAATTTCGAGGGCGAAATTTTTATAAGGATGGAGGATGTCATATCCGTCTTTCTTAATAAGATTAGAAGGACTTTCGAACTTAGAATTATAAGATGATTAGGTGCTGATGAAAGAAAATTTTAAATTCAACAAAGAATTTATTTCATTAAATATTATGAAATGATTTGAGAATTATTATATATAATATAATAATCGAATATGATTTATGTATATATATATATATATATATATTTATAAATCATTATATTAATAATTTATGCTAATGTTTAATTATTAATTAAGTAATTTTTAAGATCGGACTTTGAGCCGTAAGAATAATTTGTTTAATGGGTTTAATTAAAAAGACCAAAAAGAAGGAGCCCATTGGAAACCCTAACTATATAAGCTTCATCTTCTTCTCATTTTGAACCTAGCCTCCCACTTTCACTCATTCTTGTAGAGAGGAATCCACAAAGGTTTAACCTTGAATCTTTTAATATGTATATCGTATATGTATGTTGTGTGTTATGTGTGGTGAGATGAGGTTGAGGAGATGATGAGAGAGAGATGAGGCGGTGGCCGCGACGTGGCGGCAGAAGGGCGGCGGCGGTGGCGGCAGGCGTGGCTCGCCGTGTGTGTGCTCACCGTCGTGTGTGTGCGTTCATGTGTGTGTGTGCGTTCGTATATGTGTGCGTGCGTTGATAGTGTGAGAGATGGCGGCGACGCAAGTCGCTGCACTGACTGAGGACGAGCGGCGGCAGTCCGCCGGAGGCGGCGGCGGCGGCGGCTGATGGTGTGTCGCGTGTGCGTTGGTGTTAAATCACGCATGTGTGTGCATCCGCGAGTGTCTTGTGTGTCCGTGTGTGTGTGTGTGTTGTGTGTGAGAGGAGAGAGAGGAGGTCAGGCGGGCCGCGTGGCCAAACGCGCGGCGGCGCGGCGGTCTCCGGCGTGGTGTGTGAGTGAATGCGAGAGGAGATGTGAGGGCGAGAGAGGAGAAATGGCGAGAGAGAGAGAGAGAGAGAAGATGGAGATGGAGAGAGAGAAAAATCGACGTCGCGGAAGTTGGCCGGCCGGCATGACTTGAAAGCGGCCGGTTGTGGGAGGAAGAGATAGGTTTAGGGTTTGTGAGTAAATGGATTTGGGCTTGTGTTATTCTAATTAAATGAGCTTGTTTTTTCTAAAATTTAATGAGTTGGGCTTGGGCTCATTTTATTTAAGTGTTAGACTCTTCGTTTAAATAAGTTGGGCTGACTTTTTATTAATTTAGTTGAATGAGTGGTTTAAATCTTTCTAATTTTTGTGAATTTGGGCTGATCTTATTTTAATTAAATGGGCTTCCCTTTTATTTATTTATTTATTTTGTAAATTGTTGATGGGCTTGTTTTATTTAAAGATTGGGCCGAATATAATAAAATGTGGGCTTGGATTAATTAATAGTTGGACCTTGAATTAATAAATGAGTTGGGCTCTAATTAATTAAATAGTTGGACTTTAGTTAATAATAATAGTTGGACTTAGATTTAATTAATGATTGAGCTTTAATTTAATTAATTATTGACTTACTTTAATTAATTAAATCTTTGGACTTTAATTAATTAAATAAATAAGGTTTAACTTTAAGACTTAATTTATTAAATTATATTAAGTCTTATTAATTAAATAATTAACTTAAACTTAAATATAAGTTTAAATTATTTAATTATGGTAAGATAATTAATTAATTAATTAATTAATTAATTACTATTAAGTTTAATTAAGCGATTGATTAAGATAAGGTTAAGTCAAGTTTAAATTATCTTAATTTATGATTGAGACCTCTTTAATTAATGTAATTAATTTCTTTTAATGAAATTAATTAAGTTGGAATAATTAAATAAATTAAATTATGTTAAACAAGTGCATAATTTGATAATTATATTATGTGTTATATTAGCGAGAGTCCTTAATATATATATATATATATGATTTTAGTATGCAATTTAATTGCATTATACTTTTGTGAAAGGTATTTAACAAAGAAGATTATGAAATTAAGTTGTTTCTAAGCGAAAAGTCGAGCAAGGGTATTGTTGGTGCCTTAGCGATATAAATTAGTTTTCAAATTTAATTATATTTTGAAAACTAAGGCTTAACGAATCATAAGCTAGTATCATCCTTTACTTGAATTTAAGGCTAGCTTTTGAGACCTATTAAGATTAGTGCTTCTTGTAGGTTTTATCGATCAAGGGATTAGCTGCTTTCAGAGGCAGCATATTATTGTGATTTCTTGAGGCTTTGTCCTATCGAGGTGGGCTTACTTTACAAAAGTATATTTGAGTTATATGCTCGATATTTCATGAAATCTGTTGTTTATCGATAAAATGTTTTTGCGCTCTACTACTGTTTAAGGCTCGTATAAGAATCGATCGAGATTCTCTTTTAATCTAATACATTAATTGAGAATTGTGTACACTTTGTTAGTTGTTTGGTGGGTTGATCTCCATCGGGCACTAACCAAGTCATGAGGCGTTATAAGGGTGCTTATGCGGATGCGTTAGAGATGCGTCATGTTATTATGGTGCTTGTGCGGATCGTTCGAAGTACGTCATGAATTGTCCGGGTTCGTCCCGATGACAATAATGGGGCATGTGATCCAAGCGGTGGCTAGAGGTCGGGATCAAAGCGAGTAATGAAGAGTCGTGACAATGGGCCCAAACGAATGAAATATTTTTGCATGCTTAGAAGTGGTTTCTCTTTTAAAACCTTCTAAGTTATGTTATCATGATTGGATAAAGCGCTTTACGGTTTATGAAATGTTTATGAAAATGCATGCCCACCGAGTACATTAGTACTTAGCCAAATATTTTCAAATGTTTCGGGTTGATCAATGGCGACGAGGCGGTGAGATTTGAGTTCACTCCGTATTTTGACGGATTATTTCCGCATTTAGACTTCGTGATGAATTAACTCTAATTTTATTTTCCTTCTTGTCTATGACTTGAATTGTACTTTTGATTGAGCTTAGACTCTAAATCATTGATGTTTAGCATTTGGCGTATTTTGGCTATTAGAAGCACGAAACTAAACTTGTGATCACGAGGATAAATATTGTTTTGATTGGATTACATCCTTCGATGTCTTCCATTTTCATTTAGGAAGTTATTCCCAAATTCTAAGGGTTTATTGCCTCGATCATTCAGTCGACATATTTACTTCATATTTTCCATTATTTTCATTCGTCGCGCCTCGATTTACGAGCTTAGTCATTTCTAGAAAGCGGGCGTGTGAGTGGTATCGAGCATAAGTTTTCTTTCGTGTCTCATTGTCGCCAATACCTTTTCATGTCGAGTCTAGAATAGTATCCTAGACTTCTTGAAATCTCGGTGACTCTCGGCTCACACGTCCATGTTGATCAACAAAGGTATGATTTTAAAAGTTTCAAAGTTTTGACTATGAAATCATGTATGCCATTGATGAAAGTTGTCATGTGAATTATCAAGTTATTTTCATATGTTGTTTTGTGAATTGTTTAATTGTTTTCACAATATCATTGTGAGTCGTTGTACTCGAGATAAGCTAAGTTCATTGTCGTGTTAGGGACAACCAGAACCATAACGACAAATGAAATTGATTGTCGAATTAGATTTTCAAATCTTTTCGATCATGCATGAGGCATTATCTAAGTTCATTGTCGTGTTAGGGACAACCCGAACCATAACGACACAAAGAAATTGATTTTGAATTAGATTTTCAAATCTTTTCGATCATGTATAAGGCTGTTGGAACCTACATGATAATAGCTTCCACAAAAGCGAAAATGATTGATGGCGATATTTTGGATTCATATCACGAAATGATCGAAATAAGGTATGGGTTCTATCACAAATGTGTACCCAAGGTTGTTTTGAAATGTAAGTCATGATAGCTTCGCTATAACAACGTAGAAAGAACTAGTTCCTTTGTTTCACATAGAAGCGTTTGAACATAGAAGTCACATGAAAAGGATTGAGGATTCACTTGAGTTACACCATTATGGTTATGATTAGTTCTCATGTAGGTGTTAACTTATCAAGAATGAAAGCGTCCGATAGAGAATGTTAGGGGCCGAGGGCGAGGGCGATGGCGATGGCGTGGTCGTGAACAAGGAAGAGGTTTTGTCCATCAAGAACATAACTCACGAGTTACGGACCGCATGAATGAAGGAAGGTTCCGCAAGAGAAACCTCCGTTGTTCAATGGACGGGTGATCCGATGGATCTTGAGAAATGGATACGAGTTGTGGAGCAATTTTTAACTATATTCGATTTGAAGACAAAAAAAAGTGAAGTCGTCACCTACCGGTTGGTGAAAGAAGGCGACTTTCGGTGGGAGTCGATGAAGCGCACCATGTTGAGGAAGAACTCGAGAACCTCACATGGGAAGAATTCATGATTGAATTGTATGAAATACATACCGAATGTTACAAGTCGGAAGAAGCGAGCGAGTTATGGAATCAAGCGAGAGAACTCACATCTTCTTGTAAGGCATTAGACTTAACTCCGAACCATCTAGGAAGCTTTAATGATTAGCACACGATGGAAAAGGAATGTCTGCTGAATACATTGTCTTGAACTTAGAATTGAACATAGGTCTTTGAAAAACTTAGGCGGACTTATATGTCATCTCTATGATAGAATTTGACATCATCTTAGGAATGGATTGGCTCACCAAAGTCAATGCCACAATTTTGTGTAACGAGAAAGATCTCATTCGGATCCTTGGAAAGGAAGGGCCAATTTTCATGGGATAAGAATGGGAAAAGGAGTATCGGTGATATCGCCATGAAAGCCACCAAGGTTATGAAGAAAGGAGGTTGTTATGCATTTCTCGTCGACCGACAAGAAAACCGAGGTGGAGAAAACAATTGGAGAAGTTCGGTGGTTCGAGAGTACGAAGATATTTTCGGAAGAATTGCGGGTATGCCACGGATCGGCAATTAGAGTTCTAATCGACTTAGAACCCGGAGCGACTCGGTGTCAAAAGCACCGTATAGGATGGCCCCTTTGAATTACAAGAATTTAAGATTCGATTCTGGGGCTGTTGGACCTAGGTTTCATACAACCTAGCGTATCGCCATGGGAAGCACCAATCTATTCGTCGAGAAGAAGGCGGAACATTAAGGATGTGTATCGATTACGAGAGAGTTGAACAAGCTCACTATTAAGAATAGACATCCTCTCCCCAGGATAGACGACTTGTTCGACCAACTGAAAGGAGCTGGAGTATTTTCCAAGATAGACCTAAGGTCTGGATGCCATCAGCTCAAAATGAGAAGGGAGGATATTCCTAAGACGGCGTTTAGAACACGTTACGGACATTACGAGTTCACAGTGATGCCGTTTGGGTTGACAAATGCCCCAACTGTTTTTATGGATCTGATGAATAGAGTATTCCATCAGTATCTCGATAGTTTCGTCTTAGTGTTTATCGATGATATTCTCATCTACTCGAAGACCGAGGAACAACACGAAGAACATTTGCGTGTTGTACTCGAGGTTTTCTGAACGAAACTATCGCCAAATTCAGCAAGTGTGAATTTTGGTTAAGGAAGTGATGTTCTCGGACATATCGTGTCGGTGAGGAATTAAAGTAGATCTGCTAAAGTGGAAGCCGTCGAAGGATGGAGGACACCATCAAGCATGATGAGATCGAAGTTTTCTCGGTTTGGCGGTACTCTGAGACGATTCATTGAAGGATTTTCAAAATTGGCTAGACCAATGACCGACTTCTAAGAAAAGGGACCAAGTATATTTGGACCGAAGACTGTGAAAAGAGTTTTCAAGAACTTAAGACAAAGCTAACCACTACTCCAGTGTTAGCAATCCCAGAGGAGAATGAAGGATTCGTAGTTTACACGGATGCCTCAAAGTTGGGACTAGGTTGTGTACTAATGCAAAACCGAAAGGTGATAGCATACGCATCTCGTCAATTGAAGCCCATGAGTTGAATTATCCGACTCATGACTTAGAGTTAGCTGCAGTCGTACATGCTTTGAGGATCTGGAGACACCACCTTTATGGAGTCAGGTGTGAAATTTTCACAGATAATAAGAGTATAAAGTACTTTTTCGAGCAGAAGGATCTGAATATGAGATTTCAAATTTTATTTTTACCCAAGTTCTGTATCGAGTTTAACTCTATGATCTAGTTTCAATTGAAATCACTTGAGTTTTCACTTTTCGTGAAAGAAGTTTACAAACAGAAAATTTCATAAAATCGTCATTTGAAACCAAGCCTTCACGTGGTGAGAAGTAATTGTGACGGTGCAGCCAGCCCATATGACCAAAGACATCTCGATGAGTCGTCATTCGATCTTGGATCCTATATTCCAATTATTAAATTCGAGGAACATATTGGTTCAAACTTTCAAAATACGATCAACTCAATTTGAACCCTTACACTTGTAAGTTGTTTTGATAAGTTTTCTTCAATCCTCGAAACCAATAAGTACGATGTAGGTTGACTTATCTTATTACCTAAGTTTTCGAATTGTAAGTGATAGACATCAAGTTATGATATAGAAGTTCTCGATGAGGCGAGATATATTCTTTCCTATGATACACCTAAGTCGATGACCCTGATGGGCTTTGCGGATCTTGACGATAAGTTATACCCCATGTGAGTGTTATGAAAATAAAGTTATGAGCGAGATACTCTTTAGCATTGAGTGCAAGAGTAGAAGTAAAGGAATATATATTATATTCTTGGGAAATAATCTCATATTAATATTTTATAAAGAGAGATTACAACTTATCTTTAAGATAGTTGATTGTCCTTAAGACCTCGTTAGTAGGTTGGACATGTTTAAAGTTGGTGATGCGAGACTCTTTTCAATAGATATATAAGGAATGATAGCATCCTTGTTAACAAATCCTCGCTTTATACCTCAACCCTTAGAATTATGCTTGAGCATAATTGATTTCGAATATCTGAGACCGGTATGGTCGAAAATGTCAATCACCACTTTATTGGGATGAAGTGAGTGAAAGAAAATTTCTAGGTCGGATCGAGTACAACAAATGATTGGAAAGGTCGATCACATCAAGCAAAGAATCAAAGAAGCTCGGAGCAGACAGAAGTCTTACGCGACAAGCGTCGATCGAGCTTAGAATTCAATGTCGGGGATCGAGTTTTCTTAAAGTTTCTCCTTCAAAGGGAATTATACGTTTTGGTAAGAAATGAAAGTTCGACCCGCTATATAGGACCTTTCGAGATCTAGACATATTCGGCCTTGTAGCATATAGGTTGGCTTTGCCACCAAGCATTTGAGGCGTGCACAATGTGTTCCATGTCTCAAATTAAGGAAAAATCGTGTTTGATCCGAAACATGTAATTAAGCACGATGAAGTAGTCTAGCAGGGACTTAAGTTATGAAGAATACTGTCCAAATTTTGGATAGAAAGTTCAAGTTTTACGGAACAACAAACAAATTGTTCTCGTAAAGTAAAGTGGAATCATCACGGTGCGGAGGATGCCACATGGGAACTTGAGGACAAAATGAAAACTAAGTATCGACTTAGATTACCAAGGTATGGAATTTCGAGGGCGAAATTTTATAAGGATGGAGGGATGTCATATCCGTCTTTCTTAATAAGATTAGAAGGACTTTCGAACTTAGAATTATAAGATGATTAGTGCTGCGATGAAAGAAAATTTTAAATTCAACAAAGAATTTATTTCATTAAATATTATGAAATGATAATGAGAATTATTATATATAATATAATAATCGAATATGATTTTATATATATATATATATATATATATATATAAATCATTAATATAATTTTATCTAATGTTTAATTATTAATTAATAATTTTTAAGATCGGACTTTGAGCAGTAAGAATAATTTGTTTAATGGGTTTAATTGAAAAAGACCAAAAGAAGGAGCCCATTGGAAACCCTAACTATATAAGCTTCATCTTCTCCTCATTTTGAACCCTAGCCAACTTTCACTCATTCTTGTAAGAGGAATCAAACACAAAGGTAGACCTTGAATCTTTTATTATGTATATACGCGTATGTATGTTATGTGTTATGTGTGTGGGAGATGAGGTTGAGGAGAGAGAATGAGAGAGGGAGATGAGGCGGTGACCGCGGCGTGGCCGGCAATCACGACGGCAGTGGCGGCAGTCGTGGCTCGCCGTGTGTGTGCTCACCGTCGTGTGTGTGTGCGTTCATGTGTGTGTGCGTTCGTATATGTGTGCGTGCGTTGATAGAGTGTGTGTGTGTGGCGGCGGGGTCGCTATGAATGAGAGGCGCGGCGTGGTCCGGCCGGAGGCGGCGGCGGGCGGCGGCAAGGGTGTGTCGCGTGTGCGTTGGTGTTCGTCACGTTGCGTGTGTGCGTCGCGGTGTGCTCTGTGTGTCCGTGTATGTGTGCGTGTTGTGTGTCAGAGAGAGAGAGAGGAGAGACGTGGCCGGGCGTGACCGGCGGTCTCCGGCGTGTGTGTGGTGAATGCCGAGAGGAGAGACATGAGATGTGAGAGAGGAGAAAGAGCGAGAGAGAGAGAAGGAGAGAGAGAGATAAAGATGAAGAGAGAAAAAAATCGGCGTCATGGGAAAATTTGACGGCAATGCGCAGCCGGTTGTGGGAGGAAGAGATAGGTTTAGGGTTTGTGAGTAAATGGGCTGGCTTGTGTTATTCTAATTAAATGAGCTTGTTTTCTAAAATTTAATGAGTTGGGCTTGGGCTCATTTATTTAAGTGTTGGGCTCTTCGTTTAAATAAGTTGGTGATTTTATTAAATGAGTTGGGCTGAGTGGTTTAAATCTGTTGGGCCGAGAATTTTTGTGAATTTGGGCTGATCTTATTTTAATTAAATGGGCTGGGCCCTTTTATTTATTTATTTATTTTTGTAAATTGTTGTTGGGCTTGTTCTTATTTAAAATTGGGCCGAATATAATAAAATGTGGGCTTGGATTAATTAATAGTTGGACCTTGAATTAATAAATGAGTTGGGCTCTAATTAATTAAATAGTTGGACTTTAGTTAATAATAATAGTTGGACTTAGATTTAATTAATGATTGAGCTTTAATTTAATTAATTATTGACTTACTTTAATTAATTAAATCTTTGGACTTTAATTAATTAAATAAATAAGGTTTAACTTTAAGACTTAATTTATTAAATTATATTAAGTCTTATTAATTAAATAATTAACTTAAACTTAAATATAAGTTTAAATTATTTAATTATGGTAAATTAATTAATTAATTAATTAATTAATTACTATTAAGTTTAATTAAGCGATTGATTAAGATAAGGTTAAGTCAAGTTTAAATTATCTTAATTTATGATTGAGACCTCTTTAATTAATGTAATTAATTTCTTTTAATGAAATTAATTAAGTTGGAATAATTAAATAAATTAAATTATGTTAAACAAGTGCATAGTTTGATAATTATATTATGTGTTATATTAGCGAGAGCGATATATATATATATATATATATGATTTTAGTATGCAATTTAATTGCATTATACTTTTGTAAAAGGTATTTAACAAAAGAAGATTATGAAATTAAGTTGTTTCTAAACGAAAAGTCGAGCAAGGGTATTGTTGGTGCCTTAGCCGATATAAATTAGTTTTCAAATTTAATTATATTTTGAAAACTCGGGCTTAACGAATCATAAGCTAGTATCCTCCTTTACTTGAATTTAAGGCTAGCTTTTGAGACCTATTAAGATTAGTGCTTCGTGTAGGTTTTATCGATCAAGGGATTAGCGGCTTTCTTTCGAGGCAGCATATTATTGTGATTTCTTGAGCTTTGTCCTATCAAGGTGGGCTTACTTTACAAAAGTATATTTGAGTTATATGCTCGATATTTCATGAAATCTGTTGTTTATCCAATAAAATGTTTTTGTGCGCTCTACTACTGTTTAAGGCTCGTATAAGAATCGATCGAGATTCTCTTTTAATCTAATACATTAATTGAGAATTGTGTACCTTGTTAGTTGTTTGGTGGGTTGATCTCCATCGGGCACTAACCAAGTCATGAGGCGTTATAAGGGTGCTTGTCGGATGCGTTCGAGATGCGTCATGTTATTATGGTGCTTGTGCGGATACGTTCAAGTACATCATGAATTGTCCGGGTTCGTCCCGATGACAATAATGGGGCATGTGATCCGCGGTGGCTAGAGGTCCGGGATCAAAGCGAGTAATGAAGAGTCGTGACAATGGGCCCAAATGAATGAAATATTTTGCATGCTTAGAAGTGGTTTCTCTTTTTAAAACCTTCTAAGTTATGTTATCATGATTGGATAAAGCGCTTTTACGGTTTATGAAATGTTTATGAAAATGCATGCCCATGAGTACATTAGTACTTAGCCCAAATATTTTCAAATGTTTCGGGTTGATCAATGGTGACGGAGGCGGTGAGATTTGAGTTCACTCCGTATTTTGACGGATTATTTCCGCATTTAGACTTCGTGATGAATTAACTCTAATTTTATTTTCCTTCTTGTCTATGACTTGAATTATACCTTTTGATGAGCTTAGACTCTAAATCATTGATGTTTAGCATTTTGGCGTATTTTGGCTATTCGAAGCACGAAACTAAACTTGTGATCACGAGGATAAATATTGTTTTGTTTGGATTACATCCTTCGATGTCTTCCATTTTCATTTAGGAAGTTATTCCCAAATTCTAAGGGTTTATTGCCTCGATCATTCAGTCGACATATTTACTTCATATTTTCCCTTATTTTCATTCGTCGCCTCGATTACGAGCTTAGTCATTTCTAGAAACCGGGCGTGACGGTTTAAGCTAGAAGCTTTTATGTTAAGCTTCGAGTTGACAAGATAGAATTTGAGATATATTGGAGATAGAACCTAAGATAAGATTCTTAGGTCTTGTAAAAAATAAGAAGACTTAGATTTCAAGAGCTTTGAGATTTTAAGTATGTTTTTATAGAAGTTTTGAACCCAAAGTCTTGATTTCAACTTTTTTGCTCTTTGTTACATATGTTCGCCGTATAAACCCTAATCGTCGGCAGAATACCTAAAATGGTTTTTGAGGACAAAAATGTTTTTACAATCAAAGTTTGATGTTTATAATATGTTATTTGAGTTATAAAAGAGAATTTCAAGCAAAGAGCATTTTATCAGAAATTGAGTTTTGAAATCGGAACGGTATGGATTAATAATATGTATTTATAACCTTAGTATTTATTTCTAGCAAGAAAGAATGAGAATTTTCTAGATATATGATTATTCACCATGTTTTAAAGAAAATGAAAAATGGAAAAAGAAAAGAAAAATTAGAGAATACTTGAGAATTCTCTAGATAAATGGTGAATAATCACCTTATTAAAGAAAATAAAATAGAAAATAGAAAATTTGTGGCTTATATATATACACATTACTATTCATTTTCTTCATTTTTTTCTCCAAATTTTAGTGCCTCACACACTACACACACTAAAATTTTTCAAATTTCATGCTTGATTTTGAAGATCCAATGATTGAATTTTCGATCCGTCTTGAATCGAGGTATAATTCTATCTCTAGAACAAATAAGGTTTGAAATTTTAAAAATATGAACCTAGTATAATTTACATTTCGGTCATTTGAGGAATTTGTGAAGGGTTATGTTTTGATTGATTATTTCTTGGTATTATGATGGATTAAATAGTCTACGTATTGTTTAATGTTGAATTTGTGGAGTATATGTTAATTCTTTGGGATGTTGCATAATTTTGAAAATTAGAGGGCTATGATCTTAAATATATGATGTTGATATGCTTGATATTCTTTCATAAATGTGTTGATGAGTTGATATAAACATGTTTTGAAGAAAACGTTTGAAATCGAACTTATGCAAAAACTCTATGTTGGCGAAAACCTAGCTCCTATTATGTTGGATTTTGATTTTATTTGATCATTTTGACTTCATATTTGGATTCTATAATATGAATAAATCCTAAAATGATTTATTCGGATTTTTAATCGACGTATTGAAAATTAAAAATTTTAGTTTGACGTCAAGTTTGAGTTTTCAATGCTAAAACTTTGATCTTTGGGTTTTGATGGTTGATTAGTGATCTTTTATGATAGTTGAGCATATATAGAGGTTCGTTTAAGATAGATGACGTCTTGCGCGATTTTTGACGTCGGACATAAGCTATGTCTTAAGGGGTTGTTAGGTTTTTGGCTAAGTTTGGATGGTTTAAGCTTGTTGTTGAGTTTTCTACGCTCGTTTAGACATATGAGGCTTTGTGATGTCTTGTTATATGTTTAAGATGTTAGAGGATCTGATGACCCAGTGTTTATAGACCATAGTATCTTGATATCGAGCAAATATAGTCATATCGACGACTAAGATAAAGTTATTTCTTGTTTGATTCTTGATAGGATTTTATGCGATCTATGTTGATTGAAGGAACAAGTGAGAAGAAGAAAGAAGTGAAAGACAAAAAGTCAGATCCATTCTAGTGATTGTCGCGGTGGGTATAAATATTTTCTTAATGATAAGATATGCTTATATATTTTCAAATGATATGATATGCATTAAATTTCAAAGTTGCAAAGTTGGTGACTTGTCATTTTTGAGCATGAGCATGAGCATGAGCATGAGCACGAGCACGATGCATTTACTATCCACGAAAAGAAAGAATGGAAAAGAAAGAAAGAAAAAGAAATAAAAAGAAAGAAAGAAAGAATGAATGAAAGAATGTACCGGCGTCGGTATGATATGGACCCGGGTCAAGGCGTGTTTGAGAGGATGCCTACTTCTCAACATAAAGAAAGAATCTGTGGATATGGGAAGAGAAAGTTATCGGCCGACATAGAACATGCATATACATTTCTTTTATGATCTATGAATATGAAAGCAATTAAGTGTTTATTTACGATGCATGCACGAGTTATTTCACTAAAACCATGTGTATTGCAATGTTATGGCAAGTCGATCTTATAGCTCTAAGAGCGATGTTTTATGTTTTAAACATACCAGCGGGTGCATTTTGTACTCACATACGCATGTATTTCTAAGCGTGCGAGGTTGAGCTCGAGGATGTTGGAATTGAATCTTTGTGCAAAGAGCTTCTCTAGATATTTTGATTCATGATGAAAATGCTCAATACCATTGTTAATGTTATTCATTTGATGTTATCATGTTTTGTTGCCCGAGAGAGTTAGGTCGTCATACATAATTTTCAGCCACACTTCTCATTGCGAACTTTGGCCTTCACTGCTTTGTTATGTTTTGTTATGCCGAATTGACCGACCTAATCTTGATGATGGTTATTGTTTTGTTATTACGGTCTCGACATCGTTGTTCGTTGTCGACTTGCTATGAGAACATGGATTCATTGAAATGCCTCGTGAAGCAGTTTACTTGAAAGTTCAAAATTATTTTGTTAGATCCAATAATATTTATATTAAGTCTTGGAAACATTGTTAAACCATGCTTTGAAACGTCAATAAATTTTCAATGTTGTCAAAGCATGCTAAAAAACGTATATTCTTGATATTGGTTATCCTATCTTGATTATCCGTCCTCAGGCGTTGTTTATCGTCATTCAAACTTTTATTATGGTTTGAGAACCTATAATCATCATTTGTCAGACTCCATTTTACTTCTTTGAAGCATAAATGTTTAATTACTTCATGATGAAAGTTGAGGTCACATTTGTCAGATTTATTTCTTAACCCACGTCACGGCCTAATTACTTGATTAAGTAGTCGGGCTATGACAGAATGGTATCAGAGCGGTTTTGAATTCTGAACCTATGAGCCTTGTAAATTTGTGCAGTTTGTGCACAGTTTTGAATTCTGAGCTTGTGAATCCTTGTGAACCTTTTGCATAGCTGAGCACAGTTTTGAATTCTGAACATGTAAATCCTTGTGAATCCTTGTGCGTTGTCTTGAATTCTAAATTCATGAATCTTTGCGTGTCTTGTGCAGTTTGTGTACCTTGAGCATGTGAATTTTTTTGAGATGACTTTGTATGAGAATCTGAGTTTATGGAATCAGTTGTTTGATCTGATTTGAGAATATGAGTTAAAGAGTTACTTGTTCTTAAGAAGCTCGACATTCGATTCCATCATCTCTAGCTCACCGGTAAGAGCTTATGCTTATGATTACGATTATGATTATCATAGTTGATGATTGAATATTTGTTTTATTTGAATGAATTGAGTTGATGTTGAGTATATGCTTTATCGAATGAATTGTTATATGTGAATGTATGCTTGAAATGAGTTATTGCTTTATGAGCTAAAGTTGAAAAGAAATCACGAGAAAGACCATGAGCAACATGAATATGTTTTTACGCAGCGTTCGAGCATTCTTTTATCTAGGATGTCGAGAACCGTCCGGACGGTGGGAAGAAATCGACTTGTTGGTCATCATCTCGTTTGCGTTATTACGTTTATAAATCGTTTCGTTTATCGCCATCGGCAAAAGATCGAGAGCTTCTATCTATGTATACCGATGAGCGACTTACTTAGAGCGAAATTTCTCGCTCAATTTCATTGCTTGTGAGAGAGGATATGAGTATGATGCAATGGGACGGATGAAATACTCAGTTTATTTTATTGCTTAAGGAGTAGCAAGATTGGCTTTTCGGTGATAATCGATGCACAAGTATAAAGTAACCAAAGATAAAAGAACAAGACGCTAATGACCACTCTAGCGATCGCTAGCGGCCGCAAGAATCTTCCAAAAAGTTTCTGTATTACAACTAGCGACCGACCTAGCGATCGCTAGTCCGGCTAGGCACCAAGACCTGATGAGAATTAGGGTTTCTGCCCATCAACTATAAATACCCCAAACCATCCATTGGCACGTAACTCTTGTTTTTCGCTAATTTTCAAGACTCTAATTATCATCGAGTTCATTATTACGTACACTTGAATTCCCTTTTGGCTCTTTTTCCTCTATGGCCGACTTCATCTCAACTATTCATCGACTTGATTGGTGGTAACTTTTCTTTTATACCTAATGACAAAAGAACATTGAACCCATTGATGTTGATTCTACTACCCTAAGTTTGATGCTAGTACCGATACTCTAGAAATAGAGTCTTCTTTGCGGATACTCAACTATTTATGCTTGAGTCGATATAGATCCTATACGGTTTGATTACTCTTATCTTGATCTTGAGATGTTTCGATTCGATGCATTCTATTTTCTCATGTTTACGATACTCTTCCTTTGAAGATTCGAGAAGAGACTCGAGCTAATTTATCGAGACTCGGATGTCTCAAGATCTTTATGTCTAAACCCGAGTTTTGCAGTTGTTGTACAAGATAACTCTGATCCTAGATACCCAGTCAAATGTCTTTTGTGGTGATTCGACATCCTTTACCACAGGTCGTTCTCGTACTCATTTCCCAACACTTCATTTTTCGAGGGTTTCTTCCTCAATTTCTCAAGTTAGAACACGTCGATCGAAACTATTGTAATTTTTTTAATTATTGATTGATCCTATGAAATTTCCAGGCAGTATCTTGTAATTTGCAAGTTTGTTTTAATGGAGATCAAAACCTCGCGTGAGTGTATGTGTTTATGTGTAATTTGTGTATATAGTTTGTGCGTGTGTATTTGTGTTTATGTGTGCTGCGTGATGAGACTTCAAGAATTCCTAGGATTGATTTCGGATAACAATTTCTCAAATATAGTTGACTTTGAGAACATCTATTTATGTATTAATATATAAATCCATTACACATTGGAGACACCACATTCATCTTGAATCCTATGTGACATTATCATGATTTAGATTTTATTTTTCTAAAATCTCACAGTTTCCTTTATTTGACCACTTATTATTTAATATATTGATTGATTGATTTATGTTAGTATTAAATATGTTATTATAAATGCACACACACACACACACACACACACACACACACATATATATATATATATATATATATATATATATATATATATTATTTTTAATTTCAAATTATAATTTTGCAACTAAATCTTTAATTTAATTTGATTTAAATTTATTATATTATTAATTATTATCTAACTTGTCCTATCAAATCATTCATTTATCCATTACATATTGGAGACACCACATTCATCTTGAATCTTATGTGGCATTATCATGATTTAGCATTTTATTTTTCTAAAATCCCACAAGTTTTCTTATTTGACCACTTATCATTTAATATATTTATTGATTGATTTATGTTAGTATTAAATATGTTATTATAAATGCACACAAATATACATACATATATATAATGATTTTCATAATTATTAATGATTTCAAAAAAAACTTATTTGTGTATTTGCATATAACATATATATATATATATATATATATATATATATATATTATTTTTAATTTCAATTTATAATTTTACAACTAAATCTTTAATTTTAGTTTGATTTAAATTTATTATATTATTAATTATTATCTAACATGTCCTATCAAATTATTCATTTATTTATCTCCTTCCACAAAAATATTTTTAAGTTTAATATTTTTAAAATAAATTTTGCAAGATTAATATTTAAACTTTGCAAGATTATATATAAACTTATATTTATAAATTTGAGCGAGTTAAGTTAACTAGCGGAATTACTATACGGTTTTGAGACAACGATTTGTATTAAAATCATTTTTAGTCGGTTGGGACGGATCAGTATATCGTTATATATAATACGATTGCATAGCGAAGACATCACCTTAATTCTTGCGCCTCGTGGAACCTCAATATTCTCTATTCTTATTTATATTCGATACTAATTTTGTAGTTTTAAATTCTTATATTATAATATTTATTTATTTATTTTATATATCTCGATATTTTCTTAATTGGAAGTATGAAATCATAATTACTTCTCATTCATTTTTTATTTGGAATTCTGCATTAATTTTCATGATACTTCATCAATTGATAATCTATATAAATGTCATTTACATGTTTGACTAATTAGTAGGTACCAATATACGAGTTGAGGCGGAAACCGCTAGTAAAATCACTTTTAAATTTGATTTAGGACACGTACGAGTATATAAATTATAAACAAGTCTAAACATTAATCAACATACACAAGGGGAATTTTTTTCATTTTCTAAACTTTTATTATTTTATACTACTTATTGAGCCAAATAAATAGTATAAATAAAAAATAAATACTATAATAACTAATTATAGTAACAACTTATAAAACTATATGAGTTTAAAATGAGAACGAGAAATAAATTTATTTTTTAATCAGGTTTGCGAGTATTATTATACGACTTTAAGACAAGAACAAATAGTAAAATTACTTTTAAATTGGGTTTGGGACGGGTACGGGTATATACATTCCAAATGGGTTTGGATATATGAATTGTAGCCTCATTGTTTCGATTCATCGGTTAATTTTTTCCATAGACTTCACAATTTGGAGGCATAAATAAATCAATCCATCTTAAGTTTTAAAATATTTATTATTAATATTTACTTTATAATGTTTGGGTATTCTTGATACGAGATAATCAATTACTATAACATTATATTATATAATCGAAATAGGTTAGGGAAGTGAGTGGATGTTACTATACTGGTTTGAGATGAAAATGAGTAATTCTGAGTATTTATCGATGTATTATTAATATATATACGATGTATTAATTACTTCTCATTCATTTTTTATTTAGAATTACGCATTAATTTTTCATGATACTTCATCAATTGAAAATCTATATAAAATGATATTTACCTGTTTGACTAATTAGTAGGTACCAATATACGAGTTGAGACGAAAACCGATAGTAAAATCACTTTTAAATTTGATTTAGGACACGTATGAGTATATAAATTCTAAACAAGTCTAAACATTAATCAACATACTCAAGGGAATTTTTCCATTTTCTGAACTCTTATTATTTATACTACTTATTGAGCCAAATAAATAGTATAAATAAAAAATAAATATTATAATAACTAATTATTGTACTGGTCATGATTATTTCCTATAACGGTGGTTGATCGAAAACACAAATTTCGCCAGTGATCGATCTTAATTTCGTAGGAAATAAATGCGCGAACACAAGTATTTACGTGGTTCGATCTATGAATAAGATCTGTCACGGGAGAGATAGAGTATTCGTGATGAATGTAGTAGGCGATTACAAAGATGTGAATGAATCATTTCGCCTAATCTAGCCTCTTTATCACAACTGTATTGCCTGATCTTGAATCAAGTCTTCTACTGGATTGAGATCCTATCCTCTTGAATTAGGATTCTTTAGAAATGTGAGCTTCTGCGTCCCACCGACTTTAGGAGTCTTCATGGGCGAACTTGTCGAGCCGAGCTTGATGTCGGGGTTACTTGTATTGGGCCGATCTTGGCCGGTAGTTGGGCGTATCTCTATTTAGAGTTTCAGATTAATATATTCATTCCAAAACTAAACTTTCATTTTAGTATCGTATGGACTATAGATATCTCAAAATAAAGAGAACTCAATGGAGTGTCCCAAAAATCTGAACACCGGTTGATTTGTGACAACTCTCTATATGACCATAAAATAACTTAGACTAATTTCACCTAAATATAAGTTTTCTCTTTGAAGAGTGCAAAAATCTAAAGGCCTAAACAAAAAGAATGTTGATATTCGGTGTCCAATAATTGATATCTCACTTTTAATTTTCATTGTATTTTTCATCTTTTTCTTCAATTTCGTTTGTGTGCTTTAGTTTGATTTTGTAATTATTACCTAGGGTTTATTCACATACCTAGGGTTTATTCCACCCAAGGACATATAATTATTTTTATCATTTAAATTTATTTTTATTAGTTAATAATTCCTTATTAGAGTTGATAAATCTACTGATTGGGTGTATGATTTTAAAAATTTAATTTTTGAAATAAAATTTTATATGGTGTATAATATTATAACAAAATTTATTTTAAAAATATTCTTAAAATAATAGATATAATAATGAAATATGTGAGACACAAACTGGACACGATCTCATCACAAAAAAATGGCGGACATGGGTGCAAAAATTTAACATTATAATTATTATTTAACTATTAATTAATTTCAAATAATAGTTAGAATTTAAGTTTGTGTGCAAAATCAAAATTATATCAAAGTACGTGTATTTATTATACTCATTTTAAAGTTCAGATACAAAATCAAAATCACATCAAAGTTTGTGTATTTATATGTTAGTAACATATATAATATGTTAATCATTTTTAAGTCGTATCATAAGAGAAAATGAAGCTCTCTTTCCCTTCAATCGAGATTATTTTTCAGCTAATTACTATAATTAACAAACTAGTGTATAACCAGTAATTTCAGACGGAAAATAACTTTAACGTCATAATTTATAATAATACTTGATAATCATCGAATTTGTTTGAACTTATAAATATTACTTATAATAATTGGTTATCTGCAAAGATAATATTAATTCAACATTACAAAGTAAACATTAATAAAAAGTTTAACAAAATATTTAAAAGTTAGAAAAAATTCACGTAAGCATGTCGATTAGTGTCCATACTTTATAATTTATATATTCATTAATAAAAAAAGTTTAACAAAATAGTTAAAAGTTAGAAAAAATTCATGTAAGCATGTCTATTAGTGTCCATACATGTTTATAATTTATATATTCATAGATGTTACGAACTTGATTTTAAAATTAATTTCACTACCTATTATAAATGCTGAAACTTATATAATAATACAGTATAAATACTAGCTAAATACTCATTTTCATCTCAAACCATATAGTAACACCCACTAACTTTCCTAACCTATTTGATTATATAATATAATGTTATAATAATTGATTATCATCTCAAGAATACCCAACATTATAAAGTAAATATTAATAATAAATATTATAAAACTTAAGAATGATTCGAATATATTTATGCCTCGAAATTGTGAAGTTCTGAAAAAATTAATGCGATGAATCGAAACAATGAGGCTACGATTCATATATCCAAACCCATTTGGAATGTATATACTATGCTCCCAAACCCAATTTAAAAGTAATTTTAATATTTGTTCTTGTTAAAGTCGTATAATATATAATACTACAAATCTAATTAAAAATAATTTTATTTCTCGTTCTCATTTTAATTCATATAGTTTATAAGTTGTTACT